>CP139508.1:497550766-497986339 GCA_021014915.2 Artemisia tridentata subsp. tridentata | reverse complement strand
AAAAGTTTATGCTTATTAAGAGTTACTTTAATCTGTAATCTGTTTTTTCTCAGAGTAATATAGTTATTCAGTCAATAATTAGTCGAATCCTTGGTTAATTTAGGTGGTTTTCAGTTCAAAATCCAAATTTCATACCCTCAAAAAGGGGTGTTTTGGTTCATTGGGTCAAACGGGTCAAACCCATACTCACTGTTCATTGACCATTTGCCCATCTTTAATCTTGCTTAAAATAGTCTAATTAAGTTTTTTTAAGTTATTTAAAGTTAATTTGATAGTTTTTATAGATTTGAGTGGACTGTAGGTATTTTAAAGTCAACAACTGTCCAAATAAGCTCCAATAAGCCACAAGCTCATTTGGCCCTTAACCTTGGCATCTTTAAAGTCCTTTCAACTTTTAAAGTGCTTTATCAGAAGGGGTTGGATTGGATTTTCCCATTGCACAACTCTGAAATTAGCAGACTCAGTATATACTGAGCAGACCAACTGTTATCTCAGCTATTGTGGCTTAACTAGATAAGCTGAGGCCTTGAATTTTGGTTGCTTATAAGTCATGTACTGGCTTTAAGATTCTGTGTTTGGGGATTCCATTTCGAGCTTATTTAATAGCTTAAAATTAACTGCAAATTCCCAATTCACTGATTCACCCCTGCATCGTTTTGTTGACAAACTCACTGATCTAGTTGCAATTGGAGTTCAATTGTTCTGTTAGAATTAGACTTTTTGTGTTTTTGTGTAGCCAGTAGTATTTAGCAAGCTTTTGCCCCAATTTCTTCCACTTTTTGCTTATTGAGTGCTTAAATTGCTCTGCAAGTTGGTGGTTTCAACTGATTTTTCTGCATAACTAGTGCTACTGTTCAAGTGCTTATCTGCTTATTCCTATTACTTATTTGATCATATTAAGTTGTTTCATGCTTGATTAAGTTGTTTAAACTTGTTCTGAGCTTTTGGTAATTTTTAGATCTTTTTAGCTTATTTTTGGGCTTATTCCCAAACTGCTTTCAGCCCATTTGCTTATTAGGGCTTAGATAACTTGTAATTTTATTTTTTCTAGGTTTAGAATATTATTTTAGACTTAACCTGAATTTTTTAGATTTTTCCTAAGTCATTTACTATTTTTAAATCTTTTAATTATTTTTAATAGTTTTTAATTCATAATAAATTAAATAATAATCAGAAAAATATAAATCTTTTTTGTAAAATTTTTATTTATTATTTAGGGGTTTAAGAAAAATAATTTTACACTTGTAGGATTAGTTTTCTAATATTTTCAGTTTTTTACCCCGTTTTAGATTTCCCGTTACGCGTTTTTAGTTTATTTAATTCGCGTTTAATTTTCTTTTTTTATATTGTTTTTTCATACATAAATTTAAGATATAAAAAAGCAAAATTCCGTATCCATATCATCATCACTCTAATTCCAAAATTAAACAATTTGCCCATTCACTCCTCTTTGGGGAAACGCCCCGGGGTAATACTTACCTGGTTTCACACTACACACAAACGTGAGTTTTTGAAAGGGTATCCTTTTTCATAAAGGGGTGATTTGTATTTATTTACGTATATTCCGTCATTGCAAATATTTATATATACGTTTTAGCACGGATCAAATTTGGCGCCGTTGCGGGAGGTTGTGTTGCGACAATATTGTTTAAAGTTTAAGCGATTAGTGACTTTGAGATCCTTCTTTCAGAAGTTTTCACTTTCATAAACCATATAAAATACAAAAATATTTTCCTTTTCTTTTATATAATATATAATCATATAAAAAATAAAAACCCAAAAACATTTTCTGTTTTACTGTAAAATAAAAGATAAAGCAAAATTAAAAATAATATTCCTAAAACTTGGGTATTATCATAATAATTTCCCCAAACCAAGTTTAAAAAACTTGTCTTTGTGTGCTTGCGAATTGGGCTCACCTTTGATTGATAAACAAACTATAACGGAGGTTTAAGGATAGTTTGACATTAAATTGTCGAACTGAAAGAAGCGGATTTTAAGGAGCATTAATTGCCCACCTTTGCTTCTCCGCCACTCTGTGCGTTTTTCAGTCAGAGAGCTACCGTACGCTGGTTTTTTTTAAAGGGTTTTTAAGTTCCTTGTGTTTTGTTTCGATCTTGATTTAATTGAAATATTTTATTTAGTGCATGCGCACTCGTTCTTCCACGTCGACAAGCCCCTTTACGGTGAACTCGTAGATATTCCGAGAAGCGTAATCGTAGACGTGCTGCCGAATAGTCGAACCCGAGATTCGTGCTGTTTCCCACTGATAATATGGCAGACAATCTCACAATGGCGGAGATGCTCCAAGAAACCCACCGAGGGTTCGGAGATGCCTTGTTTTACCACCAATCGACTCTGATCATTTTGAACTGAAAACGCATTTGATTCAGCTCGTTTCTACAAACCAATTCCACGGGTTTGAACGAAAAGATTCGTATGCACACATCCATTGGTTCCACAAGTTGACCTCTACAATCAATTACAAGGATGTGCCACAAAAAGTTATAAAAATTGATGCTATTTCCGTTTTTCACTCGAAGGGGCAGCCCGGATTTGGTTGGATAAAGCCCCTCGTCCATTGAAATTTGGGGAAAGATCTCGTAAAGAAATTTGTCAATTATTTCCTTCCCTCCATCAAAAACGACTAATCTGAAAAATGAAATTTCTGGATTTCGTCAAGGTTTTGATGAAAAACTTCGGAGAGGCATGGGACAGATTTAAAGATCTCCTAAGAAAATGCCCGCAAACATTTATTTCACGGAATTACAACAGATCAATACGTTTTATAATGGGTTGAATGGGAATGATCAAGATTCTCTCAACGCTGGGCCGCCGGGTGGCAATATCTTGAATCGTCGACCTAAAGAGGTGATTGAAAATTTGTGAAAATAAATCAAAAGTTCCTATTTCTCGAAACAAAGTGAATGTTCCTGTCACTCCTGCTTCTTCATTCCGGGAACTCATCAGAGTTAGCCTTTTTTAACGGACGAATGCGTGGGATGATGAAGGAAATGAAAGAAATGAAAGAAAGAAGAGTGAAATTCATAAACCGGAACAAATCAAAGCCATAAACAAAGTGTGTGAAACTTTGGTGGCCCCCATGCGTATTACGATTTCAAGCAAAAAGATGCTTCACTTTACCCAGCTCCCATAGCTGCAGTTTAAACTACAATCAAAAACCCACCGCATGCTGAAACTCATTACCAAGCACCAAATGCTATGGTACCACCTGGTTTTCCACCCGTTCCAAATCAAAATAATCAAAATCGCTTTGTTCAAAATCAAGGACAAAATTTCAATCAAAATCGAGGTCAAAATCAGGGGAATTTAACCAAAAGCCATGGAATGTCCAAAACCAAAAAACAGACGTCCTCGGTGAGTTTGCTTAAGCAATTCATAAAATCCCAAGAGGAGACAAATAGGACCCAATATGAGACAAACCGGGTTATTGGTTACCCAAATAAAAAGAGATAAAAAAAATCTTTAAATATCGACCCTCCGGGCTCAGGAAGTCTTCCTAGCAACACGATCGCTAACCTGAGGGGCGATTTGAAGGCGATCACCACAAGAAGTGGTAAGAAAGTTGATAGACCCCCCCGACTCCTATGCCCCTCCACCGAGGGAAATGGAACGAGAAACCAAGGTGACAAAGGACCCGGTGCTTCCCTTAACAATGGAAGTGCTAATACGTTCCAACCTACGGTTATCCAAAATTCTACACCAAAAAAATTTCTCCTAAACCGTCAAGAATAGATTTCCTACTCTTCACGATTTATGGTTAAAGTTTGTCAAGCAAACTTAGTGAGCAAGAACAGCTAGAACTTATTCCAATATCCTCAATGCTGCTCCTATCAGTGCAATTGATGACAGTGATGATGATGAAAATACCAAATTTCATCAAAGCTATCACCACTCGAAGTGGGTGCTGGGTTATGAGGACCCTCTGGTCCTATTCCTCCTCCCTTGTATGAAATGGGAAAAAGAGACGGAGTTTACAACGGACGAAGTGAAATTCCAAGCCCACAAAGTACAAAACAAAATCCTCCTCCCGGGTTTTCCCCGAAAAGAAATCCAAACCCGGAGTTGTTTTTTGAATCTGTTGGACTCCTGAAGTTGCTGGCCCCTAAATCCAAACCTTATATTCCTTACCCATCGCGCTAAATGAGCAAAAGCTCCGTGAAAAGGCTAGTCAACAAATGGATAAATTCTTTCAAAATCTTTAAAGAATTACATTTTGACATAAGTTTTGCAGATGCTATCATTCTGATGCCCAAGGTTGCGTCAACAATCAAACACTTGTTAAGCAACAACGAAAAACTGATTGGAAATGGCTAAAACTCCATTAAATGAGAACTGCTCAGCAGTTATCTTGAAAAGCTTCCCCAGAAGCTTGGAGATCCTGGAAAGTTTCTAATACCTTGTGTATTTCCGGGAATTGGGTTGAATGATATGCCTTGGCCGATCTTGGTGCAAGCATCAACCTGATGCCTCATTTCAGTGTGGAAGAAACTTTCTCTTCCGGCTCTTACTCCTACCTGCATGACTCTTGAGCTTGCAGATCATACTATATCACTTCCTCTCGGCATTGCCGAGGGTTGTTTGTAAAAGTAGGGAATTTTCCATTTTCCAGCTGACTTTGTGGTTGTTGAATTCGACGCAGATCAAAGGTTCCTCTCATCTTGAAGAGAATTCCTAAAAATGGGCCTTTGCTCTTATTGATGTATTTAAGCATGAGATCACATTGCGTGGGGAGTAATGAAGCTGTTACCTTTAACCATGATCAAATTCGAGGTACTCCTCAATTATGATTCTGAATCGGTTAACCGAATCGATGTCATTGATATTGCTTCAAAGGAGTACTCTCTCAAGAAAGTGATGGTTATTTTCATAATTCTGTGAGTGGGGATCCCACCACATCTTCTCAACTTATCATAGCCGACTTTTCCCCCTTTCTCTCACTTCGTTGAGGGAATGACTTCTTTTGGAAGAGGTCGAGGTTTTTTTCTTGCTCTAGATAATTCACTTCCGCATGGGGTTGATGATAACAATCTTGATCCTGAGGGGGACATTCTTTTTCTAGAAAATTTGTTAAACGAAGATTCATCTTCCCCTCTTCCAACCAAAACAACTTCATAATGGGAAATCAAGTCAGTTGAGAAAATGATAAATTTCCTGGGGATCAAGTTTAAGGACTTGCCTCCTCCACTTGAATATGCAATTCTTGAGGAGGAAGTTTTTTTTCTTAATTGCTATTCAGATCTCTCTTCTTCCCTTCACCTACCCGGGGATTTCCCCTATCCTTCACTCATTCGGGAGTGAGGATATTACCTTTGACCCGGCATTTTCCATCTAAACATTGGGTTTTTTAAACCGGATATATCTATCGGTGTGGACCTTTCATATACTTCAATGTTTATCTGACATCTTGAATAAAGTCCAATTGAGATGGTCTCTTCCACTTACTTCCCCATGAACCAATGAATTTGGGGTCGAGTCAAGCTAGCGACTCGGTTAATAAAACAGTAGTTAAAACATGGGTTTTCACCCCTGTCTCACCCAAGTGTGGGGGAGATGCCCCCATGTTCTATATCTTTACAATTCAAAGTCAAAAAAAAAAAAAAAAAAAAAAGTATTAAAATAAAAAAAACCAAAAATTTTTGCCCCCAAGTTATAATTCCTTGATTTAAAAGGGAAATCAGTTAATTGGGGAAAAAAAAAAGATCATATTCTTTACTCTTTTGCAAATTAAAAAAAATTTTAAATTTCCCAAAAATTTTTTAATGAACCAAAATTTTAAATTTCTAGAAAAAAGGCAGTAAAAAAAATTACCTTAAAGAAAAATGAAAAAAAATTAACCCCAAAACTTATAAAAGAGTACCCCAAGATGTTTTAAAGATGGAAACCTTTTAAAAACCCAAGGAATAAACGTTCCCTTATCAAACCCCAAACTTTAAAAACCCAACAACCCCTTCACGATCCAAAAATCATTTATTAAATTCCAAGTTTTCAAAACTTCATTTCCAAAAACCTTTAGGAAATAAACCCCAAATTTTAAAAACAAACCCCCAAAAAATTTTTAAAACCCCAAACCCCCCCCCCCCCCCCCCAACCCCCCAAAAAAAGGGGCAATTTCCCTTTTAAATTTTAAAAAAATAAAAAAACAAATTTAGAAAAAAAATTTGGGATTGAAATCCACTTCTTCCGACACAAAATGTTTTCACATTATCAACTCTTTTTTTATAAATTTAAAACTTGCATAATTTAATTCTTAAACCTTTCACCCCTTTTTGGGGATAAAGCCCAGGAATATTAAATTTTACTTTTTGCACAATTTTGGTTACTTTTTTAAATTTTAACTAAATTATATTTCTTTCCCAAATTACAAAATTTTTTTAAATTAGAGGCCTTTGAAGACTATTGCAAAAAAGGGGGGTTTCATTCCTCGTAGTGTATCTGTCCCAGCTCTTGACAAGGATACTTTGGGAATTCCACCCACGAAAATAGGTGATTTTTCATTTTCCTCTTTCAGCGTTATACTGCATTTGCTAACTTGTTTTAGAGTAATTTTAGCCTGTTAAAGTCGCTTTTTCTTAATGTCTAATATACAATCAACCCACATTGAACAGATTTTTAAAGTCCGAAACAGATTATGCATAGTTATTTTAGTAATTTGAATTGGCGTGTTGTGTCAGGTGAGGAGATCTTATAACAGGTGGAGATCTATATGCTGTAAGTCGTTATATTCTCATTATTACAGCCTTCAAATTTATATATAAAAATATATATATATATATAAAAATAAATATATAATATATATATATATATATATATATTTATAATATATATATATATATATATATATTTATTTATTTATTTATTTTTCTCTGTCATTCTTATCAGTTAATTATTTATAGGGCAAATAAAAGCTTTATATTGATACCTCAACATAGAGCATTTTATCAGTTGTTAATTTCTCTTCTCATTTCTGTGCAGCTGTTTTTGAGAACAGTTTAGTGGAACATCGCATTGTCTACGTCCTGATGCCATGGGAAAAGTAACATAAAAGTTGCACCAAACTGGTCATTACTCATCAAAGGTTTCTTTTTGTTTAGATTCCCCTTTTATCATATCATATTGTTCTCAACAAATCTTTGTAAGTGGTTAAATATCGCACCTTTCCTATAACTAAGGAGTGTATTGGACACTGGGGCCCAGACAACTCGAGATTAATGAGTGTTTAAATTTTGTGGCATTCTGAGTATCAACTATTTCTGTTTCTATACATGACACTGTCTTGGAGCTTGAGTTTCAAGGTGTCAAAAAGCAATTTAAACCCTGCTTAGGTTTTTCTACTAACTTTTCTTAACACGATGACAATGTATTTATTTAAATTTTCAATGGCGGGTGCTTATGTGATGTCTTATTCCATTGCAAATGTTGGCTTACAGACTTTGGGCCCGTACGTACACCTAGGGCCCCTTGCATCAAAGCTTGCTGCTGACAATCCTCTTCTTACTGGAAAGGGATTCTTACTCATTATAAAACATCTATATATATTTTTGTTTTTTTCTATCATTGACCTTTAAGCCCTATAAGTAGCCTAATAATCTGTTCCATGTTTTATTGATAGTTTATATGAAGTGTTGTAGTTAATCCTTTCTCGTTGGTCCTATCGTATCGGCTGAGGCTAAACCCTTATGATTTACTATGTCTAAAGTTTATTCCTAAGTGATCCAATTTAGAAACAACCGTGGGAGCCACATTTATGTTCCCGCAGTCAAATGACCGCTAAGCCACTAATAAACACAGAGGTTATCATTGCAATAATAAGTAGTAACCAAGGACTTCAACATAGTAAACTTTAATTGATGGGTAAAGCAAGTATTATAGGGAGTTGCAATCTTTCCGTTGTAACATTAAACAAAGCCACCAATCCTTGATGGAATTAAGTTTGCTAACACAATAAAACAAAACTACTTTATGGAAGTAAATGCATAATGCCAGCACCTTCTTACTGTCTTGTATCTTTGATTTGGGTGTGTTCTTGTGGCTGCCTCCTGATGAATTCGTCCTTTGTTCCTACTGTTCGGTCTTCGGTGTTAGGGTTTTTGGAACTTTTTAATTCGTCTGGGTCTACGGCGTGGTATTTATAGTTTCTGTTCATGAGGGATGATGCGGCGCATCTAAGGAGTAGATGGCGGCGCATGTACTTAACTTCGCGTTTGGGGTAAGATTATAATATTCAGGAATATTCGTTACACAGCCAGAAGATGCGGAGTAACTCTTTATTAGATGGGAGCATTGTCCTCTTGTTTCTTGGATCGTATTCTGGTGATATATTGATGAGATGCGGCGCCATGTCGAGAGTGAGAAGCGGCGATCGTGGAGCAGAATTGAATTGATCTTGTCCCATGTCAGTAGACTGTCACTTTATGCACGTTCTTGCTCCTTAATTAGTCCAAAATAGCTAAGTTTCACCAAATGCTTGTTTTTACCTGAGAATTTACAAAAGTAAAACAATTAAAGTATCAATCCTCATACATAATATAGTAAAACAAGTCAAATTTTATAGGATAAATGATAGTAATATATTGTACTTATTTGAGTTCATCAAATATCACCCCACTTGAACTTTTACTTGTCATCAAGTAAATACCTTATGAATTTCATTTATGAAATTGTATCCTAAAAGATGTTAGGATTTATTTTTATATTTAAGATGCATTCGTTCATTTCATAATCACACAACTAAACAACTTAAACGAATTTGAGGTATAAAAATAAAATAAGTTGAATAAAAGCCAAATTATTCGTTTAATGTCCAGTCGCGACGATTATTCTATCATAAGCTTGGCAATGTATATACAAAATCTCCACCACTAAAGCTAAGGATATAACAAGGTCTAAGCGGTAAAAAAGGGTTTTTTAGGCTTAAGGGTAAATATTCCTATTCAATATCGATCTCAAATTCCAGAAAAGGCGACCAAATCACAAATACATGATCGAATCCACGGAACTCGATACTTGCAATTGCTCAAAATCCTTAAACTCGAATAGGCTAAGATAGGTCCAAACTTCCACCAATAATAATATATCAAAAAGGGCGACAAAATCATAACTACATAGCCGAATCGACGACTACGATACTTAAGATTGCTCAAATTCCTAATCTCAATAAATCAAAGGTTTGGTTGGATAAAGAATAATAAAGGGTATGGATAACATTTGGGATTTAAAATTGGTGTTAAATAAAAAATAAACAAAACAAATAAATTAAAATCCTTATGTGGGTAAATTTATCACTATCCCAAACTCATCCCATGAATAAGACTCATATCATTGAATTAACTCTCTGCTTTTAACACTTGAAAACACAGCTTTAGTTAGACACGAATTATACTTCAACAAAAATCTTAATCAAGAATAAACCTTAACTGGCGTTCCCATAATGCCAATTCCCATTCAATCCATAGATATAATACAAACAATAGTGGTTGATATCGACCAACTTATAATAAAACTTTACATCGTTGGTTTATCAATCTTCCAACTTCTTCTTTTTCATTTTTATTTTCTAATTTTTTCGATTTTTTTTTTTTTTTTTTTTTTTTTTTTTTTTTTTTTTTTTTTTTTTTTTTTTTCTTTTTAACTTGAAACATAAAATAGATGTGTAAAATTTTCACACATCACCAAAAACAATAAATTCGTGCGATAATTTATAAATTTTTCTATATCTTTTCATGACTTCAAAAAAATAACGGTACGGTAATAGTTGAAAGTAGTAAACACACGAAAAATAAAACTCAAAGATATACAATATTTTACTTTCACTCCAATTGCATTGTGCAATTTCCCGACCTAACACATAGATAATGATTTAACGGGCACGCGAACACAGGTAATGATAGGAAACACCTCTGCCTATAGCAATTAACCACACGGATATTTCTAATCTACAGGGTAGGCTAAAGGTGTAAGGGTGTAAACGAAACATTTAAACATAGGTGTAAGAAACGAAAGGAATGGCTCTGGTGTTTTTCTAGGGGTATCTTACTCCTAAACAATGGAGAGTAACAAAAGGGTTTATAAGGGGGATTAACAAACCAGTGTAGTTAGCTAATAACACATAACATTTAAAGGCTATATTTGGTTGTAATCACTAGAATTTTACCAATTTTAGACAAGTCTTCCAATTATATAATTATAATAATTTGGTGGTCTTCAGAATTGTATACAAGGGTGTTGGGGCCAAGTTCTAAAGTTTACAATGGTCACGGCACACTCATCGATTTGTGCATTTTGAAAAATAATCACAATTTTTGAAAATAACGTCATGTGTGCAGTTATGTAACTTAGATCTTAAACAAAAACTTGCTAAAAAATTTTTTAGTTTGATATATTTTAAGCACATTTTAAGCATAATTTTTGAAAAAGGTCTTGGACGAGTAAGGTGTTAAGGGTTCTAATTCTCATTCCCCCCACTTTAAGTTTAAACCAACGGTCTCTCGTTGTTTGTATAAAGGTTAAAAACTGAGAAATAAAAGAATTAGAACAAAAAATACTCCCCTGTGATTTGCTCGGTGATGATCCTCATTAGTAAAAAAGCAAAAATCATCTTTCTTGTGGATTAGAACGTTTTTTTAAAAGCTTCATACTTGTATGTATCCACAGAAGAAAATCCAGGAAACTATAATACCACCAACACTTTAAAACACCACCTAAGATAAGAAAGTTCAAACTTGCATAATACATTAGTAGTTAGGAAAAAATAAAACTTAATAAATTTAAAACTGAAAATCAATCAGGTCAGTCGATGCGCCGTATATTATTGAAGAAGATACGCCGTATCGAGCCTGGAATAATACGGATTAGAATAAAAGGATGCGCCGCTATCCTTAACCAGGGATGCGCCGCATTAAAATAAACTGATAAATAGTTTTAAAGTCGAAATAAAAATGCCAGGAAAAATAAAAATAATGTTATGACCATTGCAGGAGAGCGTAGCATCTCAGAGTTGAGAGCGCCGTATCTCTATGCGGCTGGACTGACTCAGACTACAGAAAACAGATTAATAAAGATTAAATCCGGGGTTGTCTCCCGGTATGCACTGTCTTTATTCCAGAGTCTTCAAGTTAGACTCACGTTAGCCTCCTTCAGTATCGATCATTGAAGGAGTCGGAAAACATTCACGCTCCTTGATTGCGTTGGTTTTGTAACCTTACAACAGGTTTTACCTCTCGAGGGATCTCAAGAGGCTTACATCCCACCCAGGCAGTGTACCTGACCGAGTGTTAGTATAGTGTAGTGGTAAGGAGGGGTGGGGGGAAAAAATAAGGGGGCACGGGGGGATTGATCGTTCTCCACAGGAATAGTGTTCGGTTTAGGTAGTGAAAGGCTACTCTATTTTAGGTCTAAGGGTTGAGGAAGATTCTTTTTATGTTTTTATAGTTTTTTATGAAAGCAAGTAAAATCTCGGTTTTTGAGGAGTGGTGGGCGGAATTAGTTGCTAGTCAAAACTAACCCAAAATTTTACTAGAATGCAATAAAATAAAATAACTAAATGAAATGTGGTGAGAAAACTTATGTGTAGAGAAAATGTGTTTACTTTAGATTTCCTTAACTCCCTAACTATTCTTTTACCGGTTAATTAGTGTGTATTAGTCGCTCCGTGGATGACGGGTTGTATTCCTTATTACCATTCAGTGGCGGTGGCGTACTTTACTTTCCCAACTCTACAAGCTCCTACTTCACTCCTATGTCGAGTCCTGGCTAGGAAGCTCCTACATGGGATCACTAGAATTCGCTTGTGCATTAAATTACAACCATAAAAAACCTTTAGTACGCGTTTGGTTCATGTTTCTTAAGACGTCTCAAGCAAGTTACCGAATAGGAAGTTAGACAGTTTTCTTAAGCCTAACATAGATAAACAATCATCAATACAACTAACAACACCACTATCAACCAATAATAAATAGCTAGGTTTCATTAGATCTAAGCAAACACAAGATAAAATTAGCCTAACTTGTTAAACAATAAAAGTCACTAACACAACAACATGACGAAGACAAGAACAACACCGAAGTACGACCCGTTACACACAAACCGACACCTGGAATTACATTAGGTAAGACAATCAGAACTAGCAAATAGGACACACAACTAACACGTACACAGACAAGCATAAGATAGATCAAACAAAACACATAGACAATATTGAATGATTAATTGATAACTTAATCTTTCAATGAAACATGGAAGATCTCAAGGCAAAAGCCCTGAAAAAGTAGCTAAAAACGTCTTTAGGGTTTTTATCCCTAAATAATTACACACACTAAGCTCTCCTTAATGACAAAAGATTTAGAAAACTCACATATAGTTTTTTGGATCTGACGGGCGTCACCTTATGGTGTGTTGACGCCGTCACCTGCCGCTTTTAGGGTTCCGTGTTGACCTTCTTGACGCCGTTCCCTCTTTTAGCTCTTCAAAATTCCATTCTGCTTATCAAGGCTTGACGCCGTCGGGATCGATGAACGTGACGCCGGTCCCCTTATGATTTAAGGCCGTGACGCCCTTGATTTAGTTAAAGCGTGACGCCGTCAGAATTCTCATGCTAATTAACTCACTGGACCGTCATGAGTAAATTTCACAATAGGCCAACTTTTCTTGCCAAGCATGACGACGTCCCATGTTAATTGTGACGCCTGTCAAAGAGTAACTTTTAGCCAGAATTTCTTGAGACTTTGGTCGTTTTCTTCACTTTAATGCTCCAAAAACGAACCAAAATGCCCTCTTTTCCAGATTCCTCTCAAAAGTAACTAAAATGACAAAAGAGAACAATTTAGGGCAATTTTGATCAAATAATACGATTTTCGGGCTTAAATGACCATTAAAAAGCGGTACACTTTTCGCCTCCGACACATCAAATACACTTACACTTGAGATTTGCTTTGTCCTCAAGCAAATGCGCTTTTATTCTAATCAATAATACAAGTTAGGGAGTTCATTTTAATGGGCTAACATAAAAGTTAATTACAACAAATAATCATTACCACTTCAATCATAATAGCACGGAGATTACTACTAGCACCTCCAAAGTATTGTTTAGATACTCACATCTCTCATGTGTCCATCAAAATAAATCTTATAAATGAAAACGGAAAATATTCTCTCACTACCCTGTCATAGCCAAAATACGATACCATAGGCTTGGGAAAGGATCGAAAACCTCCTCCATAGGCGTATGCACAGATACTAAGATAAACTATCAAAAGAGGGCTTTTAAATGGGTTATAATGTTAGGTGTAGGGGAAAAGGAAAAACAGGTTTTGTTGGATACGGGATATTTTAACTGGTGGCGAGTTAAAGATCTTGATCAATTAATGTACTATACAATGTTGCTAAGCCAAGACTCGACTCGATCTTAAGCTAAAACAAAAATAACAAAATTTTACAAAAGCATAAAAATAAACATAAAAATGAAATCGGGTGATGGTAGTCGTATGTTTGTTCTACTTTTCATTTTCTCATTTTTTTTTTTTTTCCTTGATTTTTTCGATTTTTTTTTTTTTTTTTTTTTTTTTTTTCTTTTTTTTGTTTTTTTTTTTTTGCATACCACTCTTGGCCCTACCATCAAAATAATTAACATCATAGGGGCATTGCATTCCCATTACACTTGGAATTTTTACATCAACTTTACAAATACTAATCTAATGACTCGAATTAAGATAATTGAAAAACTTGGAGTACTTTTTTAAAACATTTAGCCATTGGGGGTAATAAATGATGTTCTTCCCCATTACTTCATTACACTGAGTACTTAACCCATGGTGGAAGTCCCAATCGTCCCAAAACAATATGTACAAGGATATGACTCGACTTAGCAAACCATGTAATCAACTAGATAATATACTTGGGTTTAAAACAAATGTTTGTAACAATTTATAATGCACTAAAAATGCGTGCATAACAAGGTAGGCTAGGGATTTGGGTGTTTCATTTAAGTGGGGGTGTAGCAAATTCTTCCTTTAAGTAAATGCTTAAAGGTCGAAACGAAAAGATAGGCTTCCTGAGGGGTGTATAGGGTATCGTTGTACATAAAATGGGTACAAACGCAAAGGGCTTGTGGAGAAATTACTTTGACCATGTAGCCAACGTAATTTATAACAAAAACACAGGTATGGTGTAAAACAATGGGTTAATCCTAATGCCTCTTATCATGTAGTAAATCTAACTACACGAATGTAGTTCACTTGTGGCCTTGGAATGGTTCCTAACGCAAGTTCCTAGAATCTATGTTGCTACCGGTACACACAACATAGCAATAAATGGCTTTTCCTACCAATTCTAGGGGCGAACCTCACATATTTGGGGTGGGAAAAATTTTTTTAGTGGTACGGTTTTTGTGCTAGCTTGTCATATAACTCCTATCCGTGAGACGCTCATTAGATCAAGTTTCATCTCTATTTATGTTGTAAAAAATTTTAATTTGGCACTAAAATTACCCTTAATCAAGTATTTTCTCTCAGTTTTATTACACATCTACTATTAAACAAACAAAAGTCAAAGCGCAATTGTCATTTCTAAAATCGTACTTTTGAACCCTCCCTTACACTTAAGATGAACATTGTATCAATGTTCAAATAACAAGATGTAAAAAGCCAAAAAAGTAAAAGAATGAAATCAAATACTCCCCTGATCGCTCGTTGGGATAGTGAAATTACACGGTTAGATCTCTCCTCAAAGAGGATGTTGAAGCTCCATGAATACTGCATCGCCACAAAGTTGATCCCATAATAACCATTTCCTTGTCCAATAATACCTGTTTAACCTGAGGAAAAAACAACACGGAACCTGCATAACATCGGCGGGATTATTATATATAAAGGATACTAATGCTTTTTTTTTGTTGGAATGATAATTTTGCAGATTCCTGGTGATTATAAAGTTGGAGATTTAATAAAAAACTTTTTATGAAAAACAAAACTTTCAAAAATTTCTCGGAAATTAATCTGACGCCGTCGGTTTAAAACCCCCTGACGCCGTCAGAATATGACCTGACCAAAATTTTCCATTTAAGTTTCCGGAAAAATTTCTGGAAAAAAAACCTTTACATTACTTCCTGGAAATCCTTGCAAAACATCATATGACCTCGATACAAGCATTTGACTCAAAAAACACTATATGTATTGCTAATTTATTATTATTACGATTAATGTTCATTTGTGTTCTAATAAACCGATTTAGTTTTCCCTTACATCTTACCTTTTGCAAATTACCTTTATATGTAGTTAAGACGATAGTTTTAAAGACAACATAAAGAATTTTCTCATTTGTTTTGAAACATGAATCAATAAGAATAAAATTAAACCCTCACTTACGGAAAATAAAATCAAACAAACAAATAAATAAACACACAAAGCAAATAAAGATGGGCTGCCTTTCCCAAGAGCGCTTGTTTTTGTTCGAGTCACGAGGCCTGACTCTACCCTTATTACGGAAATAGGGGTGGTTTTCCCTACACTTAGGGAATTAAGTGTGGGTTGATTAGAAGAGTAGCGATACACCATACCGTTTCTTGGTGGAAGTAGCACGTGAGGAAGACGTGGTGGATGATTTATATGCTCTATGATGTGCGGTATCAATATCAGCTTAACCTTACTTAGTTACTTTTTTGTCTATGGGTGATTTGAAGTTTATCATTGATAGGGTTAGCTTATTTCTCTTCGTGAGACTCCTAGTTATATGAATACTCTTTGATCCGATTTTCCGAGTTTTTTCAATTAGGGTTAGTGTGTTCTTTCTTTTATGGGGGGTTGGTTGTTTGTGTTGGTCTCGGGTACTAGAATTTTGGTTGCGGAATCTGCAATGAATGGCCGATGTGGAGTCGTAAGAGGCTTTTGTTATCTTACCGGTCTAGTTGGGTGGTTGGGGGGGTAGGTGTCACGTTGGGCATTGGAAGTTGTTCTCTGAGTTGATGGGTAGATGTGGGTTTAGGTGGTGGGGGGGTGGAGAAGGGGATATTTTTAGTGGTAGTAGGAATGTGTTAGTTTTGTTAGGGGTGGTAGTATGGTGGATTGGAAGTGGGGAGGGAGTGGGGGGGGGAGGAATTTGGGGGTCAGGATTGGGGGGAAGTGTGGAAAGGAGTAGGTAGGCTAAGGGGTTGGATATGGGAACGGGGGGGTGGAAGAGTTGGTGGGGTGTGTTAGGGGGGGGGATAGGGGGGGGAAGGTGGGGTAGGTAAGATGTTGGGAAGGTAGGATTGAGATAAGTGTGAGTGAAATCATGCGTTTTAGTTAAGATCTAAACCCTAACATTTTCCCATGTATCCAAGTGCTTCTCTAGGCATCTCAACTTCTATGTCGAATCATAAGGGTCATCTATTATCTGTACTGCTATGATTCAAATTGCCCAAAAGATTCATCATGTGTTTCTTGAGATTCATCGTCATCGATCATAAAACCTAGGTCTTTTTGATCAATGTGATCATGCTCGGCTAGATCCTCCATCACATCAAGATAACCTATGTGTTTGTTTTGTACTATGGCATTACATGACAACCACTTAGGTATCTCAACACTAATGTATTCATCCCCAAACAAACTTGTTTCATGATCCAGGAAATTTATATTCAATTGACTTGTACTAACGTCTGTTGGGTTGTCTACCATATAATAATATTGGGCACAATCTTCTATGGCATCCCATGCTTCTTCAGCACTTAATTCCCTAAAGTCCCCATTGGCAAAATCCTCAATGCGCATTTGGTCATATTGGCCAACACGATAGTAAAAGGTTCGGGTTAGGGATGCTAAAGCGAAACTATGATGAGGGAATTTTCGAAGTAAATTTCTAAAACGAGTCCATGCATCATATATGGGTTCATCTCGATATTGTTTGAAATTCAAGATGTCAATAGGGTAGAACGGCCTTTGTGGTTGGTGGTATGGTGGATTCGCGTACTCCATAATGGTGAACGGAAGAGTCAATGGAAATTACGAACAAACACACAAAGAAAAAGATAGACTAAAGAAATCTAATAAAAAGAAAAATAAAAATCTCACTAGAAAGGAATCTAGTGAGTAGACCTAATAGAAATAAAAATTCAACCTAAACAATAACTATTCCCCGGGCTGCGGCGCCAAAAACTTGATTGCGTGGTTTTGTAACCTTACAACAGGTTTTACCTCTCGAGGGATCTCAAGAGGCTTACAACCCCACCAGGCAGTGTACCTGACCGATGTAGTATAGTGTAGTGGTAAGTACGGGGGATTGATCGTTCTCCACAGGGAATAGTGTTCGTTAGGTATGAAAGGCTACTCTATTTAGGTCTAAGGGTTGAGGAAGATTCTTTTTATGTTTTTATAGTTTTTTATGAAAGCAAGTAAAATCTCGGTTTTGAAGGAGTGGGCGGAATTAGTTGCTAGTCAACTAACCCAAAATTTACTACGAATGCAAATAAAATAAAATAACAAAAATGAAATGTGGTGAGAAACTTATGTGTAGAGAAATGTGTTTACTTAGATTTCCTTACTCCCTAACTATCTTTTACCGGTTAATTAGTGTGTATTAGTCACGTGGATGACGGGTGTATTCCTTAATACCATTCGTGGGGTGGCGTACTTACTTCCCCAACTCTACAAGCTCCTACTTCACTCCTATGTCGAGCCGGCTAGGAAGCTCCTAACATGGGATCACTAGAATTCGCTTGTGCATTAAATACAACCATAAAAACCTTTAGTACGCGTTTGGTTCATGTTTCTTAAGACGTTCAAGCAAGTTACCGAATAGGAAGTTAGCCAGTTTTCTTAAGCCTAACATAGATAAAACAATCATCCAATACAAACTAACAACACACTAACAACCAATAATCAATAGCTAGGTTTCATTAGATCTAAGCAAACACAAGATAAAATTAGCCTAACATGTTAAACAAAAGACAAGCATAAGATAGAATCAAACAACACATAGACATATTGAATGATTAATTGATAACTTATCTTTCAATGAAACATGGAAGATCTCAAGGCAAAAAGCCCTGAAAAAGTAGCTAAAATCGTCTTAGGGTTTTATCCCAAAATTCCACACACTAAGCTCTCCCTAATGACAAAAGATTAGAAAACTATATATAGATTTTTGGATCTGACGGCGTCACCTTAGGAGTGTGACGCCGTCACGCTCGCCGCTTTTAGGGTTCCCGGGTGACCTTCTTGACGCCGTCCCTCTTTAGCTCTTCAAAAATCCATTCTGGCTTATCAAGGCTTGACGCCGTCGGATCATGAACGTGACGCCGTCCCCTTATGATTTAAGCCGTGACGCCCTTGATTTAGTTAAAGCGTGACGCCGTCAGAATTCTCATGCTAACTCACTGGCCCGTCATGAGTAAATTTCACATCCCACTTTTCTTGCCAAGGCATGACGCCGTCCCATGTTAATTGTGACGCCGTCAAGAGTAACTTTTAGCCGATTCTTGAGACTTTGTCGTTTTCTTCACTTTAATGCTCCAAAAACGTCCAAAATGCCTCCTTTTCCAGATTTCTCCTCAAAAGTACCTAAAATGACAAAAGGAACGATTTAGGGCAATATTTGATCAAATAAATACGATTTCGGGCTTAAATGACCCCTTAAAAGCGGTACACTTTTCGCCTCATCACTCCTTCATCCCCAATTTAGTAATATTGAACACTCCTTGCTCGTCCTTAATTTCCACGCCGCTCTTCTTTAATATCTGTATAAACAAAGTCCTGTCCCTTTCGGGCAGAGATGACAAAATGATAGACGGGAAATTCTTATTATCATATAGGCACAAATAAGCAAGGTGGGGTGGTAGTTCAATAAACACATCATTGTTCAAATTCGTTTTCTCAACTACTCTCCTACGTTTATTAATTACTACACAATCATACCACTCATCATCAGAATCACTAACAATATCGCGTCTAAGTTCGGTAGGTACATTAAGGTCAATGAATTCCTCAAAGTCTTCATGATTAGGATTAGTTGAGTTGTTTTGAATCAATGTTTCTCCCATAAGTCTAGCTTCAAGATCGAGGTCCATACGTTCTCTTAATCCTAGTACATAAACACTTCTAATTATGCTTTTAACCGGATCTTGGCACTTATAGACTAGTTTATTATTCCCTACCCTTAATGAAATTTTTCTCTTAAACACATCAATCTTAGCATGGGCAGTAGACAAGAAAGGTCTTCCGAGGATTAAAGGAATCTTAACATCCTCGGGCATGTCTAGTATAATAAAGTCTACGGGAAAAATAAACTGCTCAATCTTAACTAGCACATTATTAGCAATCCCTTCAGGTCGTTTTAACTGTTTTATCAGCCAATTCAATAAGTAATTTAGTTGGTGCTAATTTTCCTAGTCCTAGGGTAGCGAATGTCTTGAGAGGCATAACACTAACACTAGCTCCTAAGTCAGCTAACACATTATTGAAAGATATATTATTAATAGAACAAGGTAGAGTAAAACTTCCTGGGTCTTTTTCTTTATGAGGCAAGGCATTTGAGTCGGTTGCAGGGCTCTCTTCTTTCATTGTTGCCTTGATCTCCTCTTCAATTTTTGTCTTCTCTTTTAGTAGTCTCCTTAAGCTGATTGAAGAGTTAAAGAAAAATTCGGGTCTTGCACCATCATTACCATTCATCGACCTTCTAGGTATATTAGGAGTGACTTCTTCAGTGGTGCTTATGGCCTTGACATGATCCCTTGGGTTGGTTTCAGTTGAGCTCGGTAAACTTCCATATCCCCTTTCTTGAAGAACTTTGCTCATTTGACCAATTTGTTGTTCCAATGCTTTGATCGAAGCTCCTTGATTTCTTGTAGTAGTGTCCGTTGAAGCTCGAATTTCCTTGATCATAGCAGTATTCTCTTCATGTCTTTTAGCAGCATCGGCCATAATTTGCTTTAAAGTATCGTCTAAAGTCTGCCTCCTCTCTTGATAAGCGGGATTGAAGTTGTTCTTTTGATAGAATCCCGGACTAGCTTCCCTAAATCTTCCTGAAGGTCGGAATGGTTGTCCAAATTGGGTGTAATAAGCTTCTTCAAACGTCTCACTTTCATTCTTACTCGGACAATCCTTAGTGTAGTGAGGTCCTTCACACTTTTCACATCCAACTTGGGCAGCATACGCTCTTTCATCACGCTTCTTCATTTCTCTACTAATTTTATCCAATTGAGCTTGAATAGCAGCAATCCCGTCAAAATTAGTGCTGCTCTTAGATCTAGTAGAGGTCCCATCGTGCCATTTCTGAGAATGATCAGCAGCTTCTTGGATCGCTTTCCTAGCATTAGTTGCACTCATCTGAGGTACAGCTCCCTTAGCATCCAAAATCTGTCTTGTAGGCACGTCCAATCCCTGATAAAACAATATTATTTCCTGCATAGGGGTTAGATAGTGTTGAGGACATTTTATCAATAAATCTTTAAATCGTTCCCAAGCTTGATAAAGGGTTTCATCAGGCTCTTGCTTGAAACTATTGATAGCCTCCATCTTCTTAGCAGTCTTAGCAGGTGGACAATATCTCTTCAGGAATTTGCTCTTCAAACCTTCCCACGTGGTGATTGAACTAGCAGGTTCATTCCTTAGCCACTTGTTAGCAGCTCCTTTTAGTGAGATTGGGAAGATTCTTAGCATGAGTTGATCGGTATTGACACTTTCTGTAGTAAACAAATCTGCAATTTCCAGGACCTTTTCAACATGCTCATTAGCATCCTCTTGTTCCGTCCCACTGAAAGCATTCTCTCTGAGCTCTTTGAGAAATTGTCCCTTCAACTCAAATTTTGACTTGTCATCAAACTTAGGTCTAGCAACTCCTGAAGTGTAATCAGCACGGGTATTGTTCATGTATTCCTCCATAGTAGTGTTTTCGCCCATTGTTTCTGTTTCAACTTCCTCTTTTTCTTCAGAAAAGTAATCAAGCTCGAGTGAACTTGAAAGATCAAAGCTTCTTGTGTTGAAAAGCCTTTTAAGCGAATGTAGGGCTCGTTCAGGATCTTCGAAAGGTTGAATCAAGTTCTTCGTAGAACTCCTGGTCATGCACTTCCTGAAATCAATCACAAAAGCATCAGTAGGGTATGCTCGAGAAAGTAATATATCAGATAATTAATAACGAAAATGGAATACGAAAAATTAAAGTTACTGATATCTGCAGACGATGCGTCGTATCCAAAGAGTTGGATACGCCGTATCTTATAATCGTTAAAATTTAATCAGACTTTATTCAGAAAATAGATTCGCCGCTTTAGAATTTAAGAATGCGCCGTATCGAATTAATCAATCAAAAATCAGCTTATCTAATTAAAATTAAATGCGTCGTATTAACGAAAGTTAATGCGCCGTATTTTCGTTACGTTTAAAAATAAAAGATTTTTGATTCAGTAAGATGCGCCGTATCGACAGAGATCGATACGCCGTATCTGTTTAATAATTCGCAAACTGTTCTTAATTAAAATAATAGATACGCCGTATCTGCTAAAGCAGATGCGTCGTATGGCGTTAACGTTTAGAAAAAAAAAAATTTATTAAAAACAGATACGCCGTATCTGCAAAAAGCAGATGCGTCGTATTACTTTATCGCTTAGAAAAATTTTCTTATTAAAAACAGATACGCCGTATCTTTGGGAAAAGATGCGTCGTATCAAATTTAATTAAACGCGTTGTATTAAAAAAAATTAAACGCAATACGCCGTATCTGAGAGATCAGATGCGCCGTATCGTTTGATTTTGCACAGTACAACGATAGCAGAACAGAAAAATACGAGAAATAAAAACAAAAATTAAACACACAAACAAAAATAAACACACAAAAATAAAAAGAAAACAATTAACACACAATACAACAAATATGCAAAATAGTACAATGATGCAATTAATCTAATAAAAAGAAAAAACTAATTAAAATACTAATCAAATTAACAGATAATAACAATTCACTCCCCGGCAACGGCGCCAAAAACTTGATGCGCGTGATGTGTCGTTGCGGTTTAGCAGTTTTAATGCCTACTCAAGTTTTAAATTTATATTTAGCCGACTTATCAATAACACACACACTTAACGAGCAGTGTACCCGGTCAGTATGAAGATAATGGTAAGTAGAGTGTCGATCACTAAGAGTGGAACGTATTATCTAGTTATTCTAATCAGTATTTTAATATCCTAACGCAAGGGGGTTTCAGCCTGAGAGACTGGCACGATTTGTTGCAATTAAAATAATAAAATAAACCAATAGGCACGAATCAGCAAGTAGCACACACGTACACAGATAGATACTCGAGACAATAAGAGGGCTGTCCTTATAATTAAGTAGATTGTCACTTGTTTTATTGATAGCTTTATATGAAGTGTATGTAGTTAATCCTTTCTCGTTGGTCCTATTCTTATCGGCGAGTAAACCCTTAATGATTACTTATGTCTAAAAGTTATTCCTAAGTGATCAATTTAGAAACAACCGTGGGAGCCACATTATGTCCCGCAGTCAAATGCCCGCAAGCCACTAATAAACACAGAGGTTATCAATGCACTAATAAGTAGTAACCAAAGACATCAACATATAAACTTTAATTGATGGGAAAGCAAGTATTATAGGGAGTGCAATCTTTCCGTTGTCACATTACACAAGCCACCAATCCTGATGAATTAAAGTTTGCTAACACAATAAAACAAAACTACTTAATGAATTAAATACATGCAGCACCTTCTTACAGCTCTTGTATCTTTGATTTGGTGTGTCTTGTGCTGCCTCCTTGACTGAATTCGTCCTTTGTTCCTACTGTTCGGTCTTCGGTGTTAGGGTTTTTTGGAACTTTTTAATTCGTCTGGTCTACGGGGTATTTATAGTTTCTGTCTGAGGGAAGATGCGGCGCATCTAAGGAGTAGATGCGGCGCATGTACTTAACTTCGCGTGGGGTCCAAGATTATAATATTCAGGAATATTCGTACACCGCCAGAAGATGCGGCGTAACTCTTTATTAGATGCGGCGCATGTCCTCTTGTATCTTGGATCGTATCTGGTGATATCTTGATAGAGATGCGGCGCATGTCGAGAGTGAGATGCGGCGCATCTGGAGCAGAATTGACTTGATCTTGTCCATGTCAGTAGACTTTCACTTTATGCACGTTTTGCTCCTTAATTAGTCCAAAATAGCTAAGTTTCACCAAATGCTTGTTTTTACCTGAGAATTACAAAAGTAAACAATTAAGTATCAATCCTCATACATAATATAGTAAAACAAGTCAAATTAATAGGATAAATGATAGTAATAAAATGTACTTATTTGAGTTCATCAGCACCTAAGATAAACTATCAAAGAGGGCTTTTACATGGGTTATAACGTGAGGTGTAGGGATATGATAAACACGGTTTTGTTGGATAAGGGATATTTTACTGGTGGCGAGTTAAAGATCTTGATTAATTACATGTACAATATGGCGTTGCTAAGCCAAGACTAGACTCGACCTAAGCTAAAAACAAAATAACAAAAACATAAAACAAACATAAAATGAAACGGGATGGTAGTCCATATGTTTTTTCTACTTTTCTTTTTCTCATTTTTTTGTATTTTTCTTGATTTTTTCGATTTTTTTTTTTTTTTTTTTTTTTTTTTTGCATACACTTTTGCCCTACCATCCAAAATAATACATCATAGGGGCGTTGCATTCCCCTTACACTTGAACTTTTACATAAGTTTATAATTAATTATTCTAATGACTCGAATTAAGATAATCAAAACACTTGGAGTACTTTTTAAAATATTTAGCACATATGGGGGTAATAATGTTGTTCTTCCCCATTACTCCATTACACTAGTACTTTACCCATGAGTCCCAATCGTCCCAAAACAATATGTACAAGGATATGACTCAACTTAGCAACCATGTAATCAATTAGATAATTAACTTGGGGTTTAAACAAATGTTGTCACAATAATGCACTAAAAATGAGTGCATACAAGGTAGGCTAAGGCGATTTGGGTGTACATTTAAGTGGGGTGTAAATAAATTCTTCCTTTAAGTAAAATGCTTAAAGGTCGAAACGAAAAGATAGGCTCTGAGGGGTGTACTAGGGGTATCGTGTACTAAAAATGAGTACAACGCAAAGGGTGTGGGAGAATTACTTGACCAATGTAGCCAAAGTAATTATAACAAAAACACAGGTGTAAAACAATGGGTTAATCCTAATGCCTCTTATCATGTAGTAAATCTAACTACACGAATGTAGTCTCACTTGTGGCCTCGGAATGGTCCTAACGCAAGTTCTAGAATCTAAGTGCTACCGGTACACACATCATAGCATAAATGCTTTTCCTACCAATTCTAGGGGCGATCCTCACATATTTGGGGGTGGAAAATTTTTTAGTGGTACGGTTTTGTGCTAGTCATATAACTTCCTATCCATGAGACGCTCATTAAGACCAAAGTTTCACTCCTAAATGTTGTAAAAAATTTTAAATTTGGCACTAAAATTGCCCTAACAAGTATTTATCTCAGTTTTATTACACATCTACCATCAAACAAACAAAAATCAAGCGTAATAGCATTCTTTGAAGTATCGTACTTTACCCCCCCCCCCTTACACTTAAGATGAACATTGTCCCCAATGTTCAAATAACAAGATGTAAAAGTAAATAAGGTAAACGAATGAAATCAAATACTCCCCTGATTCGTTCGGTGGATAATGTGGTAACATGGTTAGATCTTCTTCCAAGAGAATGTAGAAGCTCCAAGACTAATGCATCGCCATAAGCTTGATTCCACATACATTTCCTTGTCCAAAATAACCTGTTAAACCTGAGAAAACAAACACGAAAACCTGCATAACATCGGCGGGATAAATTCTATATATAAGGATATAATGCTTGTGGAATGATAATTTTGCAGATTCCTGGAGATTATAAGTTAGAGATTTAATAAAAACTTTTTATGAAAACAAAACTTTCAAAAATTTCAGAAAATTAACACCTGACGCCGTCAGGTTGTAAATCCTGACGCAGTCAGAAATGATCTGACAGAATTCTCATGTTAAGTTTCCGGAAAATTTCTGGAAAAACCTTTACCTTACTTCCTGGAAATCCTGCAAAACATCATTATGACTCGATACAAGAATTTGACTCAAACAAATACTGATATGTATGTTAATTTATTATTGTTATGATTCATGTTCATTTGTTCTAAGAAACTGATTTGGATTTCCCTTACACTTATCTTTTGTAAAATACCTTTATATGTAGTTAAGACGAAGTTAAAAACAAGATAAAGCATTTTCACAATTTAGTTTTGAACATGAATCAATAATAATAAAAATTAAACATACATACGGAAGCAAATAAAATCAAACAAACAACTAAATAAACACACAAAGCAAATAAAGCTTGGGTTGCCTCCCAAGAAGCGCTTGTTTTTGTTCGAGTCACGAGCCTGACTCTACCCTTATTTAACGGATAAAGGAGAGGTTTTTCCTATACTTAGGATTAAGTGCGGGTGATAGTAGCGATACACACCATCTTGGTGGGAGTATGCCGCGTGAGGAAAGAGTGGTGGATGAATTATATACTCAAAGGGGTGTGCTCCTTTCATCATAACCTTACCTAGTTCACTTTGGTCAATGGGTGAATTAAAGTTTTCTCCTAAAAAGGGATCATCTTCTATCAACTTCGAGAGATTCCTAGTTGGGAATCCATCTTGACCTAATAACCCCGGTTTAAACCCATAATGTTTCTTGTGATCAATCATGAATGGGTGATGTAAGTATGTAAGGTCATGGTTCACTCCTATATTAGCTCTCCTCTACAAGGCTTAGAGTCTACTACCTTCATCGTAACACTACCCGGACTATATGGTTTGATGGTGGATCGGGACCTATTTTAATTCCTAACTTTTCATCCAAGGATGGAAAATTGGGTAAGGGTCTCGGTTGAGGCTCCGGTTCATCAAAACTAGGAACTTCCATAGAACTAAAAGAAAGGTTGTGACTACAAGTATTCAAACCTATTTCTTCTAGTTGTGTTTGGTCCAAGGGCTCTACCTCTATTGGGGTTCCTATAGTCTCTTCTACTTCTTCCGGGTAAGTCACGGGCGGTGTGGGTGCCTCAAATGATGGTTGAGTATTTTGTGGGTTTATGTTATTTACCTCATCATTCCACGTGTCAAGATCACCTATATCCTCATCAATTGTTTTCTTAGGTAGTGATAATAACAAACCTAGTGCTTCATCCAACTTATGGTTTATTGATACGGCTCTATCCACAATTCCTTGGCAAACTAGGTCGCTTTTCCTATTAGCCTCACTAAAACAAGATCCTAAACATGGAGGTTGTTCATAAGAATCTATCCTAGGTGAAGGCTCATATGATTCATAAGTGTCTCTAAATGAGGTATTTTGAACTTCTTGGTGTTCTAGCCACTCAACCATATCTTGCAATCTTAGAAATCTAAGTGAAAAGTCCATTTGAAGCAAATTACAAACAAAATCACAAAGAAAAGATAGACTACGAGAAAGCTACAAAAATAGAAAGAAAAATCTCACTTGATAGGAATCTTGTGAGTAGACCTAATAAAAATAAATTTCAACCTAAGCAATAACTACTCCCCGGCAGCGGCGCCAAAAACTTGATGCGTGGTTTTGCGACCTTACAACAGGTTTTACCTCTCGAGGGATCTCAAGAGGCTTACAACCCCACCAGGCAGTGTACCTGACCGATGTAGTATAGTGTAGTGGTAAGTACGGGGGATTGATCGTTCTCCACAGGGAATAGTGTCGTTAGGATTGAAAAACTACTCTAATAGGTCTAAGGGTGAGGGAAGATTCTTTTTTTGTATTTTTATAATTTTTTATGAAAGCAAGTAAAATCTCGGGTTTGAAGGAGTGGGCGGAATTAGTTGCTAGTCAACTAACCCAAATAACTACAAATGCAAATAAAATAAATAAATGAAAATGAAAAGAGTTGTGAAACTGATGTGGAGAGAAATGTGTTTACTTAGATTTCCTTACTCCCTAACTATCTTTTACCGGTCGATTAGTGTGTATTAATTGCGTGGATGACGGGTGTATTCCTTAATACCAATCGTGGGGTGGCGTACGTACTTCCCCAACTCTACAAGCTCCTACTTCACTCCTATGTCGAGCCGGCTAGGTAGCTCCTAACATGGGATCACTAGAATTCGCTCATGCATTAAATACAACCATAAAAACCTAGTACGCATTGGTTCATGCTTCTTAAGACGTTCAAGCAAGTTACCGAATAGGAAGTTAGCCAGTTTTCTTAAGCCTAACATCGATGAACAATCATCCAATACAATAAATAACACACTAATAACCAATAATCAATAGTTAGGTTTCATTAGATCTAAGCAAACACAAGATAAATCTAGCCTAGCATGTTAATCAAAAGACAAGAACAAGATATAATCAAACAACACATAGACATATTGATTGATTAAATGATAACTTATCTTCAATTAAACATGGAGATCCAAGGGTATGAAAACCCTTAAAAATGGCATAAATTCGTCTTAGGATTTCTCCTCACAAAGTTGCACACCAATGACAAAAAATTGCAAAACAATATATAGAGTTTAAGGGTTGACGGCGTCACGTTATGGATCTTGACGCCGTCACCTCGCCGTGTCTAGGGTTCCCGGATGGCCTCCTTGACGCCGTCCCTCTTTAGTCCTCCAAAATCCGCTCTGGCTTATCAAGGCTTGACGCCGTCAGAAATGGGCTTGACGCCGTCTCGTTTTAAGTTAAACCGTGATGGCCTTGATCACCTTAAAGGGTGACGCCGTCACCTTTTCCATTGTAAAATTCTCTGGCTTATCATGTGTATTTTTCGTATCCACCTCTTTTGCCAAGCCATGACGCCGTCAAGAGCAATACTTGACGCCGTCAAGGTACTTTTCCAGCCGATTTTGAGACTTTGTCGTTTTCTTCACTTTTATGCTCCAAAAACGTCCAAAATGCTTCCTTTTCCAGATTTCTTCTCCAAAGTACCTAAAATGACAAAAGGAACGATTTAGGGCAATATTTGATCAAATAAATACGATTTAGGGCTTAAATGACCCCCTAAAAGCGGTACACTTTTCGCTTCATCAATTAACTTAACTTCGCGTGCGGTCCAAGATTAATATATTCAGGAATATTCGTATACCGCATTAAGATGCGGCGTAACTCCATTTCTCTATGCGGCGCATGTCCTTTGCTTTCTTGGATCGTAACTTGTGAAATCTTGATAGTGATGCGCCGTATGTAAGAAGTGTGTTGCGGCGTATCTGGAGCAGGATGATCTTGATCTTGTACATTTCAATAGACTCATAACTTCTTGCTTGTTTTGCTCCATAATTAGTCCAAAATCGCCAAGTTTCACATATACTTGTTTTTACCTGAGAATTACAAAAGTAAACATTAACGTATCAATTCTCACAGATAATATAATAAAACAAGTCAAATAAATAGGATACATGATGGTAATAAAATGTACTTATTTGAGTTCATCAAATATCCCCCCACTTGAACTTTACTTGTCCCCAAGTAAACCTTAGAATAAATCTTATGAAAATGTATCCTAAAAGATATTAGGATTTATTTTTATATTTAAGCATGTATTCTTTTTGTCATAATCACACAACCAAACACTTAACGAATTAGAAATAAAATAAAATATTTTGATAAAAGCAAATCTAATCGTTTAACTGTCCAGTCGTGACGAATATTCTATCATAAGCTTGGCAAGTATACGCATCTCCCCCACTAAAGCCAAGGAATAACAAGTCTAAAGCGGTAAAAAGGGTTTGTTGGTTAAGGGTTAATCATTCTTCTTAATCTCTATCGATCTCAAATTCCAGAAAAGGCGACAAAATCACAAATACATGATCGAATCCACGACCACGATACTTGCAATTGCTCAAATCCTTAACTCGAATAGGCTTAAGATAGGACCAAGTAATCTTTACCAATAATATTATATCAAAAAGGGCGACAAAATCATAAATACATAGCCGAATCCACGACTACGATACTTAAGATTGCTCAAATCCCTAATCTCAATAAATCGAAGGTTTGGATAAAGAATGATATAGGGTATGGATAATATTTGGGATACAAATTAGTGTAAAATGAAAAATAAACAAAACAGATAAATTAAAATCCTAATTGTGGTAAATTGCTTTCCCAACCATCCCATGAATAAGACTCATATCATTGAATAACTCACGCTTTAACACTTGAAACACACGCATTAGGTAGACACGAATTATACTCAACAAGATCTCAATCAAAGAATAACCTTAGTTGGCGTTCCCATAACGGCCAACTCCCATTCAATCCATAAATATATAACAAATAGTGGTGATATCGACCACTTAATACAAAACTTTACATAAGTTGGTTAAAACAAAATTCCAACTTTTTCTTTCTTTTTCTTTTCTCATTTTTTCGATTTTTTTTTTTTTTTTTTTTTTTTTTTTTTTTTTTTTTTTTGACATCAACATAAACATAGATGTGTAAAATTTCACCACATCACTATAATGATAACTCTGGATAATTTTTCCATACTTTTCATGACTTCAGAAATTACGGTAATAGTGAAAGTAGTAAACACACGAAAAATAAACTCAAAGATATACAATATTTACTTTCATACCAATTGCATTGTGCAATTTCCTGACTCAACCAAACATAATGAATTACGCACGCGAACACAGGTAATGTAAGGAAACACACTTTGCCTAAAGCAATTAACCAACCACGGATTTTAATCTACAGGGTAGGCTAAGGTGTAAGGGTGTAACGAAACATTATAACAAAGGTGTAAGAAACGAAAGGAATGGCTCTGAGTGTTTTTCTAGGGGTATCTTACTCTAAAAGTGAGTAACAAAAGGGTTTATACAGGGGTTAACTAACCAGTGTGGTTAGCTAATATCACATAACATATAAAGGCTATTTGGGTGTAATCCTAGAAATTTACCAATTTAGACAAGTCATTCTAATTATGTAGATAATACTTATTATGGTGGTCTCGAATAGTATACAAGCCAAGTTCTAAAGTTTACAAGTCATCGGCACACTCATAGGTTTGTGAATTTTGAAAAGGTCACAATTTTTGAAAATAATGTTATGTGTGCAGCTATGTAATTTAGACTTTAAACAAAAACATGCTAAAAATTTTAAATTTTGATATATTAAGCACATTTTAAGCATATTTTGAAAAAGTTTAGGACAATTAAGTGTTCTAATTCTCCAATCCCCCCACTTAAGTTAAACAACGTCCTCGTTGTTTGTATCAAATATTAAAAACTGGAAAATAAAAGAATTAGAACAGAAAAACTCCCCTGAGATTTGCTCGGTATGATCTTCCATTATTTGTATAAGAGCAAAAATCAACTTTCTTGTGGATGAGAACGTTTAAGCTTCATATTTGATGTATCCACAGGAAATACAGGAATCTATAATACCATCAAGACTTTAACACACCTAAGTTAAGAAGGTTCAAACTTGCATAATACATTAGTAGTTAGTAAAAGTAAAACTTGAAAATTAAACTGAAAATCATCAGGTCAGTCGATACGCCGTATCTTATGGAAGAAGATACGCCATATCGAGCCTGGAACAAATACGAATCAGAATAAAAGATGCGTCGCATCCTTAACCAGGGATGCGCCGCATTAAAATAAACTGACAGAAAGTTTTAAAGTTAAAAATAAAAATGCAGAAAATAAAGTAAGATATGACCAGTGCAGGCGATGCGTCGCATCTTATGTTGGAGATGCGCCGTATCTTCTGCAGGCCTGACAGACTCGACACAGAACAGAAAAGTAAAAATTTTCCGGGTTGTCTCCCGGTCAGCACTTGTCTTTATTCCAGAGTCTTCAAGTTAGTCTCACGTTCAGCTCCTTATTACCGGTCACTGAAAGAGTCGGAAGCATCACGCTCTCTCATCTCCAGTCCAGTAATATTGAACACTCCTTGCTCGTCCTTAATTTCCACGCCATTCTTCTTTAATATCTGTATAAACAAAGTTCTGTCCCTTTCGGGTAGAGATGACAAAATGATAGACGGGAAATTCTTATTATTATATAGGCATAAATAAGCAAGGTGGGGTGGTAGTTCAATAAACACATCATTATTCAAATTCGTATTCTCAACTATTCTCCTACGTTTGTTAATCACTACGCAATCATACCACTCATCATCAAAATCATTAACAATATCGCGCCTAAGTTCAGTAGGTACATTAAGGTCAATAAATTCCTCGAAGTTCTCATGATTAGGATTAGTTGAGTTGTTTTGAATCAATGTTTCTCCCATAAGCCTAGCTTCTAGATCGAGGTCCATACGTTCTCTTAATCCTAGCACATAGACGCCTCTAATTATGCTTTTAGCAGGATCTTGGCACTTATAGACTAGTTTATTATTCCCTACCTTTAATGAGATTTTTCTTTTAAACACATCAATCTTAGCATGGGCGGTAGACAAGAAAGGTCTTCCAAGGATTAAAGGAATCTTAACATCCTCGGGCATATCTAATATAACAAAGTCTACGGGGAAAACAAACTTCTCAATCTTAAATAGCACATTTTTAGTAATCCCTTCAGGTCATTTTATCGTTTTATCAGCCAATTCAATAAGCAACTTAGTTGGTGCTAATTTTCCTAGTCCTAGGGTAGTGAATGTCTTAAGGGGCATTACACTAACGCTAGCTCCTAAGTCAGCTAACACATTATTGAAAGATATATCATTAATTAAACAAGGTAAAGTAAAACTTCCTGGGTCCTTTTCTTTATGAGGCAAGGCATGTAATTCGGTTGCAGAGCTCTCTTCTTTCATTGTAGCCTTGATCTCCTCTTCAATCTTCATCTTCTCTTTGAGTAATCTCCTTAAACTGATTGAAGAATTAAAGAAAAATTCGGGCTTTGCACCATCATTACCATTCATCAATCTTCTAGGAAAAGGTATGTTAGGTGTGACTTCCTCAGTGGTGCTTATGGCCTTGACATGATCTCTTGGGTTGGTTTCAGTTGAGCTAGGTAAACTTCCGTATCCCCTTTCTTGAAGAACTTTGCTCATTTGTCCAATTTGTTGTTCCAATGCTTTGATCGAAGCTCCTTGATTTCTTGTAATAGTATCCGTTGAAGCTCGGATTTCCTTGATCATAGCAGTGTTCTCATCATGTCTTTTAGCAGCATCGGCCATAATTTGCTTTAAAGTGTCATCTAAAGTCTGCCTCCTTTCTAGATAAATGGGATTAAAGTTGTTCTTTTGATAGTATCCCGGAGTAGCTTCCCTAAATCTTCCTGAAGGTCGGAATGGTTGTCCAAATTGTGTGTAGTATGCTTCTTCAAAAGTCTCACTTTCATTCTTATTAGGGCAATCTTTAGTGTAGTGAGGTCCTTCGCATTTTTCACATCCAACTTGGGCAGCATACACTTTCTCATCACGCTTCTTCATCTCTCTACTAATTTTATCCAATTGAGCTTGAATTGCAGCAAACCGGTCAAAATTAGTGCTGCTCTTAGATCTAGTAGAGGTTCCATCGTGCCATTTTTGAGAATCATCAGTAGCTTCTTGGATAGCTTTTCTAGCATTGGCTGCACTCATTTGAGGCACAGCTCCCTTAGCATCCAAAATTTGTCTAGTAGGCACGTCCAATCCTTGATAGAACAATATTATCTCCTGCATTGGACTTAGATAATGTTGAGGGCATTTCATCAATAGGTCTTTAAATCGTTCCCAAGCTTGATAAAGAGTTTCATCAGGCTCTTGCTTGAAACTGTTGATAGCCTCCATCTTTTTAGCGGTTTTAGCAGGTGGACAATATCTTTTCAGGAATTTGCTCTTCAAATCTTCCCATGTTGTGATTGAACTAGCAGGTTCATTCTTTAGCCACTTATTAGCAGCTCCTTTAAGCGAAATTGGAAAGATTCTTAGCATAAGTTGATCATCAGAGACTCCTTCTGTAGTAAACAAATCTGCTATCTCGAGGAACTTTTCAACATGTTCATTAGCATCCTCATGTTCTGTTCCACTGAAAGCATTTTCTCTTAGCTCCTTGAGAAACTGACCCTTCAACTCAAACTTTGACTTTTCATCAAACTTTGGTCTAGCAACTCCTGAACTGTAATCAGCATGGGTATTGTTCATGTATTCCTCCATGGTAGTGTTTTCCGTCATTGTTTCTGTTTCTTCTTCCTCCTTTTCTTCAGAAAAATAATCAATCTCGAACGAACTTGAAATATCAAAGCTTTTTATGTTGAAAAGCCTTTTAAGCGAATGAAAGGCTCGTTCAGGATCTTCGAAAGGTTGAATCAAGTTCTTAGTTGAACTCCTGGTCATGCACTTCCTGAAACTATCACAAAAGCATCAGTAGGGTATGTTCAAGAAAGTAGTATATCAGAAAATTAACAACGAAAAACGGAATACGAAAAATAAAAGTTACTGATATCTGCAGTCGATGCGCCGTATCCAAAAAGTTGGATACACCGTATCTTATAATCGTAAAAATTTAATCAGACTTTTATTCAGAAAGCAGATACGCCGCTTATAATTTAGAATGCGCCGTATCAGTTTAATTATCAAAAATCGATTATATTTATTAAAATTAGATGCGTCGTATTAACAAAAGTTAATGCGCCGTATTTTTGTTACGTTTCAAAATACAAGATTTTTTATTCAGAAGATGCGCCGTATCGATAGAGATCGATGCGTCGTATCTGTTTAATAATTCGAAAACTGTTTTTAATTTAAATACTAGATACGCCGTATCTGATAAAACAGATGTGTCGTATGGCGTTATCGTTTAGAAAAATTTCTTATTAAAAACAGAATACGCCGTATCTTAGGGAAAGATGCGCCGTACTCGAATTTATTAAACGCGTTGTATTTTATAAAAATTAAACGCAATACGCCGTATCTGCAAAAACAGATGCGCCGTATCGTTTATATTAGCTTAGTACAACGATAGCAGAATACAAGAAAATAGAAAAATAAAAACAAAAATAAAAACAAACAAAAAGAAACAAAAATTAAAGAAAATAAAAACACACAAAAACAGAAAATATGCAAAATAATACAATGAATGCAATTTATCTAATATATAACAGGGTTAGCGGTTAGAATCAAAAAAATTAAAAAGAAAACCTAATTAAAATACTAATCAAATTAACAGATAATAACAATTCACTCCCCGGCAGCGACGCCAAAAACTTGATGTGTGCGTGCTTATTGCCCTAATTTTTATATCCACGGTGTGTCGTTGTGGTTTTAGCAGTATTCAAGTTTTAAATTTATATTTAGCCGACTTATCAATAAAACACACACTTTAACGAGCAGTGTACCCGGTCAGTATGAATATAATGGTAAGTAGAGTGTCGATCACTAAGAGTGGAACGTATTATCTAGTTATTCTAATCAGTATTTTAATATCTTAAGTTAGCTATACAACCTAATCTAACGCAAGGGGGTTCAGCCTGAGAGACTGGCACGGTTTGGTTATGATTAAATAATAAACTAAACTAATGAGCACGAATCAGCGATTAGCACACACGTACACAGATAAATACTCGAGACAATAAGAAGACCTGTCCTGATAATTAAGTAGCTTGTCACTTGTTTTATTGCTAGTTTTATATGAAGTGTATACTTCGATGCGACGCATCGAGAGTTAAACCTTTCTCGTTAGCTCTAATCTTATCGGTGAGTAAACCCTTAATGATTACTTATGTCTATCCTATTTATAAAAGACACGCAGAAACAAATAGGCGAGGAAGGGGCATGGCGACCCAAGCAATGCTCAGCTAGACACAGAGGTTATCAATGCACTAATAAAAGTCACCAAAGACATCAACATATAAACTTTAATTAATGGGAAAGCAATTTTAAGGGGTGCCCATGGTTTTCCGTAGTCACATAGAATCGGCCCATCAATCCTGATGAATTAAAGTGTACTAATACAATAAAACAAAACTACTTAATGAATTGAATACATGCAGGACCTTCTTACAGCTCTTGTATCTTCGTTTAGGGTGTGTCTTGTGCTGCTAATGCGTCTGACTTCGTCCTAGGGTTTCTTCTGTCTTCTGCTAAGTCTCGTACTCGGTATATTGCACACAAAATTCGTCTGACTTTGGGGTATTTATAGTTTCTGTCTGAGGGTTAGATGCGGCGCATTGAATAAGTAGATGCGGCGCATTGACTTAACTTCGCGTGGGGTCCAAGATTAATATATTCAGGAATATTCGTATACCGCATTAAGATGCGGCGTAACTCCATTTCTCTATGCGGCGCATGTCCTTTGCTGTCTTGGATCGTAACTTGTGAAATCTTGATAGTGATGCGCCGTATGTAAGAAGTGTGTTGCGGCGTATCTGGAGCAGGATGATCTTGATCTTGTACATTTCAATAGACTCTTAACTTCTTGCTTGTTTTGCTCCATAATTAGTCCAAAATCGCTAAGTTTCACATAGTACTTGTTTTTACCTGAGAATTACAAAAGTAAACATTAACGTATCAATTCTCACAGATAATATAATAAAACAAGTCAAATAAATAGGATAAATGATGGTAATAAAATGTACTTATTTGAGTTCATCAATTTTATTATCATCATTTATCCTATTTATTTAACTTTTTTATTATATTATATATGAGAATTGATACGTTAATGTTTACTTTTGTAATTCTCAGGTAAAAACAAGTATTATGTGGAACTTGGCGATTTTGGACTAATTATGGAGCAAAACAAGCAAGATGTTAAGAGTCTACTGAAATGTACAAGATCAAGATCATTCTGCTCCAGATACGCCGCAACATACTTTGTACATACGGCGCATCACTATCAAGATTTCACAAGTTACGATCCAAGACAGCAAAGGACATGCGCCGCATAGAGAAATGGAGTTACGCCGCATCTTAAGGCGGTGTACGAATATTCCTGAATATATTAATCTTGGACCCCACGCGAAGTTAAGTCAATGCGCCGCATCTACTTATCCTATGCGCCGCATCTAACCCTCAGACAGAAACTATAAATACCCCAAGGCCAGACGAATTTCGGGTGGTTAGTACGAGACTTAGCTAAACTCAGAAGAGAAAGACAGCCGAATTCAGACGTATTAGCAGCACAAGACACACCCTAAATGAAGATACAAGAGCTGTAAGAAGGTCCTGCATGTATTCAATTCATTAAGTAGTTTTGTTTTATTGTATTAGTACACTTTAATTCATCAGGATTGATGGGCCGATTCCATGTGACTACGGAAAATCATGGGCACCCCTTAAAATTGCTTTCCCATTAATTAAAGTTTATTTGTTGATGTCTTTGGTGACTTTTATTAGTGCATTGATAACCTCTGTGTCTAGCTGAGCATTGCTTGGGTCGCCATGCCCCTTCCTCGCCTATCTGTTCTAGCATATACGAAACGTGGGCATCACAAATGCTCAATATTCTAGGATAGTGGGATAGACATAAGTGATCATTAAGGGTTTACTCGCCGATAAGATTAGAGCCAACGAGAAAGGGTTAATTATATACACTTCATATAAAACTAGCAATAAAACAAGTGACAAGCTACTTAATTATCAGGACAGGTCTTCTTATTGTCTCAAGTATCTATCTGTGTACGTGTGTGCTAATCGCTGATTCATGCTCATTAGTTTAGTTTATTATTTAATCATAACCAAACCGTGCCAGTCTCTCAGGCTGAACCCCCTTGCGTTAGATTAGGTTGTATAGCTAACTTAAGATATTAAAATACTGATTAGAATAACTAGATAATACGTTCCACTCTTAGTGATCGACACTCTACTTACCATTATATTCATACTGACCGGGTACACTGCTCGTTAAAGTGTGTGTTTTATTGATAAGTCGGCTAAATATAAATTTAAAACTTGAGTAGGCATTAATACCGCTAAAACCACAACGACATCACGCGCGCACCAAATCTTTGGAGCCGCTACCGTGGATATAAAAGAATTAAAGCAATACACACGCACATCAAGTTTTTGGCGCCGTTGCCGGGGAGTGAATTGTTATTATCTGTTAATTTGATTAGTATTTTAATTAGGTTTTTCGTTTTAATTTTTAGATTCTAACCGCTAACCCCGTTGTATATTAGTCAATTTGCATTCATTGTATTATTTGCATATTTTCTGTTTTTGTGTGTTTTTATTTTCTTTAATTTTTGTTTCTTTTTGTTTGATTTTATTTTTGTTTTTCTTTTCTGTATTTTTCTGCATTCTGCTATAGTTGTATTGTGTTGATAAAAACGATACGGCGCATCTGTTTTAACAGATACGGCGTATTGCGTTTAATTTTTATAAAATACAACGCGTTTAATAAATTCGAGTACGACGCATCTTTCCCCAAGATACGGCGTATTCTGTTTTTAATAAGAAATTTTTCTAAACCCTAACGCCATACGACGCATCTGTTTTCACAGATACGGCGTATTTATTATTTTAAATTAAAAATAGTTTTCGAATTATTAAACAGATACGACGCATCGATCTTTATCGATACGGCGCATCTACTAAATCAAAAATCTTGTATTTTGAAACGTAACGAAAATACGGCGCATTAGCTTTTGTTAATACGACGCATTTAATTTTTAATAAATATAATCGATTTTTGATAATTAAATCTGATACGGCGCATTCTAAAATTATAAGCGGCGTATCTGCTTTCTGAATAAAAGTCTGATTAAATTTTAACGATTATAAGATACGGCGTATCCAACTTTTTGGATACGGCGCATCGTCTACTGATATCAGCAAATTTTATTTTACTTTGATTGTTTCACTCTTCTTTTGCACGAGTAAGTTTTATTTCAGGAAGATGGACGATCCGGATATTACAATGGAAGAATATGTCAAGTTTATAGAGGATAGAGCCTTGAGCAATAATCAAGTGTATGATTGGAAAAGAGCAAGATATGGTGCACAAGTCATTGAGACGAAAGAAATCACTATGGAAGAATACTTGATTTTAGGACAAGAAAAGTCAAGGAAAGAAAGAAACAAATTGCCGTTTCAACACATTTGGTGTATGTCAAATGATGATGAAGAAGATTCATATACCGTGAAACCAATTCCGGCAATTGTTATTGATAGTACTTTTTCTCCGGAGATTGCACAAGATGATGTGTATACGGAACCTTACGTTGAAGAATATTCTGCAATCGTATTACCACCATTAGACAATCCATCGGATGAAGATGAAAAGTATTCTAATTTTGATTTCGAACCATTTGACGCCATAGTTTATGATGACATACCTCAACCAGATTTTGACCCAACGAGAGATTTTGAAGAAATCTGGGATTACTTATTTAAGGATGAAATTCGGGACGATGCTGAAATTTCAAGACCACTAGTTGAAGATGGAGATTCACAAGATGAATTGGAGTCACTTATAACACAAAGTGGTACAAATTTATGTAATATTATTAATCCCGTTACTAATAATCTTGCTAGTTTTCCTAAACAGGTTGCAAAACAAAAGAATGATGAGGTCAAATTTATTACACTACCTATTGAAGCACATGAAGCACCTGTGATCAACCCGTTTTTGGTGGAGCTCGAGGAAGAATTTGGTGATGAGCTCTTAAACATTGCTATGATTGATGAAGATGATGATTTCGACCCTATGAAGGATATAGAGGAACTCGAACTTTTACTTGCTAAAGACCCTTTCTCATCTTCTGCGGAAGTCAAGGGACGCCTTACTACCAAAGAGACTAACCAAGAAGAAAGGAGACTCATTTTTCCTCAACACACTAATCTTTCAGATGGAATGGTCAAGTCATCCAATTTATCAACTAAACCGGGTAAGGATAGGAAAGATGTACATATATTGCCAAGGTATGATCTTTATTTATTTCTTCCATCTTTACTAGCAAATTTACACTCTTTTCGTGTTTATTGCTACTATCACCCGCACTTGATCCCAAGTGGGGGGAACAACACCCTATTACACAGTAAATAAGGGTGGAGTCAGGCTCGTGACTCGAACAAAAACAAGCGCTTCGTGGGAGGCAACCCATGCTTATCTTTTATTTTATTTTCTGATTTTGTATTGAGTCTGTCAGACCTGCAGAAGATACGGCGCATCTCAATCCTAAGATGCGACGCATCGCCTGCACTGGTCATATCTTATTTAATTTTCTGCATTTTTATTTTTGACTTTAAAACTTTCTGTCAGTATTTTAATGCGGCGCATCCCTGGTTAAGGATGCGACGCATCTTCTATTCTGATTCGTACTAATTCCAGGCTCGATACGGCGTATCTTCTTCCATAAGATACGGCGTATCGACTGACCTGATGATTTTCAGTTTTAATTTTTTATGTTTTATTTTTACTAACTACTAATGTATTATGCAAGTTTGAACTTTCTTAATTCAGGTGTGTTAAAGTCTAAATGGTATTATAGATTCCTGCATTTCTGTGGATACATCATCTATGAAGCTTAAACGTTCTCATCCACAAGAATGATGATTTTTGCTCTTATACGAATAATGGAGGATCATACCGAGCAAATCTCAAGTGAGTTTTTCTGTTCTATTTCTTTTATTTTCCAGTTTTTAACCTTTGACACAAACAATGAGGACGTTGTTTAACTTAAGTGGGGGGATTGGAGAATTAGAACACTTACTTGTCCTAAAATTTTGCAAAATATGCTTAAAATGCGCTTAATATATCAAAATTTAAAATTTTTTAGCATGTTTTTGTTTAAAGTCTAAATTACATAGCTGCACACATAACATTATTTTCAAAAATTGTGAACTTACAAAAATTCACAAATCTATGAGTGTGCTGGTGACTTGTAAACTTTAGAACTTGGCTTGTATACTATTCGAGACCACCATAATAAGTATTATTTATATAATTGGAGTGACTTGTCTAAATTGGTAAATTTCTAAGATTACACCCAAATAGCCTTTATATGTTATGTGATATTAACTAACTACATTGGTTTGTTAACCCTCGTATAAACCTTTTGTTACTCTCACTTTTAGAGTAAGATACCCCTAGAAAAACACTCAGAGCCATTCCTTTCGTTTCTTACACCTTTGTTATAATGTTTCGTTACACCCTTACACCTTAGCCTACCCTGTAGATTAAAATCTGTGGTTGGTTAATTGCTTTAGGCAAAGTGTGTTTCCTTACATTACCTGTGTTCGCGTGCGTAATTCATTATCTTTGGTTAGGTCGGGAAATTGCACAATGCAATTGGTATGAAAGTAAATATTGTATAACTTTGAGTTTATTTTTCGTGTGTTTACTACTTTCGCTATTACAGTTATTTCTGAAAGTATAAAGAGTATGGAAAAATTATCCGGAAAAATAGTGATAGAAAAGTTGTGAAATTTTACACGTATATGTTGATGTCAAAAAAAAAAAAAAAAAAAAAAAAAAAAAAAAAAAAAAAAAAAAAAAAAAAATAGAAAAGAAAAAGAAAAAGGAAAAGTTGGAAGTTTGTTTTAACCAACTTATGTAAAGTTTTGTATTAAGTGGTCGATATCACCACTATTTGTTATATTATATTTATGGATTGAATGGGAGTTAGCCGTTATGGGAACGCCAACTAAGGTTATTCTTTGATTGAGATCTTGTTGAGTATAATTCGTGTCTACCTAAAGCGTGTGTTTCAAGTGTTAAAGCGTGAGTTATTCAATGATATGAGTCTTATTCATGGGATGGTTGGGATAGTGATTAGCCACACTTAGGATTTTAATTTATCTCTTTTGTTTATTTTTCATTTTACACCAATTTGTATCCCAAATATTATCCATACCCTACATCATTCTTTATCCAAACCTTTGATTTATTGAGATTAGGGATTGAGCAATCTTAAGTATCGTAGTCGTGGATTCGGCTATGTATTTATGATTTTGTCGCCCTTTTTGATATAATATTATTGGTAAAGATTACTTATTCCTATCTTTAGCCTATTCGAGTTAAGGATTTGAGCAATTGCAAGTATCGTGGTCGTGGATTCGATCATGTATTTGTGATTTTGTCGCCTTTTCTGGAATATGAGATCGATGGAGATTAAGAAGGATGATTAACCCTTAACCAACAAACCCTTTTTACCGCTTTAGACTTGTTATTCCTTGGCTTTAGTGGGGGAGATGCGTATACTTGCCAAGCTTATGATAGAATATTCGTCACGACTGGACAGTTAAACGATTAGATTTGCTTTTATCAAAATATTTTATTTTATTCCTAATTCGTTAAGTGTTTGGTTGTGCAATTATGACAAAACGAATACATGCTTAAATATAAAAATAAATCCTAATATCTTTTAGGATACATTTTCATAAGATTTATTCTAAGGTTTACTTGGGGACAAGTAAAGTTCAAGTGGGGGGATATTTGATGAACTCAAATAAGTACATTTTATTATCATCATTTATCCTATTTATTTAACTTGTTTCATTATATTATATATGAGAATTGATACGTTAATGTTTACTTTTGTAATTCTCAGGTAAAAACAAGTATTATGTGGAACTTGGCGATTTTGGACTAATTATGGAGCAAAACAAGCAAGATGTTAAGAGTCTACTGAAATGTACAAGATCAAGATCATTCTGCTCCAGATACGCCGCAACATACTTTGTACATACGGTGCATCACTATCAAGATTTCACAAGTTACGATCCAAGATAGCAAAGGACATGCGCCGCATAGAGAAATGGAGTTACGCCGCATCTTAAGGCGGTGTACGAATATTCCTGAATATATTAATCTTGGACCCCACGCGAAGTTAAGTCAATGCGCCGCATCTACTTATCCTATGCGCCGCATCTAACCCTCAGACAGAAACTATAAATACCCCAAGGCCAGACGAATTTCGGGTGGTTAGTACGAGACTTAGCTAAACTCAGAAGAGAAAGACAGCCGAATTCAGACGTATTAGCAGCACAAGACACACCCTAAACGAAGATACAAGAGCTGTAAGAAGGTCCTGCATGTATTCAATTCATTAAGTAGTTTTGTTTTATTGTATTAGTACACTTTAATTCATCAGGATTGATGGGCCGATTCCATGTGACTACGGAAAATCATGGGCACCCCTTAAAATTGCTTTCCCATTAATTAAAGGTTATATGTTGATGTCTTTGGTGACTTTTATTAGTGCATTGATAACCTCTGTGTCTAGCTGAGCATTGCTTGGGTCGCCATGCCCCTTCCTCGCCTATCTGTTCTAGCGTATACGAAACGTGGGCATCACAAATGCTCAATATTCTAGGATAGTGGGATAGACATAAGTGATCATTAAGGGTTTACTCGCCGATAAGATTAGAGCCAACGAGAAAGGGTTAATTATATACACTTCATATAAAACTAGCAATAAAACAAGTGACAAGCTACTTAATTATCAGGACAGGTCTTCTTATTGTCTCAAGTATCTATCTGTGTACGTGTGTGCTAATCGCTGATTCGTGCTCATTAGTTTAGTTTATTATTTAATCATAACCAAACCGTGCCAGTCTCTCAGGCTGAACCCCCTTGCGTTAGATTAGATTGTATAGCTAACTTAAGATATTAAAATACTGATTAGAATAACTAGATAATACGTTCCACTCTTAGTGATCGACACTCTACTTACCATTATATTCATACTGACCGGATACACTGCTCATTAAAGTTTGTGTTTTATTGATAAGTCGGCTAAATATAAATTTAAAACTTGAGTAGGCATTAATACTGCTAAAACCACAACGACATCACGCGCGCACCAAATCTTTGGAGCCGCTACCGTGGATATAAAAGAATTAAAGCAATACACACGCACATCAATATGTGATTATAACAAACGGTTTTGAATGATATCTTCATCTAACGGCTAGATTTGTCGGAATTAAGTATTTAACTTTTAGGGTTTATGCGTAATTTGGGGAAAGTGTCTGAATGATTGTGTTGTTTGTGTTTGATATATTTGTGTTAGATTAAGCCCCTAAACATGTTGAGAACACTTAATTGCACCCAGAATCGTTATTATTATATGTTCTGATTTAGGGTTCATACGAACGAATTGGGGAAAATTAATTGAGACTGTGTTAGAGTAATTGATGCAGTAAGTCATTGTTATTAGACCTTGAATTGCATGATTAAACCTTTGGATTGAACCCAGAAACATCAATAGTGCCTAATTGAATTTTAGGGTTTAAGAAGAACAAGAACTCAGTCCCAGGTTGAATCTGTCGAATTTGTGGTTAAATGTTGTTATAACTTGGCCAGATTTCTTAGAATCATCATAGGATATGAATGGAACAAATTGTGTTAACAAAATAACAAGTCAAAATAAATTGCGAAAAATCTGAGGAAAAGTACGACTACAGTGTTATCGAAATTTCTTGTACAAGAAATTATCGAAATTGAGTTTGCTATCGCAAATGTCTTTGCTATCGCAAATGTCTTTGCTATCACAAATGTCTTTGCCATCGCAAATGTCTTTCGCTATCGCAAATGGCTTTGTTATCGTAAACAACATTTTCTATCAATTGTGAGTACTTTCATGTTTAATATGTGATTATAACAAACGGTTTTGAATGATATCTTCATCTAACGGCTAGATTTGTCGGAATTAAGTATTTAACTTTTAGGGTTTATGCGTAATTTGGGGAAAATTGTGTCTGAATGATTGTGCTGTTTGTGTTTGATATATTTGTGTTAGATTAAGCCCCTAAACATGTTGAGAACACTTAATTGCACCCAGAATCGTTATTATTATATGTTCTGATTTAGGGTTCATACGAATGAATTGGGGAAAATTAATTCAGACTGTGTTAGAGTAATTGATGCAGTAAGTTATTGTTATTAGACCTTGAATTGCATGATTAAACCTTTGGATTGAACCCAGAAACATCAATAGTGCCTAATTGAATTTTAGGGTTTAAGAAGAACACGAACTCAGTCCCAGGTTGAATCTGTCGAATTTGTGGTTAAATGATGTTATAACTTGGCCAGATTTCTTAGAATCATCATAGGATATGAATGGAACAAATTGTGTTAACAAAATAACAAGTCAAAATAAATTGCGAAAAATCTGAGGAAAAGTACGACTACAGTGTTATCGAAATTTCTTGTACAAGAAATTATCGAAATTGAGTTTGCTATCGCAAATGTCTTTGCTATCACAAATTTCTTTGCTATCGCAAATGTCTGTGCCATCGTAAATGTCTTTTGCTATCGCAAATGGCTTTGTTATCGCAAACAGCATTTTCTATCGCAAATGGCATTTCTATCGCAAAAGACATTTTCTATCGCAAATGACATTTTCTATCGCAAACGGCATTTTCCATCGTAAATGCATTTTCCATCGCAAATGGCATTTTTCTATTGCAAACGATGAATTCTATCGCAAACGCCAATTTTATCGCAAACGATAATTTCTATCGCAAATGTCCATTTCTATCGCAATTGTCCAAATTGTATAGAAATTGACAGATTCTATAGGAATTGTCTAAGTCAATAGAAATTGTCATTTCTATAGAATTTATCATGTTTATACTTGTTAAAACATGTTAAACAATTAAAAGGATCACATGTGCAACATAAAAGTTATCTAATGCTAACTATCATGTATCCTCGAAATTTGTGTCTGAATGATGTTTCAGGAATTTCCAAATGGCTGCACCATCACAATCAACACCTCCAATGGTAACAAAAGATCAAGTCTTCCCACATGGTTACATGGCAGAGTTTGGCAACAACAATGCAAGGGTTGATTTTGACAAGATAAAGTGCAGTGAACCAAGCTGTCAGATTGCCATAGAGATACTCAAAAGGCACAAGTGCAAGAGCATGCTGGACAGATCAGACAGCATCCCCGAGTTGTACATTCATCAGATGTGAAGCACCATAAAAATGGATGATGATGAGAGATACTTCACTTGCACCCTAGGTCACAAGAAAGTGAAAGTCACTCCACTTCACCTCCGCAAAGCCTTAAGTCTCCCAGATCCACCAGAACCAGCTAACAAATATTGGCCCACACCCACTGAAAGTGAAGTCCTCAAATTCCTCGTTGACATTGGATACAATGTTCAACCAAACACCCCACTGAACAAAATCTCAAAGGTTAATGCAAAGAATATCCCACAACCCTGGAGAACCATATACTATATATTGGTTCGTTCTGTCTCAGGGAGGGACAGTGGTCATGAACATCCACGTCTGTCACATCTCCAAATCTTTTGGGGTGTAGTTCATCAGAAGTATATTGACTATGCTGAACTCATCTGGGATGACCTCGTCTACTAAATCCAAGGTCGTAAGCAAACTGCCAAGATCCCATTCGTTCGATACTCCAAGCTACTCATCAGTCTTCTTCTCGACGAACACAAGGACATTTCTCAACGACCTGAAGACAGAGAAGTTCATCAGTATAGAATGGACAAACTGGTCAACACAGTCTATTTTCCAAAAGAAAGCTCACATAAGCAAGGATCAAGGCTTCCAGAAGCTTTACTATCAAAGTCAATTAAGAAGACTCAAGCTTATTCAGAGTATGAAAAAGCAGTTGAAAAAGGTCAAGTTGGGATTACCAAACTTGCTGAAGGAACGGGATCCTCTAAAACTCGTTCTAAAAGCAGTAAGACTGGGAGTGCCTCAAGTGCTTCAAAGCAACCAATGAAAACACATCCCAGAACCCTAAAAAGATGAATCCAAGGTACTCCAAAGCCCAAAGTAGAAGAAGGATGGATTCATGATGAAGAAGAAACGGACTCAGAAAGGACTGAATCAGAAGAAGAAGTAACTGTTCAGATGAATGAGGAAGATATTCACATGCGACTTGACATTGATACAATTAAAGCAATGGAAGTTAGCATGAAGTCTGTCAAAGTAGATGAAGCCAGAAGGGCAGATCTAAGGGTTGAAGAAATGAGGAAAATGGAAATGGCAAAGGGAGCTGGAGGATCCGAAACTGTTCAAAAAGTAGCTCCGACCCATCCTGATCCGGTTAATCAACCCGGAGGGTCTACAACTGCTACTACCACTGCTCAGCCTGATACGGTTAATCAACCCGAGAGGGCTGAGACAGCTATTCCCCCAACACCATGTTCGGTTAATCAACCCGGCAGTGACCATGAAAAGGAGATCAAGGAGGCGAAAGTCCTGACAGATGAGGAAATTCCAGACTATATGTTGGAAAGTGACAAAGAGGAAAAAGTTGATCTAAATGCACCCATTGAATGGAGTGATTCAGAAGAGGAAAAGGAGATTACTGGAGAGAAGACAATAAAAGCCGTAAATGAACTAGAAGCAGAGCACGAGGTAGAAAAAGAAAAGAGGTTGGAAGAGGAGAGGGTGGAACAGGAGAAAGCAAAGGCGGAAGAGGAGAGATTGAAATAGGAGAGAGCAAAGACGGAAGAGGAGAGATTGAAACAGGAGAAAGAGAAGGCAGAAGAGAAAAGATTGGTACAGGAGAAAGAAAAGGCGGAAGAGGAAGCGAACAGTTACATCAACACACCTCCAAAAACCCCACTTCGTCTGAATCTCACACCTCATGAGCCTCAACAGGAGTCACAACCAAAGGCTCCAACTCCTCCAGTCTCACCACCTAAACCCACAACTCCTCCCTCCTCCCCACCTAAGACACCTACACCTCCTAATTCACCTCCAAAGGAACCCACACCTCCACCTGTCTCATCAACTAAGGTTCCTACACCTCCTAACTCACCTTCCGAGAATCCTCCATCATCTTATTCACAATTAACAGCTCCAACTCACTTTGAATCATCTTCACGATCATCATCACCAAACAAAAAAAAGCATCAACAGCAGAAACCCTCAAAACAATCATCAAGGGAAAGAAAAAAAAAGAAGATTGCCCGAGTGACAAGAGTTGAAGTCATTTCTCCTACGGCAAAGAAATTGAAGAAGGCAGCTAAACTTGCACAAGCAAAGAAAGACAGACGACTAAGTGACCAACTGACTGAGATGCAAACTTTGGTCAAGGGTTTGTCTGCACAAGTTGAAGAGTTGCAGAAAACGAAGAAGTTAATGGATGAATTTCTGGATGACGATGTCAAAAACAGACTACTCAAGGAGGCTAGGGGCAACACAAAGCATTATGTCAAGAGATATATGCCCGAGCTTCAGAAGAACCTTACAGAATACATCGACGCACATCTTGAAGAAAAGGTCAAAGACATCGCTGCATCAACAAGCCAACAGAAGCATATTTATGACTATTCCGTTGAAGAACTCCAGCAGGCTCTTCTCGCCAAACTCACTGCAAAAAGCTCCCTAAACTACAGTGAAATGGCTCTCATTACGGCTATTCAGGAAAATATGGAATCTTGCAAAGAAGCAGCCGATCGGGGTAAACGTCCTCGCGAAAATGACGACCAAGACCCTGAAACCCAATCAAAGAAACACAAGGGTTCAGGTAGTTCGGGTCCACAACTCAAAGACCCAACTGGACCATCAACAACAACCACATCCCCACCAACAAAAGCACCGGAATCTGGTCCTACTGCTACTGAGCATCAGTTTGAGCACTTCACCACCGATTACATGGACTTTCAAGAGCATGATGATCAACCAAAGTCACCACCAAAGGCCAAGGCTACAACAAGCAAGAAGTCTTCCAAATGACCTACTGTAGTCTCATGGCTCGATGATGATGGCACGCAAGGAAATGAATGGTTTGATCAATTGGTAAATGCTCAAACCCAAGAAGACAAAGTCTCTAAGATAGAAGACAGTACGTTTGCAGTCACACAACAAATCAAACATACTCTGAACATCAAGAAGATGACCAAGCGGGAACTTCGTCGGATCAAGAATGATGCATTCAATCTTCTCAAAGACAATTCTAAAAGTGCTGCCGAGCTTGAATATCACCTTGAAAACATTGCTCGAGCAATGTCAAGTGAGTTTGACTGGACTAATCGAGACATACTTAGGGTTGGTGGCCATGACAGCAAAAACCGTTCCTACGTCACAGATTGGACCAAGGACTACCCGTGATAAGAGAAAATCATAAATCAGCCATCCCGTTCCAATTCTTCTTCAACAACGATCTCGAACTACTCAGGCAGGGAGCGACAAGCAAAACCAACGTCAATAACCTTCACCCCAGCAGCAAGTTACCCACAACCAGCCATTGAGGAAACTGCAATTCACCAACACCTCTTCATCACACAACCGGTGAATTATGATCGAGATACTGAACTGGGAATCTATCACTGGTTCGAGAAACGAAAGACATGGTATAAAAGTAAACTTACTGAGAAATCTCGCGATCCAGTATACAGTAACCTCAGGATTGTGGCAGTAACAAGTGTCAAGGGAGTGCAGAAGTATGACTACACATTCCTGTCTCAAATCAATTTCAGAAGACACGACAATCAAATCTACTCGTTCTCTAAAGCAGACTTCCTAGATCTCGATCTAAATGATATTGAAGACATGTACCTTATCAAAGTATAAGGGAAGCTGCATCATCTTACAACAGAGCTTCAATATGCCTTCAGTACAGCTATCTGCCACTTTATCAGAAGGACAATCATAAAAGAATGAGTAGAAGATCTTCAGCTAGGAGTAGAGAGCTATCAGAAGAAGTTGAATTTGGTTACTCCTATACTTCATCCTGAAGGCATCAACTCTGAAGCTCAATATACCTTGAAGAACGAGCCAACCTTCGGATTCATCTACAACAGTGCAATGACAATAAACTGCTTCATGTCATTTCATGAAATTCACAAGTTCTGCGACGATACGTTGAAGAAGGTCCGAGATGGGTTAGTTCATCGGGTTAGTGATCAAGAATTGAAGAAGACAAAGAGATGGAATAGTGATGAGTTGAGGGAAGTAAAGCAGTTTATCTGGAAGATTGAGAAAAGATTGTTCCGTAGAGATCAAATGCGGAGATTGGAAAGCTATGTTGGAGGTCGTCCACCCTTCCCGATCAGAACATTTCAAAGGATAGATCCAGTCTTCACAACATTTATCAAAGGAGCTTGATGTAAGAGTTTGGTTCATTATTATCATTCATCATTCTTTCCTATATATGATTCTTATACTATGGTTTGTGCACACATAACAGTGCACAACCCGTACCTGCCAAGAAAGGACCCTGAGATACGCTTCAGTGCCTTAATCCTAAACAAAGGAGCGAAAGCTTCTTACTTATGAGCAGAATTAAAACCAGAATTTTTTCTAAGTTTTTCTGAAATTCTGCTCATAAGAACAAGTATTCCCTCATCAAGGGGGAGTATTTGAAAAACATAATCTTTGTTCACAACAAACATTCTTGATATTCTTCCCACAAACCTCAAAAATGCATATTTTAGTCAAACGTTTTATCAAAAACATCATAAGTATGCTATTTTTAGGGGGAGAATAAAAGCATGATTAAAATATGGTGTCTCAAAAGCTGTATCTCACAAGTGCTCGGCTCAGAATTGACCCTCGAATTAACGATAGGAAAAGTTGGTAGTCGAAAAGACATGTCCCGGACGGGTAATAATTTCAAGCCAGTTTATCTGGTGATTTAAGCGTGTCTCGCAAAGGATATGTCTGAGTAGAATGTACCGATTTCAAGCGACTTTCATTGAATAAGATCTGGACGGGTAATAATTTCAAGCTAGTTCTACTAGTGATGTAAACGTGTCTCGCGATGATCAAATTCATTGAAAGTCAATCAATTCAAAAGTGCTAACTCTTCCCGGCATGTGCAAATTTCAAATTAAACAATTATGAGCACATGTTAAGGGGGAGTACTTCTGAAAATCACAAAACTCTCAAAGTGTTAATAAAATGTTTTTTTTTTTTTTTTTTTTTTTTTTTTTTTTTTTTTTACTATCATAAACACTTTGAGAGATTTTTCAAAAAGTTTGGTTTATGGCATCAATAGGATAGTCATGGAGATATAAGGTGGCTAGGTTTTAGGAAACCGTCCTATGATCCGCCAGATCCTGAGGGATCTACCCAAGGACAATTCCAATAGTTTAGTATTAGAAAGTCCTAGGTATGATTGAAAAAAAAAAGGAGAAATGAAATGAATGAAGAAAGAAGGGGTTGAAGAATTAAAAAGAAAAGCAAAGAAAAGGTTGAAAAGAAATAGCCCTCCATTTGTTCAACCTTAGGGCAGACACCGGGTTCAATACGTAATCTACTAGTTGATGGGTGATGCGTGGTTTTGCGACCTTACAACAGGTTTTACCTCTCGAGGGATCTCAAGAGGCTTACAACCCCACCAGGCAGTGTACCTGACCGATGTAGTATAGTGTAGTGGTAAGTACGGGGGATTGATCGTTCTCTACAGGGAATAGTGTCGTTAGGATTGAAAAACTACTCTAATAAGTCTAAGGGCGGGGGAAGATTCTTTTTGTATTTTTATATTTTTATGAAAGCAAGTAAAATCTCGGGTTTGAAGGAATGGGCGGAATTAGTTGCTAGTCAACTAACCCAAATAACTATAAATACAAATAAAATAAAATAACTGAAAATGAAAAGGTTGTGAAACTTATGTGGAGAGAAATGTGTTTACTTAGATTTCCTTACACCCTAACTATCTTTTACCGGTTGATTAGTGTGTATTAATTGCGTGGATGACGGGTGTATTCCTTAATACCAATCGTGGGTGGCGTACGTACTTCCCCAACTCTACAAGCTCCTACTTCACTCCTATGTCGAGCCGGCTTGGAAGCTCCTAACATGGGATCACTAGAATTCGCTCATGCATTAAATACAACCATAAAAACCTTAGTACGCATTGGTTCATGTTTCTTAAGACGTTCAAGCAAGTTACCGTATAGGAAGTTAGCTAGTTTTCTTAAGCCTAACATCGATAAAGAATCACCCAATACAATTAATAACACACTAATAACCAATAATCAAAAGCTAGGTTTCATTAGATCTAAGCAAACACAAGATAAATCTAGCCTAGCATGTTAATCAAAAGACAAGAACAAGATATAATCAAACAACACATAGACATATTGATTGATTAAATGAATACTTATCTTCAATTAAACATGGGAGATCCAAGGGTACGAAAACCCTTAAAAATGGCAGAAATTCGTCTTAGGGTTTCTCCTCACAAAGTTGCACACTAATGACAAAAAATTGCAAAACTATATATAGAGTTTAGTGGCTGACGGCGTCACGTTATAGATCTTGACGCCGTCACCTCGCCGTGTCTAGGGTTCCCGGATGGCCTTCTTGACGCCGTCCCTCTTTAGTGCTCCAAAATCCGCTCTGGCTTATCAAAGGTTGACGCCGTCAGAAATGGGCTTGACGCCGTCTCTCTTTAACTTAAACCGTGATGGCCTTGATCACCTTAAAGGGTGACGCCGTCAGACTTTCCATTGTAAAACTCTCTGGCTTATCATGTGTATTTTTCATATCCACCTCTTTTGCCAAGCCATGACGCCGTCAAAGGTACTTTTCCAGCCGATTTTGAGACTTTGTCGTTTTCTTCACTTTTATGCTCCAAAAACGTCCAAAATGCTTCCTTTTCCAGATTTCTTCTCCAAAGTACCTAAAATGACAAAAGGAACGATTTAGGGCAATATTTGATCAAATAAATACGATTTAGGGCTTAAATGACCCCCTAAAAGCGGTACACTTTTCGCTTCATCAAATACCCTTACACTTGAGATTTGCTTGTCCTCAAGCAAATGCGCTTTTATTCTAATCAAAATACAAGTTAGGGGTCATTTAACACTAATATAAAAGTAATTACAACAAATAGTCGTTCCACTTTAATCATAATAAGCACGGAGATTACAAACTAGCACCTCACAAGTAGTGTTTAGATACTCACATCTCTCAGGTGTCATCAAAATAAATCTCATAAATGAAAACGGATAATATCTCTCACTACCTGTCATAGCAAATAGATTACCATAGGCTTGGGAAAGGATCAAAAACCTCCTCCACTAGGCGTAAGCACCTAAGATAAACTATCAAAGAGGGCTTTTACATGGGTTATAACGTGAGGTGTAGGGATATGATAAACACGGTTTTGTTGGATAAGGGATATTTTACTGGTGGCGAGTTAAAGATCTCGATGAATTACATGTACAATATGGCGTTGCTAAGCCAAGACTAGACTCGACTTAAGCTAAAAACAAAATAACAAAAACATAAAACAAACATAAAATGAAACGGGATGGTAGTCCGTATGTTTTTTTCTACTTTTCTTTTTCTCATTTTTTTGTATTTTTCTTGATTTTTTTGATTTTTTTGATTTTTTTTTTTTTAACATACACTCTTGCCCTACCATCCAAAATAATACATCATAGGGGCGTTGCATTCCCCTTACACTTGAACTTTTACATAACTTTACAAATAACTATTCTAATGACTCGAATTAAGATAATCGAAACACTTGGAGTACTTTTTAAAATATTTAGCACATATGGGGGTAATAATGTTGTTCATCCCATCACTCCATTACACTAGTACTTTACCCATGAGTCCCAATCGTCCCAAAACAATATGTACAAGGATATGACTCGACTTAGCAACCATGTAATCAATTAGATAATTAACTTGGGGTTTAAACAAATGTTGTCACAATAATGCACTAAAGATGAGTGCATACAAGGTAGGCTAAGGCGATTTTGGTGTACATTTAAGTGGGGTGTAAACAAATTCTTCCTTTAAGTAAAATGCTTAAAGGTCGAAACGAAAAGATAGGCTCTGAGGGGTGTACTAGGGGTATCGTGTACTAAAAATGAGTACAACGCAAAAGGTGTGGGAGAATTACTTGACCAATGTAGCCAATGTAATTATAACAAAAACACAGGTGTAAAACAATGGGTTAATCCTAATGCCTCTTATCATGTAGTAAATCTAACTACACGAATGTAGTCTCACTTGTGGCCTCGGAATGGTCCTAACGCAAGTTCTAGAATCTAAGTGCTACCGGTACACACATCATAGCATAAATGCTTTTCCTACCAATTCTAGGGGCGAACCTCACATATTTAGGGGTGGAAAATTTTTTAGTGGTACGGTTTTGTGCTAGTCATATAACTCCTATCCGTGAGACGCTCATTAAGATCAAAGTTTCACTCCTATATGTTGTAAAAAATTTTAAATTTGGCACTAAAATTGCCCTAACAGGTATTTATCTCAGTTTTATTACACATCTACAATTAAACAAACAAAAATCAAGCGTAATTGTATTCTCTAAAGTATCGTACTTTACCCCCCCCCCCCTTACACTTAAGATGAACATTGTCCCCAATGTTCAAATAACAAGATGTAAAAGTGAAAAGGTAAAAGAATGAAATCAAATACTCCCCTGATTCGCTCGGTGGATAAAGGGGTAACATGGTTAGATCTTCTTTCAATAAAATGTAGAAGCTTCAAGACTAATGCATCGCCAAAAGCTTGATTCCACATACATCTCCTTGTCCAAAATAACCTGTTAAACCTGAGAAAACAAACACGAAAACCTGCATAACATCGGCGGGATAAATTCTATATAAGGATATAATGCTTGTGGAATGATAATTTTGCAGATTCCTGGAGTTTATAAGTTAGAGATTTACTAAAAACTTTTTATGAAAACAAAACTTTCAAAAATTTCAGAAAATTAAAACCTGACGCCGTCAGGTTGTAATGCCTGACGCCGTCAGAAATGATCTGACAGAATTCTCATGTTAAGTTTCCGGAAAATTTCTGGAAAAACCTATACCTTACTTCCTAGAAATCCTGCAAAACATCATTATGACTCGATACAAGCATTTGACTCAAACAATTACTAATATGCATGTTAATTTATTATTATTATGATTCATGTTCATTTGTTCTAATAAACCGATTTGGATTTCCCTTACACTTAACTTTTGCAAAATACCTTTATATGTAGTTAAGACGAAGTTAAAAACAAGATAAAGCATTTTCACAATTTAGTTTTGAACATGAATCAATAATAATAAAAATTAAACATACATACGGAAACAAATAAAATCAAACAAACAAATAAATAAACACACAAAGCAAATAAAGCTTGGGTTGCCTCCTAAGAAGCGCTTTTCTTTATTAAGGAGTCTTGTAGCTAGACTCAAAGTCACCGTACATTACGTGACTTCTTCATCAAAAGTTATGTCCTCCTCATTGATCATTTCATTACCATTCTCTTGATAATGCTTGACTCGTTGTATATTCACAGTGAATTCTCTATCCTCGTCGTCAATCAACACAACGGCTCCGGTTTTAGAGGAGCTCCTTACGGTAAAAGGTCCATACCATCTAGATTTAAGTTTTCCTGGAAATAGCCTTAAGCGAGAATTATATAATAATACCTTGTCTCCTTCCAAAAACTCCTTGGGTCTCTTAATCCGTTGGTCATGCCATCTTTTTGCCCTCTCTTTGTATGTAATGGAAGATTCATAAGCCTCTAATCTCAATTCATCGAGCTCTTGGAGCTGTAAGAATCTATTCGTTCCCGCAACCGTATAATCCAAATTACAAGCCTTAAGTGCCCAATATGCCTTGTGTTCCAGTTCTACTGGAAGGTGGCACGCCTTGCCATATACCATACGGAACGGGGTTGTCCCGATTGGTGTCTTATAAGCGGTTCGAAATGCCCACAAAGCTTCATCGAGCTTAAAAGACCAATCTTTTCTGTTTTGATTGACCGTTTTCTCTAATATTCTCTTTATGGCTCTATTAGTGTTTTCGACTTGACCGTTTGTTTGAGGATGGTAAGCGGTGGAGAATCGGTGAGAGACTCCATATCTTTTCATAACTTTCTCCATTTGCGAATTGCAAAAATGGGTTCCCCTGTCACTAATAAGAGCCTTCGGAATTCCGAACCTAACGAACAATTTTTTTAAGAAATGAATGACTACCCTAGCATCGTTAGTCCTAAGGGCTTGTGCTTCCACCCATTTCGAAACATAATCAATGGTCACTAAAATGTATTCATTCCCTCCTGAAGATGGGAAGGGTCCCATGAAATCAATTCCCCAAACATCGAACACCTCGCAAACTTGTATATAATTCTGTGGGGCTTCATCCTTCCTAGAGATATTCCCAGCTCTTTGACACGCGTCACAAGTCTGTATCATTCCCTTCACATCACGAAATATTGTAGGCCAATAGAATCCCGCGTCGAAGACCTTTCGTGCAGTGGTGTTCATTCCGTGATGTCCTCCAGATGGACCTGCATGACATTCTTTCATAATTCTGACAGCCTCCTTTTCCGAAACACAATGCCTGATTACCTGATCCGGACATCTTCGGAATAAGAAAGGTTCATCCCAAAAGTAGTACTTTAATTGATTGAAGAACCTCTTTTTTTCATGCCTGCTCATATGCTCAGGAATGACTCTACTTGCCAGGTAGTTAGCATAATCCGCATACCATGGTTCAGAATCATTTATTGACATGAGCTGCTCTTCAGGAAATGACTCCCGAATCTCACTCTTGTCAGATTCAACGAGACTGGGGTTTTCGAGACGAGAGAGATGATCAGCCGCAAGATTCTCTGCTCCTTTCTTATCACGAATCTCTATATCGAACTCTTGCAATAGTAAGATCCAACGAATTAACCGCGGTTTAGCATCCTGTTTAGTGAAAAGATATCGAAGAGCTGAATGGTCCGTAAAAACAACCGTTTTAGAAAGGACAAGATACTGGCGAAACTTATCAAAAGCAAATACTACGGCTAGTAATTCCTTTTCAGTGGTAGTGTAGTTTTCCTGGGCAGGATTCATGGTTTTGCTAGCGTAGTATATTGGCTGAAAGTGTTTGTTAAGCCTTTGGCCTAATACTGCTCCAACAGCATAATCGCTAGCATCGCACATGATTTCAAAGGGTAACTCCCAGTTAGGGGTGACCATAATTGGAGCTTGGGTGAGATCCTGCTTCAATCGATCGAATGCATCCTTGCACTCTTGAGAGAAGTCGAACGGGGCATCCTTCACGAGCAACTGAGTCATTGGTCTAGCTATCTTTGAGAAATCTTTAATGAATCTCCTATAGAAACCAGCATGACCCAAGAAGCTACAGATTGCCTTGACAGTTGTTGGATAGGGAAGTTTGGATATCGCTTCAATTTTTGCCCGTTCTACCTCAATTCCACTTCCTGAAATTTTGTGCCCTAGCACAATCCCTTCTTTTACCATAAAGTGACACTTTTCCCAGTTTAGTACCAAGTTAGTCTCCTCACAACGTTTGAGCATTTTCTCAAGGTTAGCAAGACAGCGATCAAAAGAGTTTCCAAAGACCGAAAAATCATCCATGAAGACCTCCATGCTGTTTTCCATTAACTCATGGAAGATTGCTGTCATGCAGCGCTGGAAAGTGGCGGGGGCGTTACATAGTCCAAAGGGCATTCGCTTGTAGGCGAAGGTGCCATAAGGGCATGTAAACGTAGTCTTTTCTTGGTCCTCAGGAGCGATAGGGATTTGGAAATACCCTGAGAACCCATCTAGGAAGCAGTAGTACTCATGCCCTGCTAACCTTTCCAACATTTGGTCGATAAATGGGAGAGGGAAATGATCCTTTCGGGTTGCATCATTCAACTTCCTATAATCGATGCACACACGCCATCCAGTCACTGTTCGTTGAGGCACTAACTCATCCTTATCGTTCCTCACCACCGTCATTCCTCCCTTTTTTGGTACAACCTGCACAGGACTTACCCATGGACTGTCCGAAATTGGGTAAATTAGCCCTGCATCTAGGAGCTTAATGACTTCCTTTTTTACGACTTCCTTTATGTTGGGGTTTACTCGCCTTTGAGGTTGCACGGTGGGTTTATAATCCTCCTCCATGAGGATTTTATGCGTGCAAAAGGTAGAGTCAATCCCCTTGATGTCGGCTACACTCCATGCTATAACTCCTTTATATTTTTTTAAAACTCCTAAGAGTTTATCCTTTTGTTCACTTTTTAGAGAAGAGTTTATGATTACCGGAAGTTGATCTTCTCCTTGGAGGAAAGCATATTCAAGGTTGTTTGGGAGTTCCTTGAGTTCTAACGTAGGTGGCTCGATGATGGAAGGTTTAAGTTTGTTCTCGGGTTTACGAAGCTCAAGCTGTTCGATTTCTTGTCTGGGATAGAAGGAGACTACGTTCACATCCATAGTCTTCTCCTCCTCTAAGATGGGTAAGAAAGCTTCATCTCGCAACCAACCAGCTTCCACCTGTTCATCTATACAATTGTTAATCTCGTCGGATAGTTCATTGATTTCTCCGATGAAATACAGCCGATTATCTGCTTCGAGAGAAAGATTCATTGTGTCCTTGATGTCGAAGGTTAAGCTATCGGCCCCCACTCGTAAGGTTAGTTTGCCGTCATGAACATCAATAACAGCGCGAGCAGTTGCAAGGAATGGCCTCCCCAGAATGATGGGCACTAGGTCATCTTCTTCCATCTCTAAGATGACGAAGTCAACTGGAAATTTGAACTTCCCTACCTTAACCAGCACATTCTCACATATTCCTAAGGGGTATTTGACTGATTTATCGGCTAGTTGGATGTTCATACGGGTTGGTTTCAACCCAGAATACCCTAGTTTGAGGAACATGGAATGCGGCATAAGATTGATACTTGCTCCTAAGTCGGCTAAAGCATTCTTGACTGAAAGAGATCCTATTGAGCAGGGCAAGGTGAAACTACCTGGATCGTCCACCTTCTTTGGCAGCCCTCGTTGAGTCACCACAGAACATTCTTCTCCTAAGGTTACAAGACCCTCGAGCCCTTTTCTGTTGGTTAGAAACTTCTTGAAGTATGTACTATATTTGGGCATATGGTAACATGCATCAAGAAGGGGTATGGTGATGACCGAATTCTTCAAATATGACAAGAATATTTTATTATCATTTTCGACCTTTTGATTCTTGAGGCGGGACGGGTATGGGACTTTAATGGGCTGTTTGGTTGGAGTAGGTGGAGAGGGAGTTACCGGAGGGGTGTGTTCGGGATTTTCATCGTTCACATTATCTTCCTCCTCATGAGGGGTGTTGGGTTCCCTGACGTTAGATTGTTGAGCTGGGTAAGGTGGATCCTTAGTAGTTGTTCCAGCACGAGTGGTGATGGCGAGTAAAGGATCTCTTTGAGGTTTGCCAAGGCCGTCGAGAGTGGCGTTGAGTTCTGCGAATTTGGCCCTCAGGTCATTTTGTTGGCTATTGATAAGGTTGTCGAGACCATTTAGTTGCAGATTCTTTTCAAACGTGAAATGCCCAAGATCATCCTCAAAAGTGCTCCTAACCTTATAGTCAGGATATTCTCCTCCTCCCTCTTCTCTCACAAGATTTCCCCAAGGGGTGAAATCATTGTTTTGGTAGAAAGTTAAGAGCGAAGGATCATCGAAGATGTCATGGCTTGACAAGCATGCTTGTTCGGTGGTGGTATCATCCCCGCATTCCTCCACTTCATGCGGGCCACCACATTGGTCGCAGATCAAGTATGGGTTTGACAACCGTTTAGTTGGTTGTGACTTGTCTAGATAAGAGACTTGATCATTCATTCTACTCAACCGGCTAGCAAAAGGAGGCTCTTTCATGATCTTGGAAATGCTCATGATCGAATCGGGTTCATCCCAGGTATCGTCTTGATCATTTGCGTATTCCTCAATTCTATTCCATCCTTCCTCAGCACTTAGGTTGGCTATTTTTCCTTTTACCGAATTATTAATGCCAAATTGGTCGCTTTTAGGGACACTGTCATAAAAGATTTGGACAAGAAGCCAGAGTTCAATGCCATGATGAGGGACTTGTCTAATCAGATCTTTGAATCTGATCCAGGATTCGTGAATGGGTTCAGCTGGTCCAACATGGAAGCGGAAGATTTCATCTCTTAACGTTGAAGTTCTTCCTATTGGAAAGAATTTCTCATAGAATTTTGAGACAAGCTGTTCCCATGTGAAAATGGATTCGGAGGGAAGTTGGTTATACCAGTCTCCGGCTTTTTCATAAAGGGTGAAGGGAAAGAATCGCAGCCGGGAGGTATCTCTAGTGGCCCCGTCCGTATGGAGGGTATCCACTATTTTCAGGAAGTCCTTGATGTGTTGGATTGGATCTTCAGTTTTCAATCCGTGGAACTTGCATACACTTTGGACAAGCCAAATATCGGTTGCACGCAAGACCCCATTCGTGTGTTCATTTGGAAAAACGATAGCATAGGAAAAACCACGAGGGGTGGGAGAAGAGTAGTCCTTGAGGCATTTAGGGATTGGGTTTTCGGGAATCTCCATATCGTGATTGGGTTGAGGGCTAGGAGGCGTAGAATGATGATTGGGTTCTTCCTCGGAGAGGGCATCATCAAAGTCGATGGCAATGCCAGATGGTTCGGGTGTTGCAAAGAGTCGCCTTAATCTTCGCATTTCCCTATCAGGTTCTGCGTAGGGTGGAATAAGGTCTCTTAGTGAACTACGACTCCTGGTGACTCTAAGATTGGAGAGATCTTCGTTTACCATGATGGCCAAGGAAGATTTGAGCAATGGATAGAGCAGAAAAAGAGAGACTAAGGAAATCCTAGAAAAATAAAATAAAAATCTCACTAGAAAGGAATCTAGTGAGTAGACCTAATAAAATAAAAATTCAACCTAAACAATAACTATTCCCCGGCAACGGCGCCAAAAACTTGATGCGTGGTTTTGCGACCTTACAACAGGTTTTACCTCTCGAGGGATCTCAAGAGGCTTACAACCCCACCAGGCAGTGTACCTGACCGATGTAGTATAGTGTAGTTGTTAGGAATATAAATATTCAGATGAAGGCTCGGTCACCCCGAGCATCTAATTAGCATTTCTATAGCTCGTAGGCTTATCTATATTAGCTTAGTATTATTAGTATTAGTATTAGTCGTATCTATATTTGTGGAGTGGGTCGGGGCTTTCCCCACTGTCAGCTCACTCCACAGTCCACTAGGGACATAATATGTAGTAGTATATATATCCCTTCCCACACAAGGGAAGGGTTGGACCTTTTCACTTAATCTAATATTACTTGTGTTTCTCTCACTAAAAAGGCTCCCACTTCTCTCTAGAAATCTTCTCTTATTCGATCCATACAACCCTCAAACTAGAGATTCATGTATTGTGAATACCCTACAATTGGTATCAAGAGCCATGGTTAGGTCCATGAGAGTTGGTATTCACGAATTGGTGTAGTTCTTGAGGTTTTTTGTTGGTTCGAATTGTGGTTTTAAGTTTCTCTTGGATTCGGTTTGTTTTGTAGCTTAAACTTCATCTTGTGTTTTTGTTTAGTGATTAGAGGCTGTTTTATATTGAATTTGTGTAGTTCTTTAGGTTTTTCTTGGTTAGATTTAGTTAGATTTGTAGTTTTTTTTTTTAAGTTTTAGTTCGGTTTTATTAAGTAGTATAAATCTCATCTTTGTACTTTGTTTAGTGATTAGAAGTTAGTTTTCTTTGTACTTTCTAGATTAAGGATTGTATTAGAGTGGTATTTGGTGTTTGGATTCACAGATCCAAGAACAGTGTGGTGATTTTGGAGCAATTCGTGGGTTTTTGTGAAAGTGTTCTTGAATGCGGTTTGTGTTGTTTGGACGACTCTTGAATGCGGTTTGTGTAGTATCGAGAACTCGGTTTGTCTGTATACTAGTTTAGGCAAAAGGACAAACGGCATTGATAGTGACAGGTTTGGAAGTTGGTGCCAACGCGGTTTGTCTCTACGGTGCGTACGCGGTTTGTGTCTACGCGATTTGTATATCCGGTGTGAACTCGGTTTGTCTATTTGGCGCATACGCGGTTTGTGTCATACGCGGTTTGTATCTTTGGTGTGAACTCGGTTTGTATCTTCATTGTGAACTCGGTTTGTCTCTTGGCACATACGCGGTTTGTACCTCCATTGTGAACTCGGTTTGTCTATTTGGCGAATACGCGGTTTGTATCTTTGGTGTGAACTCGGTTTGTCTCTTGGCACATACGCGGTTTGTATATCCGGTGTGAACTCGGTTTGTCTATTTGGCGAATACGCGGTTTGTGTCTTTGGTGTGAACTCGGTTTGTCTCTTTGGCGCACACGCGGTTTGTGTCTCCTGTGTGAACTCGGTTTGTCTCTTTGGCGCACACGCGGTTTGTGTCTCCTGTGTGAACTCGGTTTGTCTCTTAGGCATATACGCGGTTTGTGTCTACGCTGTTTGTCTAGGCGGTTTGTGTCTTGGTGATTTTAGAAATTCCCGCGAAAGATTCAATTTCTCGGTTAAATCACAAGATCAGTAAAATCCCGTAGTTACTATGGCTACCACATCAAGTACATCATCAGATGATATTCAGGCAGCAGGATCTGACACTCGTCCACCTATGCTAGATAGGACGGATTATGAGTCTTGGGCACAACGAATTAGACTTTACTGCTTGGGAAAAGATAATGGTGTTAACATTCTTAAGTCAATTGACGAAGGACCTTATCAGATGGGTACCACCAGAGACGTTGTTACAACTGGTGAAGATGGTACTGTAACTTGGGGCATCGACAGACCTAGAAACTACAATGATCTTAATGAAGAAGAAAAGAAGAGGTATGATGCCGATATTAGAGCCTCCAACATAGTTATTCAAGGTCTTCCAAAGGATGTATACAAGCTCATCAATTTTAACACTGAAGCCAAGGCTGTGTGGGACAACGTTAAAATGTTGTTGGCAGGGTCAGAGCTCACAAAGGAAGATCGTGAGTCACAGCTGTATGATGAGTTCGAGCATTTCAAAATGAACCCAGGAGAAAATGTCACAGATTACTATGTGAGATTTCATAAGTTGGTGAATGATATGAGGATGATCAGAATGACTATGCCCAACATCCAACTTAACTCAAAGTTTGTGAACAACATGACTCCGGAATGGGACAGATTTGTTACTGCTGTCAAACTCAACAAAGGTTTAAGGGAGACTAACTATGAACAGCTGTATGCTTACCTGCAACAACATGAGAAGCATGCTGCCTATGATCGGGTGCTGAGAGAAAAGTTGAATCCTTCAACTACGAATGACCCACTGGCTTTCATGACAAATGTACAACCAACAATCCAATCATCATCCTATCCAAGCTATCACCAACTTCACTCACAAGTACCTGCTATGAGTTCACAACTTGACTCAGGCTACTCTCAGACCGACAAAATGATTGACAACCTCACCAATCAAGTATCTCTACTGGTTCAACAGTTTCAAGCATCACTCCCTCAGACCAACAATCAGTTAAGGAATTCTTCCAACCCACGCAATCTAGCAATGGTGGAGGACGGGAAAATTGTGGTCCAGAATGTGCAAGGGAGAGCTGGTAGAAACATGGGTCGAGGTTATGTGCAGAACAGAGCAGGGAATGCCAATCAGGGGCAAGGGAAACAGATCAAGTGTTATAATTGTGGGGGGCTTGGACACATTGCTAGAAACTGCAATCAACCTAAACGTCCTCAGAATTCAGATTACTTCAAAGACAAGATGCTGTTAATGCAAGCTCAAGAAAATGGTGCTGTATTGGATGAGGAAGAGTTATTGTTCTTGGCAGGAGATGGAGGAAATACGTTTGATGAAGATGTGGATGAGAAACCTGTTCAGGATCTGGCACTTAATGATCCTAACATCTTCAAGGCAGATGACTGTGATGCATTTGACTCTGATGTGGATGATGAACCTACTGCTCAAACTATCTTCATGGCTAACTTGTCTTCCCTAGCCTCATCTCGTCAAGCTGGTTCTTCTAATGCATCCGTGATTTCTGAGGTACTAAAAATTTATGACACATATAATATTGTCGAGGGACATCAGATTCCCGAAGAAGTACATCAGGCGGTTGTTTCTGACTCAAGTGATGTTGATATGGAAAATAGCAATATTGTCTCATATGAACAGTATTTGAATAGCAACAACTCGCCTGATGTACCAAATGGTGAATCCTTTGTCAATAATGATGTGTGTGCTATGAGTAATGTATGTGCCTTAGACAATGCTAGTAATGTAGATAATGCATGTGAGTACCATGAGAACCAATTGCCTGTCCCTGATAATAACTTGATCACTAGACTTAACATCTATAAAGAACAAGTGGCTATGTATGAACAGCGTGCTAAGTTTGAGCTTAATGATCGTGAGCAGAAATTAGAAGGTCAAATGAGTACACTTATTAAAGAGTCTAGAGTGCGAGAAGAAACATTAAAATTAGAGTTAAGTTCTTTGAAAAGTCAGCTAGAACAGTCTGTCATACAAAAACAGGAAGCACAAAAGTGTGTAACAACACTTAGGCAAGAATTCAAACAAAAAGAAACAACTCTTTTAAATGATTTCTCTAAACTCAAGACGTTAAAAAATAAGCTTGAAGATAAGTTGTACACACAAAATCAAACCATACAAACTGCTCAAATGATTCATAAGCACAGAAAGCTGAGTGATAAGCATAGTAAAATCATGATAGGTGAACCAAAGTCAACCATCCTTAGGGACATGCAAGTACTTCAACCTGCCCTATATGATGGTAATGTAATGATTAAGCCTATTCATGACCAACCTGAGCATATCTACACTGATGAAGAGGATGAGTTAAGTGATAAAACGAAAGAAAAAATGAATGAGAAAATGAGGGATCCCGAGTGCATAGCCAGACGAATAATAATCAAACCCCATGATTATTATGAGGAAAATCGTTTGACTGTGTTTGCTCCTCAAAAGAAGTTAACACCTGAACAGATATTTTGGACACAAGATAGTGAAAAACTTAAGGAAGATAAACTTAAGGCCAACACCCCCCTCATTCGAAAAGTTGCGTCCATAACGGTGTATCCTCCCAATACACCTAGGAATTTGGTGCCTTTGTCTCTTCCCACTGAATGCAAAACCTTTATTAGCTTATATGTGCTTTGGCAACTGTTTGCTGATTTTGATAAAACATGTAAGAAGAGAATCACACCAACCGGCATCACTGAGGGGGAAAGGTGTTTTGAACATACAAAAAGGTGTTACTTAACTGAGGTCATGCCATTCTTTAAACTACTTAAAGAACACTTTGAAGGGTTGCAAACAGCCCTTAAAGCCGAAATAAATGAAATGAAAGTAGTATTTAAAGATATGGAAAATGAGGTGAATGAACATGCAATAGAACTTAAGAGTCGAGAGATTGAAAGAAAAAACATACTCATTACTAACGACAACTTGATTGCTAAATGTATTGCACAAGATGTATTTTACACTGTCACTGATTCTGCATTGTCTGCTTGTCAATTTAATGAGTATGCTATTGCGTTAAATGTCACCCAGAATCGTGTTGTTGAGCTTGAGGGGGAGAATTTGAAATTGCTTGAAAAAATTCAAAATGACGACCATGATAACATGGTTAAACGTTTTTCTAAACTAGAAGTTGATTATTTGAACTTGCAACTTAAACATCAACACTTAGAAGAAAAATGCAAAATATCAAATGTCAAGACATCCACGGATGTTCCTGAGTTTGATACATATTTTGAATTAAGCAAACGTGATGAAACAATTCAAGCTCACACGAACACGATTCGACTGCTGAGGGCCCAAATTGCCCAATTGAAATCCAACAAGTGTGAAGTATATGGCACCAATAAACCTTCGTCTTCAGATTCTCAGAATTTTCAATATCAAAACACCATAAATAAGCTACATTATGAAAATGAGTGTTATCGAGAAGAAAATTCAAAGGTTAAACAACATTTCAAGGAGTTATATGATTCTATTAAAGTTACAAGAAGCAATCATAATGATCAAATAACCTCTTTGACAAATGAAATTGAGAATCTTAAGGCTCGGGTGAAAGGTAAAATGCCATGCACCACTTGTAATTGTGATGCACCAAAGGGTACTGATAGTAAAAAGTATGATGTTGATGTTGGGCGTATTCCACTTAAGCTAAGAAACAACAGCCTTGCCCATCAAACATATCTCGATCATCTTAGAGAAGGCCTTGACACACTTCGTGAGATAGTTGAAGAGGATAGGAATGATAAGCCACTCGATCAAGCAGTTGTCTATGCATGCAAACTCACGAAAAGGATTCAGGAAAACTTAGAATATGCCATAGGCTCAATTCCTAAGTTTAGAGGCCATAGAGATAGATTTGTTGCATCATCATCTAATGTTGTGAACAAGCATGTAGCCTTTGATCTACCACCCAAAACATCAGAACCCAACACATCATTATCAGGAAGGCATGTGACAGAGAAACAAACTAATGTTACCTTCGATACTTCTACAGGAGTAAAAAGTGACACACAAGCTAGCGGGTCAAGGTCTAGAGGAAATGAAAGAAAGGATATGACTGCGCCAGCTAAGAATGTTCACTTGAAGAATGTAGAAGTCCAACCTAGGAACAATAAGTTTACAATGAGTAGAATGAATCGTGTTGATTCTAGTATCAAAAGTACTGTAATTAATTCGAATTCTAATGCTATCTGTAAAACATGCGACAATTGTTTAATTTATGCTAATCATGATGAATGTGTTGTGTCTTTCCTGATGTCTTCTGCATCATCCCACGATAAGAATGGTAGGATAACTGATGCATGCACAAAGGTTTGGAAAGCAACAGGAAAAACATTTGCTAGCATAGGCTATCAATGGAGACCCACTGGAAGAAAATTCAATTTAGGAAAACAGTGCACGTTACCTAAAATGAATAAGCATAAAATTGTGAAAGTTAAGGAATGGAGACCCACTGGAAGGAAATTCAATTTAGGAAAACAGAGATCATTACCTAAAATGAATATGCATAAAATTGTGAAGAATAAGGAATGGAGACCAACTGGTAGAATCCTGCCTTTAGAATCACAATGCCTTCCATCTAGGTCTTGTCCTACATCTAGTTCCGTCTCCTCAGCAAAGACAGTAGCATCTGTGAAATCTGTGGCTTCTGAATATGTATGTGCTGACCAAATGGACCCCAATTGTACGTGGGGATCCACATTTTTCAGTTATCCATTGTTGTCTGGTTTCAAATGCAGGTCGTACAAATCGTCCTGTGGTATTTGGACTCAGGCTGCTCAAAACATATGACTGGGGATCGCTCTCGGCTCAAGAACTTCGTGAAAAAGTTTATCGGGACAGTTAGATTCGGGAACGACCACTTTGGTGCTATTATGGGTTATGGAGATTATGTGTTTGGTAACAGTGTAATCTCAAGGGTATATTATGTGGAAGGACTAGGACACAATCTGTTTTCTGTGGGTCAATTTTGTGATTCAGATCTGGAAGTGGCTTTCAGAAAGCATACATGTTTCGTCAGAGAATTGGATGGTTTAGATCTCCTCAAGGGCAGTCGGGGCACCAATCTATACACCATTTCAATTGAAGAAATGTTGAAGTCCTCTCCCATATGCTTGCTCTCTAAAGCCTCTAAAACAAAATCATGGCTGTGGCATCGTCGTTTGAACCATTTGAACTTCGGTACCATTAATAATCTTTCCCGTAAAGATCTTGTTAGAGGGATGCCCAGACTAAAGTATGAGAAAGATCATCTCTGCTCTGCATGTCAACTGGGCAAAAGCAAGAAACAAACCCACAAACCTAAAACCATCAACACCAACATGGAAGCTCTTCATACCCTCCACATGGACTTGTGCGGTCCAATGAGAATACAAACCATTAATGGAAAGAAGTACGTTCTGGTGATAGTTGATGACTATTCTCGGTTCACATGGGTAAAGTTTTTGAGAACCAAGGACGAAACTCCAGAGGTTATCATTAAACTGATAAAACAGCTGCAAGTAAGGCTCGATAAAACTGTCAGAATCATCCGCACAGATAATGGTACGGAGTTTGTTAACCAACAACTCCGTAATTTCTATGAAAGTATTGGCATCACGCATCAGAAAAGTATCCCTCGCACCCCTCAACAGAATGGGGTGGTTGAACGAAGGAACCGTACTCTGGTGGAGGCTGCAAGAACTATGCTTATATTTTCAAAGACCCCGATGTTTCTCTGGGCAGAGGCTATTGCAACAGCATGTTACACTCAAAACCGATCCCTAATTCATCCGGTTCATGAGAAGACTCCCTTCGAGTTAATTCATAACAAGAAACCAGATCTTTCCTTTCTACGTGTGTTTGGTGCACTCTGCTATCCAACTAACGATAGTCAAGACTTGGGAAAGTTAAGAGCTAAAGCAGATATAGGTATTTTCGTTGGATACGCACCAGACAGTAAAGGGTATCGAATCTACAATAAAAGAACCCGTAAAATCATGGAAACCATTCATGTTACGTTCGATGAGCTAAGTGAGCTACCTGTTTCAGGACAAATCAGTTCTGGACCCGATCTTCACCTTTTGTCTCCTGGACCCATTAGTTCAGGACTTGTACAGAATTCCACGCCTGAAGATTCTTATGCGCCACCTACATGTGAGGAGTTGAAGAAGTTATTCGATCCCATGTTTGATGAATATTTTGAGCCAACAAATGGAACCATCCCGAGTGAATCAGCTGTAATTCCTATGAATGAGGTTCAAGCCCCACAAGATTCAGAAGGACCTGCAGCTTCAGTATCAGTCAGTCACAATGCTCCTGCTGCCAGTCAATCGCCTTCGTCATCACACACTCAAACTTCTCCGGTAATGCAAGAATCTTCAGATAATAACTCTTTGGAAGTTAATCCTTTTGCTCCTGTTGAAGAGGTTCCTTTTGAAAACATATTTGCTCCTGAACATCCATCAGACACATCCTTACCTGAGGAACACAGCACTGCTACATCTGTTCATAACCAACAACCTCACGACCATCTCAGGAAATGGACCAGTGATCATCCTATCGACAACATCATAGGCAATCCCTCACGTCCAGTATCCACACGTAATCAACTAGCCACTGATGCACTATGGTGCTTCTTCAATTCAGTACTGTCTAAAGTCGAACCAAAAGATGCCAAAGAAGCAATGACTAAAGATTGCTGGTTCCAGGCTATGCAGGATGAAATCCATGAATTTGATCGACTTGAAGTATGGGAATTAGTGCCTCCTCCGGAGCGTGCAATGATCATTGCTTTAAAGTGGATCTTCAAAGTGAAGCTTGACGAGTATGGTGATGTCTTAAAGAACAAGGCACGGCTAGTTGCTAAAGGGTTTAGACAAGAAGAGGGCATTGATTTTGAAGAATCGTTTGCTCCGGTTGCTAGAATTGAAGCTATAAGAATCTTCCTAGCTAATGCGGCTAGTCGTAATATGATAGTCTACCAGATGGATGTCAAAACGGCATTCTTGAATGGTGACTTAAAGGAAGAAGTTTATGTGAGTCAACCTGAAGGATTCGTGGATGCTGAACACCCTACTCATGTTTACCGCTTGAAGAAGGCTCTTTATGGGCTAAAACAGGCGCCACGGGCATGGTACGATACATTGTCCAAGTTCCTCCTAGCAAACAAATTCTCCAAGGGTGTTGTTGATCCTACACTATTCACCAGGAAATCAAGAAACCATCTACTGCTAGTTCAGATATACGTAGATGATATCATCTTTGCTTCAACAGATCCTGGTGAATGTGATAGTTTTTCAAAGGAGATGAATTCCAAGTTCCAAATGTCCATGATGGGACAAATGTCATTCTTCTTAGGACTACAAGTTTCTCAAAGTCCCGGAGGCATATTCATCAATCAATCCAAATACGCCAACGAGATCCTGAAAAAGTTTGGATTCCATTCAAGTGAACCTGTTGACACTCCCATGGTTGATAGAACGAAGCTGGATGAAGATCCTTCAGGGATTCCAGTTGATATCACACAGTATCGAAGCATGATTGGATCTTTGATGTACATCACGGCTAGCAGACCAGATCTTCTGTTTGCTGTGTGCATGTGTGCTCGGTATCAATCCAGACCAACCAAGAAGCATGTTGAAGCAGTGAAAAGGATCTTCCGATATCTTCAAGGCACGGTTCATATGGGTCTCTGGTATCCTAAGGACACTGCAATGGAGTTAACGGCATACGCAGATGCTGATCATGCGGGATGTCAAGACACTCGTCGAAGTACTTCAGGAGGAGCTCAATTTTTAGGGGAAAAGTTGGTTAGTTGGTCTTCTAAGAAGCAGATGAGTACTTCCATATCATCTACTGAAGCTGAGTACATTGCTATGTCTGCATGTTGTGCACAAATCCTTTGGATGCGATCACAGCTTTCGGACTATGGATTCTCATACAACCAAATTCCCCTATATTGTGACAACAAAAGCGCCATTGCTCTCTGTTGTAACAATGTTCAGCACTCCAGGTCAAAACACATCGACATCAGGCATCACTTCATCAGGGAACAGGTGGAAAAAGGAATTGTGGAACTATACTTCGTGAGGACAGAGTTTCAGTTAGCTGATATATTCACCAAGGCCCTCCCAAGAGAAAGGTTTCAGTTTATTCTCCCACGCCTTGGCATGAAAAGCATGACTCCAGAAACCCTCAAGTGTCTTCAGGAAGAAAAGGAGGAGTAAAGGATTGTCTTCTTATATCCTTGTACATAGTTGTATATATCTTAAATCAAAAAGAAAAATACAAAAATATAAAACCTATAAAAACCATAAAAATCGAAAAATCAGAAAATACCAAAAATAGTTCTACCTAGGCATGTCTTCTGTTTATCGATAACATTTACGTATCTAGAAATGTCATTCAACAATGGCACGGATTCTTAAATGAAGCTCGAGCAGAAGTTATACTAATCAGTTAAAACATGTCTTAATGGCTTGCAGTTACTTCATACTGCAACCCGCACTGTACAATGGGGAAAGCATGTCGCCCAAAAGACAGCTGTTTCTCCAACCGGGTGATGTTCACCTGGGCATGGATTACTTTATATCCATGTTCTCCCGACTTGATGTACGTGTCAGTGCATCACTTCGTATATAAGAAGAGAAGTCTTCTTTTCATCAAGATTCTCTATCTTGTTTGATTCTTCAAGAGAGTCTTGATGTTACACAAGGTGGTAAATTGAACTAAATTTTCACAAATGTCCGTCGCTCAATTGAATGACTACAACTATGTTAATGGGAAACGGATCATCAATTGAGGGGGAGCATATGTGTTCAAATTTCCGACACCTTGCCACATTTGTGCAAACATCAGCAGTGACACTCTCTCGCTGTTTCAAAGGGAGCATAGTATGCTTCAAAATCAGAATACATTTAAACCTGACCACATTTTCTCCCAAATTTTTCTAAATATATTTAAATCAATTGGGATCACAAATCTCAAAAGGTTTGAAATTTATGATCGGGGGAGAGAATGTGATTTAAATATGGAATCTGATAAAATGTGATGATTTGGAAGTTAATGTATGCTCTCCAGTATGTGCCAAACCATTGTGTATATCAAGGCACATATTGAGGGGGAGCAAAATGTTTTGGTAATAAACGCAAGCTCCTCCACATGTGCTAAAATCTTTCTTATATCAATGCACATATTGAGGGGGAGCAAATGGTTTTAACAAAACAAAGGATTTGGCATCTCATGTGGCCGTGACTCAGAATTAACCAATGAATTGACGATAGCTAAAGTCAGTAGTCGAAAGGACATGTCCTGGACGGGTAATAATTTCAAGCCAGTTTATCTGGTGATGTAAGCGTGTCTCGCAAAGGACGTGTCTAAGTAGAATGTACCGATTTCGAGCGACTTTCCTTTAATATGATCTGGACGGGTAATAATTTCAAGCTAGTTTACTAGTGATGTAAGCGTGTCTCGCGATGATCATATTCTTGGAAAATCAATCAATTCAAAAAGTGCGAGCTCTGCCTAACATGTGCAAATTTATAAAACAATCAACCGAGCACATGTTGAGGGGGAGCATTTGAAAAATATAAAACTCTCAAGTGTTTGCAAAAAATGCGTTTCAGAATCATGAACACTTTGAGAGATTTTTCAAGGATTTGGTTTTATGGCAATCGTGGAAGAATACCAAAGACCGACCACTTTAATTAATGCATGGAGTTATAAGGATGGTTAGGTTAGGCTTATGTTCCCACGATCCCGCCAGAGCCGGAGGGATCTACCCAGGGACAATCCACTAGTTAGTGTAGAAGTCCTTAGGTATGATTAAAAAAAAAAAGGAGATAAGTGGATAAGGGAAAAGTGCCGACTGAGATGGAGCTAGTACTGGAACAAACCCAACAAGGTTCTAGTAATGAAGTCTCGGTAAGCACTGAAGGGGTTGAAGAATGAAAAAGAATTGTAAAGAGAAAGGGTGAAAAGAAATAGCCCTCCTTACAACTTAGGCAGAAACCGGGTCAATACATATGCTGTCAGAACCACTTAGTTGGTTGCTGGCATTGAAGACAAAGTATCATGGACCCAGTGATACGCTGCACAACCCTCCCTAGCCACTCAAGGTCCCTCAAAGGACTCTTGTTTCACTTGTCACGGAGATCAATACATTTCTATCATCTCTCTCACTCCGAGTTAGATGATATTGAAAAGGTGGCAGTCCTCTCCAGCCTCCGATCACCAAATCAAAACGCACAATTGAGTCTAGAGCCACGAGATGCATAATAAGATCTCATAGGGACACAAATTATTTCTACACTGGGTGTTCAACATTAAGGACATCAGTTGTAATCTTAAGAGTCCTACGCAGATCTTAGCAATCTGCCAGAACATTTATGAGAGAATTTACTTATGTAATTCTCAATGATTGAATGGAAATTCCTGCCAGGGTCAACATCAAGCACCCCTGAAAGCAGGTCACTTGGGTAATTCCTCGTGGATTACGCTTTGTGGTCGCGGCGGTTTCAACCGGTCTACAGTCGTGGAGTGATCTCCAGCGACTCACCTAATCGTTGATTTACTACGGTAAAATCTTAAAAGGCCCTCTGTGGGTTTTCGATTAGGAACGGTCTTGGTAAGGATTAGAGAGAGTCTTCACACTATGCTGTTGACGATCTCGAAGTCCAAACTTGTAAGTACCGGTCGAATTATTGCTAACTGTCGTATGCAGGAATTTCTGGCGGATGTTGCTGTGGAATGCTGTAGCTGGTTGCTGTTGTAGCTGGTTGCAGAAAAGATGCCAATCCATCACCACATGTTCACACTACATCATCATTGTTATTCAACAAAGTCATGATCAACCTAAAGACCTTCAACACGGCTTCTGCTAACTCTGATGCTGAAGATCATGACACCAACCAGTGTGAGCATGTCGGCGCGAAGATTATCACATCACAAGGAAACATACTGCTGAAAGATGACTTGAATACAAATGTTGGATGATAAAGTCGAAGAATACACAAAAATCATCCAAGACAATCGATCAGTCATCAAATCATCACTGCTGAATGCACAAAGATACTAGAGTGTGAAGAATCAAAGACTACGAGCTATAAAGACAAGTTCAGAAGTAAGAATGCTAGAATTCGAATTATTATTTCCGGGGTGACCTCCCTTAGGGGGAGATTGTTAGGAATATAAATATTCAGATGAAGGCTCGGTCACCCCGAGCATCTAATTAGCATTTCTATAGCTCGTAGGCTTATCTATATTAGCTTAGTATTATTAGTATTAGTATTAGTCGTATCTATATTTGTGGAGTGGGTCGGGGCTTTCCCCACTGTCAGCTCACTCCACAGTCCACTAGGGACATAATATGTAGTAGTATATATATCCCTTCCCACACAAGGGAAGGGTTGGACCTTTTCACTTAATCTAATATTACTTGTGTTTCTCTCACTAAAAAGGCTCCCACTTCTCTCTAGAAATCTTCTCTTATTCGATCCATACAACCCTCAAACTAGAGATTCATGTATTGTGAATACCCTACAGTAGTGGTAAGTACGGGGGATTGATCGTTCTCCACAGGGAATAGTGTCGTTAGGATTGAAAAACTACTCTAATAGGTCTAAGGGTGGGGGAAGATTCTTTTTGTATTTTTATATTTTTATGAAAGCAAGTAAAATCTCGGGTTTGAAGGAATGGGCGGAATTAGTTGCTAGTCAACTAACCCAAATAACTATAAATGCAAATAAAATAAAATAACTGAAAATGAAAAGGTTGTGAAACTTATGTGGAGAGAAATGTGTTTACTTAGATTTCCTTACTCCCTAACTATCTTTTACCGGTTGATTAGTGTGTATTAATTGCGTGGATGACGGGTGTATTCCTTAATACCAATCGTGGGGTGGCGTACGTACTTCCCCAACTCTACAAGCTCCTACTTCACTCCTATGTCGAGCCGGCTAGGAAGCTCCTAACATGGGATCACTAGAATTCGCTCATGCATTAAATACAACCATAAAAACCTTAGTACGCATTGGTTCATGTTTCTTAAGACGTTCAAGCAAGTTACCGTATAGGAAGTTAGCCAGTTTTCTTAAGCCTAACATCGATAAACAATCACCCAATACAATTAATAACACACTAATAACCAATAATCAAAAGCTAGGTTTCATTAGATCTAAGCAAACACAAGATAAATCTAGCCTAGCATGTTAATCAAAAGACAAGAACAAGATATAATCAAACAACACATAGACATATTGATTGATTAAATGAATACTTATCTTCAATTAAACATGGGAGATCCAAGGGTATGAAAACCCTTAAAAATGGCAGAAATTCGTCTTAGGGTTTCTCCTCACAAAGTTGCACTCTAATGACAAAAAATTGCAAAACTCTATATAGAGTTTAGTGGCTGACGGCGTCACGTTGTAGATCTTGACGCCGTCACCTCGCCGTGTCTAGGGTTCCCGGATGGCCTTCTTGACGCCGTCCCTCTTTAGTGCTCCAAAATCCGCTCTGGCTTATCAAAGGTTGACGCCGTCAGAAATGGGCTTGACGCCGTCTCTCTTTAACTTAAACCGTGATGGCCTTGATCATCTTAAAGGGTGACGCCGTCAGACTTTCCATTGCAAAACTCCCTGGCTTATCATGTGTATTTTTCATATCCACCTCTTTTGCCAAGCCATGACGCCGTCAAGGGTACTTTTCCAGCCAATTTTGAGACTTTGTCGTTTTCTTCACTTTTATGCTCCAAAAATGTCCAAAATGCTTCCTTTTCCAGATTTCTTCTCCAAAGTACCTAAAATGACAAAAGGAACGATTTAGGGCAATATTTGATCAAATAAATACGATTTAGGGCTTAAATGACCCCCTAAAAGCGGTACACTTTTCGCTTCATCAATGGGCATCACCAGTATTGAAGACAAAAAGACGCCATGGACCCAGTGACGCACTACACTAAACCTTCTAGCCACTCAAGTGTCTCTCAAAAGGCATTTGTTTCATTTCACACGGAGAACCCTTCATCATTTATCGACCTCTCACTACGAGATGTGTTCATATTGAAAAGGAGGCAATCTGCTCCATGCCTCCGACGACCAAACAAATATGCACTAATCGAGTCTAGAGCCAAGATATACAACATAAGATCTCATAGGAACACTTAGTATTACACTGCTGTTCTACATCATGGGCAGCAGTTGTAAAATTAAGAAGAGTCCTTCGCAGATCTTAGCAATCTGCCAAGAACATTCATGAGAAAAGTCACATTTGTGATTATCAATGATTGAATGGAAATCCTGCCAGGGTCAACATCAAACAGCCCTGACAGCAGGTCACTTCGGTAACTCCTTGTGGGTTACGCTTAGTGTTTGCTCCAAAACAGTCTACAGTCGTGGGGTGATCTCCAGTGACTCACTGAATCGTGGGTGCACTTCGGTGTGTCCGTGTTAGCCCCTTCGGGGGTATCCGGTTCAGAACGGCCTGGGTAAGGATTAGAGAAAGTCTTCACACTATGCTGTTGACGATCTCGAAGTCTGAACCTGTAAGTGCCGGTTGGTTCGTGTTGTTGCTGCGGAGGATCATGAAGACCTGGAGTTCTACCACCATCAAGATTCCATCATGCTCATATACTGAAGATGTGTTCTCATAAAGACTCAGAAACAACAAAAGTTCAAAGATGTTAAAGTAAAGTCAAAGTTCAAGCTCTACAACCTTTCACAAGTCAAAGATTGAAAAGTGAGAACCAGTTGATGAACAAAAGTCAAAGACATATGAGCATGGTGGAAAAGACGAAAAGACGTTAGAGATTGACAGATCGAGACAATACCATATCATTTCAAGACAAGAACAAAGAACAAAGATTATGAAGACGTCGGAAGCCAAAGAAGCAAATATGACGTCGAGCAACCAAGATGTCCAAGACTTAGGGGGAGATTGTTAGGAACACGTTTTAATGTTATTTCAAGTCTTGGTCATTTTATCGCAAATGGTTGCTTAGTTATGGGCTATATGTTGCAAAATATATGGCGGTCCATTAGTAGCCCATGGACCGCCCAATTTAGTAAAATAGTTTCTAGAATGTTTCATGTAAGAGTTGCCCTAATCCTTCTCCTATAAATAGAAGGTTAGGGTGCTCATTCTAATTGTTGGTTTTCATTCTTAGTACGCACGCTATGTCGAATTGTTAAGTGAATGTTAATCTTCCAACTTCTCTTCATCTTATTCATCTCTACTCTCTCGTATTCTTTCTCTTATTAGCTTATCTCATTTAGTAGCTTATTTAGTAGTTATACGTGGTTGTTTAAGGTGTTTTACGTGTGTGTTTAAGCTAAAAGAGGGACAATCACGGGTTATTTTGTATTTTATTATATGGGTAATCATTTAAAAAATCATCATAGTCGTCCATTTTTAAACGTTTTCGTCCGTTTTTATCCGTTTTCGTCGATCTTTATATGTTTTTATATCTTTTCGTACATTTTTATACATTTTCATCAGTTTTTATAAGTTTCCGTCCGTCTTTATAAGTTTTCGTCCATTTTTATACATTTTCGTCGGTTTTTATATGTTTTCCTCCGTTTATCTTACATTTTCATACATTTTTATACGTTTTTGTATGCTTACGTATGATTCTATACGTTTTTATATATTTTTGTACGTTTTCATACGTTTTTATCCGTTATTAACCATTTTTATCCGTTTTCAAACGTACAAGATCGTATAAAAACATAAGAAAACACAACTCAACAGACGAAAACGTAAGAAAAGCATATAAAACAGAGAAATACGTATGAAAAGCAAATAAAAACTTATGAAAACGTATAAAAATGGACGACTAAGAAAACAAACGAAAACGTATAAAATCGGATGAAAATATCTAAAAATGTACGAAAATGTATAAAAACGTATAAAAATATATAAAAATAGATAAAAAAAAAACGTAAGAAAACGTATAAAAACAGATCAAAACATCTAAAAACGGGAAAAAATGGATGAAAATGTATGAAAATGGGCGAAAACGTAGAAAAACACAAAAACTTACCAAAACGGATGAAAACGAACAAAAATAGACGAAAACATATAAAAATTGATGAAACATATAAAAACGGATGAAAAGTGTATAAAAACGGATGAAAACATATAAAAACAGACAAAAACGTATATAAAAATGTAGGTAAAAACATCACGGTTCAAAACCATAAGGAGTGGATCTAAAAAAAAGGTTTAGGGACGGTGGATGCAATTTTCGCTAAACCACAGGGACCATTTATTGAATTTACCATGGGGACAGTGGATGCAATTTTCAAAAATCCACAGGGTGAAATGGTTATCACAGGTTTTCACTAGACGCATAAAGGCAAAAGTGTTAACATTAATATTCACAAAAGTTGTTGTTTTTTTTTTTTTTTTTTTTTTTTTTTTTTTTTTTTTTTTTTTTTTTATTTTTTTATCATTTTATTATTTTTTATTCTTTATTTTTTTTTGTTCATTGCCTATAAAAGTATTTTTAGACAAGTATGATGATTTTTTAAATAATTACCCTTTTATTATAAATAACTTGGGTTGGTTCAATGATGTCAAAGTCCTTGTAAAGTTTTAATGATGAAAAATATACATCCGGGACACCTAAAATGACAAGCGATATCTAAAAACCGAAAACACTCATGAGTTGGAATTGGAGCGCCAGCTGATGTGTCAGCGCAAGGCAAGCGCGCCAGTTACAGCTCGATGTGTGTTTCCAGTTATTCCAAGTAGGGTTGTCCAAAAAACTCGACGCTCGAAACTCGTTTATAACTCGCTCAAAAAATACTCGAAAATTCGCTCGCTCGATTATCGCTCGGTTGTAACCGAGCCGATCGGCTCGGTTCGATTTATAAACGAGCCGAGCAACGAGCATAGGTCCGCTCGTTTGTCGCTCGCTCGAATTATTTTTAAGCTTATTATTTTTTAATATATATATATATGGTGTACATTTTTTAATATATATATGGTCTAGCACCATTTAATCAAAACACTAGTAAACTTGAGTTTGTTCATTTTGAGTAGGCATTAACCGGCCCGTTCACAGCCCAATATCAAAAACGAGTACCCCCCATTTTATTCACAGCCCAACTTCACTTTTACCCTAATCCTTAGGGTTATAAATAGCTCGCATCTCACATAACACAACCCTAATCTCATCTTTAATAATACCGCCCCCTTATTACTCCTCCAAAACACATGCTCCATCACCCCCAACGTGCAGTCAACTGAACTCACTTCATCTTAGCTATTACCACCCGTCTTCTTTCTTATCTCAAACACCCCATCACTTCCGTTAACCTACTAGAGTTGTATCCTCCGCCGCTGCAGTCTTCGAAGTGTGTGTGGGACTTGATGGTAACGTTCTTTCTACCAATGGATCGAAGATGAATTTTGTTATGGATCAAGTGTGGTGATTTGTTTTAGGTTATGATGTAACTGTGTGGTATTTTGTGTTCGTGTTTGTGTGATTTGTTTGAGGAACGATTGATGGATCTGGGTTTTGGTCTTGAGTGATATGGCTGTTTTAGAGTTTTAGATTAAGGAACGATTATGGCTCTGATATCATGTTAAGAAACTGAATTTGGTATTATTGTTGTATTACTTTTTTGATAATATTACAAGAAGAACTAGAATACAATTTATACAGAATGTTTAATTCTAATGTTGGAATACAATGCCGTTGGAGAGCTAGCTGTAAAGGATGGCTTGACCACTTTTAATAAAAGGGAAATGATGATGTCTTGTGTCTGATCCCACAATACTTTTAACAGTTACCAGACTACCGGTTACCGGAAATAATTCGAGCGAAAACGAACTGAACCGAGCGCTCGTTTAGAAACTGATCCGAGTTCGAGCAAGCATTTCCCGCTCGGTTATCTAAATTCGATCCGAGCCGAGCCGCTCGGTTTTAAACCGAGCCGAGTTCGAGCAGAACCTCGCTCGGTTCGGCTCGGTTCGTGAACAGCCCTAATTCCAAGTCGGCTTTCCTCTTACCCGAATAAGGTGCTTTTTTAATACATACATGATATTTGAGATGTTTACATTAAGATAGAGAAATGCCTAGAACAAGTCCTCTCGGTTTTGCAAAAATGGCAACTCATAAACATTTTTACAAAGCCTTTAGCCAAGGCAAAAAAATAAAAATAAATAAATAAAAAAAAATTCTCAAACCTAGGAGGTTTATACTTTCACTAAAACTTCAAAAGAATGTATTCAAGTGACCAAATTTCTTACGTTCGTCCTTGCTAATCATGTATCGCGTTTACTCCCTCATTGGTCGTTTAAGCCGAGGTTACTTTGTGTAAATGCAATTCTCTCATTTGTGGGATGTTTATTTACCTTGATATAAAGCACTCAACTTGCTTGCATCAAGATGATTAGTAAATAATTTAATTGTCAGATAACTAAGGATTAATAATATTGAAAATATGAGTTTAAAGTTCTTGTAACATAATCCTCCTTAGAAAGTGTTTAAATCTCCCACTCAAACACTCTCTTAGGTTGAACACACTCGGCCGATAATTATCGGTCGGTCGCTAAAAAATTTCAAAACCGACCGATAGTGTGGTTGGTCGCTTGGGTTGTGAAGCTTGGGTCGGTCGGTCGAGAATTGCAATATCGGTCCTTTAACCGACCGATTAAGGACACACACAAACATATTTAAAAATAAAAAAAAAAAAAAAAAAAAAAAAAAAAAAAAAAAAAAAAAAAAACATTTTCAACTATAAATACCAGCCTCAATTCAAACACACACACAAACACATTCAAACACACACACAAACAATTCAAAACTGCAAATGTCTTTCAAAAAAGATTTCTCCCAACAATTCCCCAGTCCTTCTCGCCAAGATTTTTCCCAACAATTTCCAAGTCCACCACATGAAGCAGTCAATACTCCACCGAAAGATATCTTTCCGGTTTTCCAACCAGAAAATGAACCGGTGAACACTCCACCGGTTGTCGAACAAGAACCAAATCCATTTGGTCTAACTGAAGATGAACTCAGACTTCTGGAGCAAGATTTGGAAGTCCAGCGAGAAATGAAACAACGTGAACTACAAGAGGAAGCTGCTCGTTTGGAGCAGCAAGCCAGGGATGAAGAAGAACGGAGGAAGAACTGGGAAATGGGTTGGTTCTCACCTGATTCCTCTTCGAGTGAAGACGGTTGGGTCTCAGATGATACCTTCCATTAATTTGTAGTTTCATTACCGTATCGTAGTTTGTTAATCTTTAATTTATGTAATGTTTTTATTATTAATGAATTTTAAGTTTATTTTAAATGTTTGATTAAAAAAAAAAGGTCGGTCATCGACTATGGCAGGTCGGTCGCTTCTGGTCGCCGGAGAGAGAAAGCTGACGTGGCAACCGGTGACCCAGGTCGCTTGGGTCACCGACTGTGTCCAGCCTTACATTCTCTTACATACTCTTGTACCATTCTCCCCTACACAACAACATAACCCTCTACACATTCTTTGTGTTCCCTTTATTCCTTGCAAAGCCACCACACACTCTTCTTCTTCCTCACAATAAACTAATCACCACCGTTAATCTCCAAGTTTCATCTTCTTCCCCACATTCTTCATATGTGTTCTTGGATTGGCCACATCACCTTCTTACACACCTATACCTCTATTACTACTCACATAACATTCAAATTTTGAATTTGAAATCACTCACACATAGTCAAACCCCAAACACCCACACACACACATACACTCACTCACTCACAACTCTTCTATTTTGAATTTGAATTCGAATTCAAATAACACTCACCTATACAACCATCATACAAGTCATCTCTTGTACATCTTCTAACACACCCTACAATCTATTTCTTCTTTAATACACTGCCTTCTCTTAATCACCAACTAATTTCAATTTGAAATTCAAATTACAACTCCTATACAACTCATTCTATGGCGTTTTTTTCTTACACACTCACTCACACACTCTTACCCTTCCTCTCGAAGTTTGAGATTGCCAACTCACATCTCTCACAAACATTCTTACACATTCACTTACACACCCAATCCTTTCACATCATACAACTCATCATACAACTACTAGTTTTTGAATTTGAAATTTGAATTTCAAATATAGGAGTCAAACTATTAACCAACAAACAATGTCCAATGGTTCTTTCTCTTCTCTTTCATATTGGACAAAAACCCTTAATTCTCTAGTTTGTCCTCAATGAGTCTACTTGATTGGGTAGCATCTTATACCACATTAATATCGTTAGACGACAAGCTTTCTAGAAGAAAAAAAATGTGATAATAACAATGTTTTAAAAACCGGATTTTTCGTCGAACCGGTCGGTCAGCCGGACACCAGTCAAACCGGCCGGTTCAACCGTTTGGTATTTTTTTTTAAATGCTACTAAACTTTAAAAAAAAATGTATTTTATTTTTTATTTTAAAGAAATAATGTGTTTTAATGTTCACAAAAAAAAATAACATTAAAGTGTACACATCATCATAAAAATTATAAAAAAAAAAAAAAATTCAAAACCGGTTGAACCGGACCTGTCGAACCGGAAAAACCGGCCGGTTCTAACCATTGAACGATACCTCTAAAAAACCGGGGTTTAAAGAACCGGCCGACCAGCCGGACACCGGTTGAACCGGTCGAACCGGCCGGTCCGGTCCGGTTTTTAAAACATTGGATAATAGAAAGAGATTTGCTACGATTACATAACTTTTACGAATTTGCTGCAATCGTATATTTTTTACAATATTTGCTATAATTACATAATTTTTACAAAAAAAAAATTTAGTGCAAATTATGTGATTGTAACAAATCTTTTGTTAGGAATATAAATATTCAGATGAAGGTTCGGTCACCCCGAGCATCTAATTAGCATTTATATAGCTCGTAGGCTTATTTATATAAGCTTAGTATTATTAGTATTATTAGTTTTATTAGATTAGTCGTAGTTATATTTGTGGAGTGGGTCGGGGCTTTCCCCACTGTCAGCTCACTCCACAGCCCACTAGGGGCACCAATATTAGTTAGTATAAATACCCCTTCCCACACTTGGGAAGGGTGGAACTCTTGTCACATTAATTCAATTATACAGATTTTCACAAAGAGTCTCCCACCTCTCTCTAAACTTCTCTCTACAAACTAACTCAAATGGGTTTCTTGATCTTTCAAGATCCAAGACCACCCGAATAGATCCACACAATCAAGAAGGTTATTTCCTACAATTGGTATCAAGAGCCATGGTTAGATCCGGTTTGATTGTGTGTCGGTCTTAATTTATTCTTTATGTATGGTTCGAACATTTTTTTGTGTCTAACTGCTTGCATCTTCTTTTGGTCGAATCATTTCATATTGTTCAATAAATTTGATTCTTGGGTCATGTTTTGTTATATCTCATCGTTGTGGGGCGTTACTAATTTTTTGTTTCTGTTTTGGAAACATTATGAAGAATCTATGTGGGGGTCATTTACTTGCTTTTGTCTGATGTTGTTTGTGAATTTTCTGTTGGGTTGGTGAAAGTAGTCACAGATTTTAAAGATGTGAAAGTAGTCACAGATTTTAAAGATACCTAATAATTTTAAAGTCACCAAATAATTTTAAGGATGTGAAAGTAGTGACACTCGAAGATATGGTCGATTTGAAGATGGATTCGGTCTGCTTGATGTTATTGTTCCAGTACTACTTATATTTAATATTGGTTGTTGAGATCTCGGTTTAAGGACTTGGTTGTAAAGGTGATGTTCTTGGTAGCTGCTGGTGTGTAAAATGATGAATTTCTTGGATGCGGTTTGTGTATGATTTTTTGGATGGTGTTTGGCTGTTTGCCAAAAATGGGGTAAAAGACAAAAAGGTGAGAGTGACAGCTTTGACTGGTCAAACACGGTTTGTCTATGACGCGGTTTGTCTATTGGCTCACAGACTCGGTTTGTCTGTTTAACCCTGGACTCGGTTTGTCCATAATATCATGAACTCGGTTTGTCTAAATACTCACCAACTCGGTTTGTCTGTACAACCATGAACTCGGTTTGTCTGTTTAACTTCGAACGCGGTTTGTATGTATTGTCACGAACTCGGTTTGTCACGAACTCGGTTTGTGTTTCTAACTTGTATACGGCTTGTGTGTTTGCACAGACGCGGTTTGTGTGCTCTTGCATACATGCGGTATCTCTGCTTATGCTTATGTCAACCATGTGTCTAATTCAATCTAATCAACTAGTTGCAAACACAATATGATAGAACAAGAAGAAGCACAAGTCATTGTACAATACTAACAATTACAACATATCTTCAAGACACAACATCAACGATTTCACAGTCAACATCAACAAATCCTAACAATCTTTCTTAATACAATTATCACGGTAACTGCTATGTCACTCCACAAAGCACAACCAAACAACAAAAGTTTACATACTACGACTGATGAGCTCTCAGACCCATCTTTCGTGTTCTCCAACTAAAGTATCATGTACATACACACGAAAATGATATCATCATAGATTCAATCAGAGATAATTCACCATAGATCTCAGTTTTAATTTCGTGTTACACAGAGCCATTTCGAGACTGGTAAAGTACTTCACACGATAAACTAATCCATCATCGATCATGATTCTTGAAGAGTTACTTCAGAGACTATCCGAATCAATAGAGTTAAGACATATAACACTTAGGTTATTTTCTTTCTCAGATTCGTTTATACTCTATCAAAAGGATCGAGTTATTTTGAAGCTTGGCCTCTGTTAAATATCCGAATCTTAACAAGGAAAGAATCATAACAAGTGTGTTATGTTCTTCCTTTGACTCGCTTGAGAAACGAATAACATAAATAAATACTTACCTTAAATCTTTGACTCGCTTGAAAGATCTTAAGGGAGATCATTGGTGTTCGTTAATATGAGATGGTGAAGGGGGCGGATTTGATTATGATTATGATTAGGGTTTGTGCAATGTGGCTGAGTGCTGTGATGAGGAAGATGGGGGCGTATTAGCTAATGGTTAGGGTTTGGATTTGTGCTAATGTGGGTGTTTTATACCCGGGTGATTAGGGTATGTGTGGATTAAATGTTTTGTTAACCGAGCCCATCGTGGATGATGAATTAGAATTGGGTCGGATCCAATTTTAATTTGGGCTGACAAGTATAACAAACATAGTGTTTTGGGTTGAGATTAAGTGGTTGTAGGATCCGTAAATTTAACATGACATGGGCTGCAAATGTGTCTATCCGGATTGGGCCGAGTTTGGTTTATTTGACTATTGGGCTGGTGTATTGAATCAACATCCAATGTGCTTAGATTGCAGCGAATGGTATGAGAAAATGAGTGGCACCTTGGTTGTTTTAAAACTTCATGAGTATACACATGTCTCGGCTTGTACTTGAGTTTATGAATGTCATCGGGATTACAGAGGTGGGGATTCGTCAGCATTGTTCTATTTGTACCTACGACTTGAGTGAGCCTGCAATTTGATGTTTACGATTTGAGTTATAGTTGTCGAATTACAATTTGTTTAATTGCTATTTGTCCAGTTGCGCTTTGACTTGTTGCGACTTGACGGATTGCGATTTGACCAGTTACGATATGACGTTGCGAGTTGACACTTGCGATTTGACTTATTGTGACTTGGTTGATTGCAATCTGACTTGTTGCAATTTGACAATCTGTGACTCGACTTGTTGCGATTTGATCAAGTTGTGATTTGACTCCTGTGACTTGAATTTCGAAAATTAATATTGCACTTCACCCTTAACTGTTCGTGTTGATTTCACGGTTTCTCTTGTAGATTTTAGAAAATCCCGCGAAAGATTCGATTTCTCGGTTTAAATCTCAAGAGCTGTAAAATCCCGTGAAATTAATATTGGACAAGTAGGCTAGACTTGGATGTAGACATAATGAAACTTACGGGGTTTGACTGCTTTTTCGGGATAAGTTTGTGCTTCAAGATCAGCAGGAATTGGGAAATTATGGTAACTTGGTTGGTTTGTTAATTCACGGGTTGGTGTACTTAGTGTCACAAACATCTCGGGGTGGATGGATGCACGATGTTTGATGACCCTTGCTCAAGCGTATTTAAGGTGATTAGACCTGGATGTTCAAGAAGTGGATATATACAATAAAGGATGGAAGGTTGGGTATATATCACTACCTATATTTAAAGGAGTTACGTTGTTGTACTCAATATAGGTTCTAAATCACAATTTGCAATTTAAGGTGCTTAGACTTGGATGTTCACGAAGTGGATATATACAATTAAGGATGGAAGGTTGGGTATATATCACTACCTATATTTAAAGGAGTTACGTTGTTGTGCTCAATATAGGTTCTAAATCATAATTTAGTGCAAGTTTAAGTCGCGGACTTGTTCTTTATCAAGCTTCATCAAGTGATTGTTGTTTCTCAAGCTTCTAATGGGATTGTTGTTCAAGATCTTCTCAAGAGGTAGTCAGGCTTAAAGACAAGAGGTGATTTGTTTGGAGACATGTTTTAACCTCTTACTCACTTTAGAGTCATATGCATTTCATCAATCGGTTTTGGCATATTACGAGCTTCAATGAATTGTTTATCTACTAAACCATTGATGATGAAGAAAGCAAGGGGTTACTACAAGAGAGTCTTAATCACCATCTTCGTTGCAGTAGTTTCATTTGTCTCTTTCCATGTTTTGTGCCTGACAAATTCACAAACATCACGGACTCTCAGCTTTGGCAAAAAGGTAATTTCATGTCCTTTTTGAGGGGGAGAATTATCGCAAGTTTCCTAGAAGTTCTGTCTCCAGCGATGTGAATTTTAGCGGTTCCGGTTACAGCGGGTCAGATCGTATCGGTTCAGTCTCCAGCGGTTTGAATCTTAGCAGTGTCGGTTACAGCAGGTCAGATCGTAGCGATTCAGGATTCAGTGGTTCAGTCTACAGCAGTTCAGGATTCAGTGCTTCAGTCTACAGCAGTTTGATGCTTACGGTTGTGCAGTTAGTTCTTGAATTTATTTCGGTTACAGCGGGTCAGATCGTATCGGTTCAGTCTCCAGCGGTTTGAATCTTAGCAGTGTCGGTTACAGCAGGTCAGATCGTAGCGATTCAGGATTCAGTGGTTCAGTCTACAGCAGTTCAGGATTCAGTGCTTCAGTCTACAGCAGTTTGATGCTTACGGTTGTGCAGTTAGTTCTTGAATTTATTTCTCAGATAAATCTCAAGAACTGTAAAATCCTGTACACAGTACGACAACTATTCCACATCCAAGTAGCTGGGTCAAACAGCTTTGTTTGATAGGACTGACTATGAGTCATGGGCACTTCTAAGAATTTGCGCATGTTTCTTCTCTTTTTGGCTAGTCAACAGCACAAGATGATCACGAAGTTAATCTGGTATCCTTTATTTGTGATTGAAGTTGAATTTCACGAAGGCGTCTACTTATTTTATCTTGAAGTCGGGGTTGGTTGGATGCATGATCTTCAATGATAACTTGCTCGTGCTTAAAATTTTAAGTTGAAGACTTGGGTTATCTAGTTACCAGCAGTCGGGGTAACTATCACTTAAGAGTCATGGGAGTACTCAGTGTCACACGTCAATGACGATGTCGATAATCGCAAGAGGTGTTAATGTCTCATACTTTGGTTGGGTATGGAGCTCTTAGAGATTTGCTTTGAGCATTAATTCTCTACACCGTTCTTCCAACATTAGTGCAAGCTTAAGTAACAAATTTGGGGTCCTCTACTTCAGTTTTCAGTATTGGTGTATCGGGTTTTCTTCATCGAGTGGTCACTAATCTTTGTACAAGGTTGGTTAGTTGGCCAAAGGTGTTAAAAGTTGTGATGTGATCTGTAATTCTCACGAAATATTCTTAACCCAAACTGATGTTCACCAAAACCAAATCAGTCACGCCACATTCAATCGGTTACTGTCTCACGGTTTCTTCTTGGTTTTGTAAAATCCCGCGAAAGAACTTATTTCTCGGTTTAAACCATAGATTTGTAAAATTCCGTGATGATGGACTATGCGCTCTTGACCAGGATCGGGTTAAAACCATTATCGAAGCTCAGTTATAACATCACAAATGGCTGAATCGAGGCTTTTAATTGACAAGATGTGACTACGGGGTTAGTTCAGTATTATTTACTTGAGGCTGAAGTGAAATTTCATGGGTGCGTGTACTTAGCATCTGAAGATATCGGGGAGGTTGGATGAAGATTCTTCGAGATCCTTGTTCGAGCGTTCAATACAATGACAAGGACTTGGATATCTAGTTATTTTTTCTTTCTCCCTATTACAAAATAACTATCACTTTAAGGGGTCACGTTGTAGTGCTCAGTGTCACACGAAGTTGTGGATATCCAAGAGGTGATGTATGTCTTATACTTGATGGTTGGTTGGTTGAAGAGTATAGAGTACTTAGGGATTCGATGTTGCACGAAGTCTCTGCACCGCTCTTTGTCTCGCATTAGCACAAGTTTAAGTCACAAGTTCGGGTTATGTTACTTCAGTTTCAAGTTCATCATATTGGGTTTTCTCCATCAGTGGTCACGACATCAAGCCAACAAAATGATAATGGGGTTGGTAAAGAGTTAGATGAGAGAAGTAGTAAAGAGAGAGATAATGACGTCTGTACAAGTCAGTGCAGGCCTCGCTCTTCATCATATGACGTCTGTACAAGTCAGTGCAGGCCTCGTTCTTCATCATAATGACGTCTGTACAAGTCAGTGCAGGCCTCGCTCTTCATCAAATGACGTCTGTACAAGTCAGTGCAGGCCTCGCTCTTCAACATAATGACGTCTGTACAAGTCAGTGCAGGCCTCGTTCTTCAATATAATGACGTCTGTACACTTCAGTGCAGGCCTCGTTCATCAAAGAAAAGAAAAGTGTACGCTTGAGTGCACTTTATCTTCAAAAGAAGAGGAGTCTTCTTATTTATGGCCATTCTCATCAACAAGATTCATGCTCTTTCCGTGCTTATTCAATCTTCAAGTGGATCGGCGCACATTGGAGTATATTCTTATTCACTTGTTCAACCAAAAATTGCAGTTGACAGGATTATGCAATTTTTGAAGGGGGGAAAGGGTGAATAAACAACATGTCAGTCTTCAAGAACCGTCAAGTGGAGCTATTTACCGTTGATGGTATTCATATTCACTAGTTCAATCATCAAAATTTGCAGTTGGCAGGCATATGCAATTTTTGAGGGGGGGGGAAAGGGTGAATATTAATCTACATGTTGGTTGATGATTGAGAAATGGTCATACGACTCCTGAATACGTCAGTTCAGGAGTCGTGCAAACCATGGTTCTCCAACACATCTTCTTCCTCTATCAAGGTGTTGAAGAACATGGTCATGGAATGCTAATCTACATCGTCTCACGGGCTGGTACAATCAGTAACAAAGGGTTTCTAGTCAATGCTTCATGCATACGTCATCAGGCTACATGTACACATCATGATGATGATTCCGATTAATCGTAACCATCATGGGGGAGAGAAATGTGTACACCAAGGACGCACAACAGGTTCACGTGATCAGGGCTTAATATCCAGGATGGATAAATACTGTAGATGATCAGTGGTTCAACTTGTTACCTTGGTATTATCGTTTCACTGCTACGTTATGTGCTGATTAATCGTAACCATCAGGGGAGAGAGAATGTGTACATCAAGGACGCACAACAGGTTCACGTGATCAGGGCTTAATATCCAAGGATGGATACATATTATATATGATCAGTGGTTCAACTTGTTACTTTGGGGTTATACTAAAGACTGAAGAAGGTCGAGTCGTCAGTCTACTCTTGGTTCTCTGTTGGGGGTTATCATCTCATGTGTATGCTGCGGGCTGATGGGTTACATGTAAGGTTACTGGAAGGCATTTGGTGAGATAAAAATGATTGGTATTCTGTTCCTCCACATTGGGCAATCTTGAAGAAGGTCGAGTCTTCAGTCTTCTCTAGATTCAAAAATGTTGAGCTCTTTTCTTACAACTTGATATTTAACTTAATCCCATGACAGTTCTTGTTTGATGAGTTGTGGAGTTAAGTTAGGTTCAAGTTGTTCCGTAGTTTAAGGTTAGGTCCAACTTGATTTTAACCTAATCTCATGACAGTTCTTGTTTGATGAGTTGTGAGGTTAAGCTGAAATCAAGTTGTTTCTGGGCTTAAATTTGTGGTTTAACTTAACCTCATGACAGTTCTTGTTTGATGAGTTGTGAGGTTAAGCTAGATTTCAGTTGAGGCTCAACTTAAACTACCGAAAAGATGCCTAAGGTTTTTGACGGAGTCACTCTAGGACGGGAGTGTTAGAAGATTTAAGACGGCATGCATTTGGTCACCAAAAGACTTCTTCATATTTCGAGCGTTCATCCAAAGTCTTCTTCCTATTATGGGTGATCGTCAGAGGTTGTCAGATTGGGGGAGAGCACTAATTAGGGGAGAGTGAAAAGCCAGAATCATTCCCTGATTGAAAGTGCTCACATTGCTCTTCAGCAAGTCAAGTGATGAATGCGGAAAAGATTCAGAATGCTGAGGAGTAATGGTTTCTGGTTCGTATCCTTGTATATATTTTGCTTCTTACATTCTTTCTCACATTTTATATACCATCTTGTAAATAGATACATAGAAAATCTTGCTAATTGTAAATAGAGAAACGTAAAATCGAAAAACCCATAAAAATTGAAAAATTAGAAAATACCAAAAATAGTTTCACCTAGGCATGTCTTCTGTTTATCGATAACATTTACGGACTTAGAAATGTCATTCAATAATGGCACGGGTCTTTAAATGAAGCTCGAGCAGAAGTTAAAATGGAGGATTAAAACATGTCTAAATGGCTTGCTATTACTTTAGATAGCAACCCGCGCTTCAAACTGGGGAAAGCACGTCGCCAAAAAGACGGCTGTTCCTCCAACTGGGTGATGTTCACCTGGGCATGGATTACTTTATATCCATGTTTCTTCGATCTGATGTACGTTTCAGTGCATCATTTCTTGTAAAAGAAGAGAAATCTTCTTAGTATAACAAATAGTTTTCATTCTATGATTCTTCTGAAAATTATTTGTGAGACACTTGGTGAATATGTGCTGTATGAAATTTGTTTATACTTGGATTATGCATAAAATTTGTCACTCAATCAACGACTACACAACCTCATGACAGTTCTTGTTTGATGAGTTGTGGGGTTAAGCGTGATTTTAGTTGAGGTTCAACTAGAATACGGGTCATTGATTGAGGGGGAGAGTGAATTCAAATTTTATATCATCAAACGGATTTATTGGTTGAAACATACTTGTTAGAAAAGGTTTTGTAGTTAATGGGGAATTAGTTGAAGAGGATCTTGCTTAAATATATCAAATGACCAAGTGTGTTAGTTGCTAGAAAGTTTAGGACATTATGTGCAATTTGCTTATAGTTTCCTAGCTTTATGTATCTAGAAGGTTCATTTGTGTTACTTTGGAATCCTCGTATAATCCCCTAAACACCTTAAGACTCAAAACCTAAAAGAAGTAAGAAAACCAGTTGTGTTTGATGTTCTTGAATACTCCTATGACATTTGTATGAACTAAGTGAATGAGTTTCAAATGTTGTTTGTCTCTGCTGCTTAATTGTTGTTGATATTGTGCATATGTTCTCAGGATTCGCTTAGGTAGATTGCTATTATGTTAGAATCATGTTCCTAAGATCCTGAATGAAATATTGAAATTCGTGTGAATTGCCATGTTCATGATTGCTATCTGCTCTTCATGCTAGATAGTGGTTTGACGTAGTTCCTGATTGGGGTTTGATTATAAGATGAACTTGGTATTATAATGTGGCAAGCTGCTGAAGGGTAGCTATTAAAGAATAGTGTATCTGTATGCATGTATATCTGTGTTGATATTCTTATGCAGATTCCATAGCCAAAATGAATGTACCAGTTCCCATTCTAACCATCTGATCAGACGATCAAACTCTATTGATTGGCTCGAAATTCACCACGACAACAACATCGGGAGCAACAACAACTACAACACTTTCACCACCACCACCGCCATTCATTTTGGTCTCGCCAAGTGGGGATCAACTACATTTGCGAAAGATTTGTTGGTGGATGGATGATTGATATTGACTGATTCACTCAGAAAAGCGGGTGATTATATCGTCTGCACAAAAAGGTCAATATCACTTGTGTCATAATAATCAATTTGTGCAAAATAAGCAGTGAATCTCCCTCTTAGATTAAGGGGGAGCATAGTATGTTTCATCATCAGACTACATTAAATCGGACACATTTTCTCCCATGTTTTTCTAAATTATTTAAATCAATTGGGATCACAAATCTCAAAAGGTTTGAAATTTTTGATCGGGGGAGAGAATGTGATTTAAATATGAAACCTGATGAAAATGTGATGTTTTGGACTTAAGTGTAAGCTCTCCCATATGTGCTAAACTCTTTTGTATACCAATGCACTTATTGAGGGGGAGCAAAGGATTTGGCATGCATCTTATGTGTGCAAGGCTCAGACTTCACCAATGAATTGACGATAGCTAAAGTCAGTAGTTGAAAGGACATGTCCTGGACGGGTAATAATTTCAAGCCAGTTTATCTGGTGATGTAAGCGTGTCTCGCAAAGGACGTGTCTGAGTAGAATGTACCAATTTCGAGCGATCTTCCTTGAATGTGATCTGGACGGGTAATAATTTCAAGCTAGTTTACTAGTGATGTAAGCGTGTCTCGCGATGATCATGTTCTTGGAAAATCAATCAATTCAAAAGTGCGAGCTTCACCTGACATGTGCAAATTTATAAAACAATCATTTGAGCACATGTTGAGGGGGAGCATTTGAAAAATATAAAACTCTCAAGTGTTTGCAAAAATGTGTTTCAGAATCATGAACACTTTGAGAGATTTTTCAAAGATTTGGTTTATGGCAATCGTGGAAGTACACCAAAGACCGACCATTTTAATTAATGCATGGAGTTATAAGGATGGTTAGGTTAGGCTCAAGTTCCCACGATCCCGCCAGAGCCGGAGGGATCTACCCAGGGACAATCCACTAGTTAGTGTAGAAGTCCTTAGGTATGATTAAAAAGGAGAATAGTGGATAAGGGAAAAGTGTCGACTGAGATGGAGCTAGTACTGGAACAAACCCAACAAGGTACTAGTAATGAAGTCTCGGTAAACACTGAAGGGGTTGAAGAATGAAAAAGAATTGTAAAGATAAAGGGTGAAAAGAAATAGCCCTCCTTACAACTTAGGCAGAAACCGGGTCAATACATATGCTGTCAGAATCACTTAGTTGATTGCTGACATTGAAGACAAAGTATCATGGACCCAGTGATACGCTGCACAACCCTCCCTAGCCACTCAAGGTCCCTCAAAGGATTCTTGTTTCAATTGTCACGGAGTTCAATACATTCCTATCGTCTCTCTCACTCCGAGTTAGATGATATTGAATAGGTGGCAGTTCTCTCCAGCCTCCGCTCACTAAATCAAAACGCACTATAGAGTCTAGAGCCACGAGATGCATAAAAAGATCTCATAGGAACACGAATTATTTCTACATTGGGTGTTCAACATTAAGGACACCAGTTGTAAACTTAAGAGTCCTACGCAGATCTTAGCAATCTGCCAGAACATTTATGAGGGAATTTACGAATGTAATTCTCAATGATTGAATGGAAATTCCTGCCAGGGTCAACATCAAGCAGCCCTGAAAGTAGGTCACTTCGGTAATTCTTTATGGATTACGCTTAGTGGTCACGACAGTTTCTAACGGTCTACAGTCGTGGAGTGATCTCCAGCGACTCACCTAATCGTTGATGTGCTACGGTTCGATCTTAAAAAGCCCTCTGTGGGTTTTCGATTAGGAACGGTCTTGGTAAGGATTAGAGAGAGTTTTCACACTATGCTGTTAACAATCTCGAAGTCCGAACTTGTAAGTACCGGACGTTTTATTGCTAACTGTCGTTTGCAGGAACATATGGCGGTTGAAGCTGATTGCTGTTGCAGCTGTTTGCGGTTGTAGCTGATTGAAGTTGCAGCTGAATGCGGTTGTAGCTGGTTGCAGTAAAGATGCCAATCCTCTACCACATGTTCACACTACATCATCATTGTAACTCAAGAATGTCATGATCAACCTAAAAGACCTTTTACACGGCTTCTGCAAACTCTGATGCTAAAGATCATGACACCAAATAGTGTGAGCATGTCGGATCAAAGAATAACACATCACATGGAAACATACTCCTGAAAGATGACTTGGAAACAAATGTTGGATGATAAAGTCGAAGAATACTCAAAGATCATCCAAGACAAAGAAAGGTCATCACAAGATCACTGCTGAAAGCACAAAGATACAAGACTTTGAAGAATCAAAGACTACGAGCTATTAAGACAAGTTCAGAAGAAAGAATGCTAGAATTCGAATTATTATTTCCGGGGTGACCTCCCTTAGGGGGAGATTGTTAGGAATATAAATATTCAGATGAAGGTTCGGTCACCCCGAGCATCTAATTAGCATTTATATAGCTCGTAGGCTTATTTATATAAGCTTAGTATTATTAGTATTATTAGTTTTATTAGATTAGTCGTAGTTATATTTGTGGAGTGGGTCGGGGCTTTCCCCACTGTCAGCTCACTCCACAGCCCACTAGGGGCACCAATATTAGTTAGTATAAATACCCCTTCCCACACTTAGGAAGGGTTGGAACTCTTGTCACATTAATTCAATTATACAGATTTTCACAAAGAGTCTCCCACCTCTCTCTAAACTTCTCTCTACAAACTAACTCAAATGGGTTTCTTGATCTTTCAAGATCCAAGACCACCCGAATAGATCCACACAATCAAGAAGGTTATTTCCTTGTAACATCTTTTAATGAAAATGAATGGGTTTAATAATCAAATTTCCAAGTTGAACTTTGAACAACTTACCGATACACACTACATAATTATAATAACGAGCTTTTAGGGAGCACGGTGCGGTGGTGCATCACACGTTATACGGCTTTTTATTGCCTTATGGCGCTGCTATAACTTGCCAAACTGCATCCTGTGTTGGTGTTATAGGGACAAATTTGGTTGGGTTGCATGGCGAGAGTCATGTGGATCTTTTTTTGTGAATGAATGGAGTATTTTTTGCGGTGTGTTATAGAAATTTTATTAGAAAGGGTGTTTATGTTATGAGAGTATTATATGAAGGGACGGAGGTTGAACTATTTTTTTAAAAGGGCCGAAATATCAATGATTAATTTTAAGAGAGCCAAATGGTGAAATATATATTTTTTTCAATAGCTTTATGAACAAAATAGACTAAAATCAAAATAATTCAGAGGGGCCAGAGCCACCCCTACCCTGTAGATCCTCCGTCCCTGATTATATGATACATACTGATGTTGCGATACCTATAAAACTTATATAACGCAACTACACCTAGCTCACTTAAATTATTCCATGTGTATAATGTAATCAACTACACCTATATATATATATATATATATATATATATATATATATATATATATATATATAGATTTAAGATCATTTGAGGACCAAACTTTTTTTACATACCAAGGGACTAATCTCCACCCTCCATCTTTATTTGATCTAATGGATGAGATTAATCCCAACAATTTAAAAAACCCACTTTCATCCTTTTTTTTCAAATATTAATATCTTTCAAACCGTTAATCGTTAAGCGAAAAAAAATATGCCGTTACGACGAGCATTTAATTATCTTTCTATAGATAGGCAATTTGATATATTTTCGACAATTTTTTTTTTCTTCATTTTTTCACGTTTTTTTTCGTAGCAGAAAAAATCATATATGATATATCATATATGATATTACATATCATATATGATATATATGATATATCATATATGATATATGATATGTAATATCATATATGATATATCATATATGATATTACATATCATATATCATATATGATATATCATATATATCATATATGATATGTAATATCATATATGATATATCATATATGATTTTTTCGGCTACGAAAAAAAACGTGAAAAAAATGAATTTTTTTTTTTTTTTGTCGAAAGTATATCAAAATGCTCGTCTATAGAAAGATAATTAAATGCTTGTCGCGATGGTGTAATTATTTTCGCTTAACGATTAACGGTTTAAGAGATATTTAAATTATAAAAAATGGGTGAAATATTAAATGCTTTTAATCTCAACCATTGATTTCTTTTTAGATGGATGGTGGGGATGAGTCCCTTGGTATGTGAGGAATGTTTGGTTTCTAAAATAACTCGACTCATATATATATATATATATATATATATATATATATATATATATATATATATATATATTTTTTTTTTTTGATAAACGTGATATTGTCAAATTTGAATGATAACTGAGTCATCATTTAAAGTAAATTTGGATTTACCTGTGAGTGTGCTTCAAATGTCAAGTACAAATTACGACTTTTGAAACAAAGTTGTTAACCACTAACTTAATATAGTCTAGAAAAGTCATAAATATTATTGTATAGTTTTTTTTTTTTTTTTTTTTTTTTTTTTTTTATTCAAAATGACAATTTTACTCATAACAGATTAATTAATGTTTTTTCTTTAAGATTTATAATATTAATTTCAACCAAAAGTAATATAGTAAGCTTAATCAAAATTCTCTATATATTTTTAGTATTGAACAAATAATTTCCGAAATCTTATAAAAAACGTAAACTTTTAATTTGAGATGAAAGAAGTATTATATTTGATTACTTGGAGTTACATAACCTAATTATTGATCTTTTACTTGTAATTTGGTGTAACAAAATGAGGCTTATGTGATGTTTAGGTAAAGTTTTGACTATAATTCATCTATTAATTTGTTGAAAACTTTAAAAACATGCAACTGGTCCCAAAGGTCAATATCACCTACTACAAAACCTAATTATTGATCTTTTCTTTTTAGTAACAAACCAATTTTTGACTTTGCTTTTGTTAATGCGGACAAAAGAAGTTTCGAAAAAAGTTAGATATCAAGTCACAAAGTTTAAACTATGAGAAAAGTAAAAAAAAGGACAATATTTTTCTTTTTCGGTTTTTAACATGGTTATTTCTTAAAGTTTTTCCTAAAATGATCATGCTTAATTGCTCAATTCCGCAACTTTGTCCAAATCTTGACACATGTCCACTTTGCTAATTTTTATTGGCCTACAAAATCTAGTACAATTGATCAACCGCTTAACTGCTTAACTGGAGGTTGAGTACTAAAAGGTGCATATAACCATGTGCAAAGTACCTCGAGAAAGATAAAAGGTACATATAACCACGTGCTCAACTGCTCAGCCTGCAGTTGAGCAGCTATTGGTTGAGCATGAGTATTTTAGAAATAGCCTTAAAAATTACCATATTAGGAAAAAAAAAAAAAAAAAAAAAAGAAAAAGAAAAAGAAAGAAAGATATTATCCCTTTTTTGTACTTGTCTCTTAAACTATTTTATAAACATGACGATGTACTAATGAAAAATTAAGAATGTACCGATAAAAAGCACAACTACTATGTTATGTTTTTATCAATGTTGCAAAAATCGTGAATCGGTATTTTTCCTAAAGTTTAAACTATGAGAAAAGTAAAAAAAAAAGACAATATTTTTCTTTTTCGGTTTTTAACATGGTTATTTCTTAAAGTTTTTCCTAAAATGATCATGCTTAATTGCTCAATTCCGCAACTTTGTCCAAATCTTGACACATGTCCACTTTGCTAATTTTTATTGGCCTACAAAATCTAGTACAATTGATCAACCGCTTAACTGCTTAACTGGAGGTTGAGTACTAAAAGGTGCATATAACCATGTGCAAAGTACCTCGAGAAAGATAAAAGGTACATATAACCACGTGCTCAACTGCTCAGCCTGCAGTTGAGCAGCTATTGGTTGAGCATGAGTATTTTAGAAATAGCCTTAAAAATTACCATATTAGGAAAAAAAAAAGAAAAAAAAGAAAGAAAGATATTATCCCTTTTTTGTACTTGTCTCTTAAACTATTTTATAAACATGACGATGTACTAATGAAAAATTAAGAATGTACCGATAAAAAGCACAACTACTATGTTATGTTTTTATCAATGTTGCAAAAATCGTGAATTGGTAGCGTGGCGGTCGACTACCCTGCAGCGATTAATCGGTGATTAATCGGATTGACATTTTTTTTGCATGTTTTGGGTATTTCTGGAGACCAAATTAAAGATCGTAACTGATTTCAAGCCTACTATGTTTCCAAACCTCAATAAAAGGCTCCAATTCTGATTATGAGGCTCATTATGTGTTATAAGTGAAATAAATGATCCCCAAACTAAGTAGAATGCTTAAATTTTTATTTTTTTTAAAGCTGGCCGATACAGCCGATTAATCTGCCGATACAGCCGATTTCTGGCCGATACGACCGATTTTTGGCCTTTTTTTTTCCCAGACCGATTTTTTGACCGATATGCAAAATTCTACAAGGTCGAAGGCCGATAAGCGATATATCGGCGATTAATCGGCCGATACGGCCGATTTTTGCAACATTGGTTTTTATGCATGTGTGATTGTGTGATCATATAAGGCATTTACCTTGCCCCAATATAAAAAAGAGCATTGATTGACATGCGCAACTTAGACCACTCATGACATTGCCATCCCTCTTCATTCGGGCCCCACATGTGCCACATCACCACAACTAACCACAACTAACAACCCCCGTTATCATAACATACCAGAACTTACTCATTCGGGCCCCACCACTATCTATTTTTATTTTCTTTTTATTAAAAAAAACACCGTACAAAAAAATATATTTACCCACTTCTTTCTTCTCAACATATATTTGCTTTTTTCCACCTTTCTTCTTCAACATATCTCTGATTTTTTCCACTTCTTTCTTCTTCAACAAAAAAATATATGTATCTTTCTTTCTTCCACCTCTTTCTTCCATTTGTTTCTTCTTCAACATATAGATTTCTTCCACTTCTTTCTTCAACTTCTTTCTTCCACCATTCCCAGTAGCTACCTCATTTGTAAACTCTATAGATAATGGATCCTTTATGGCAAACCACCAATATATATATAACCGTTTATATGTTCTTGGGTCCCACTCCGTACAAAATTTAGCTCGTCGTCTGCACGATATGGCTTTGTCGGCGAAGCACAGCGAGCCTTGCCGGTGTCACGGCGACACACGGCGAGGCTGCCAGCTCAGCCACGGCGAGCCACAACCTACACCACACCGGATGCTCTTATGTGGTATCACTCTATTGATGACAGTAAATGAACCCATTACTTTACAAACAAATAAAATACTTCCACGTCACTTTAGGCATAAAATTAGTCATATATTTAGATCCCCAAATCATTTTCCTATAGAAAAGATGAGGCTTATTGGTACTTTATATCCTAATGTAACTATTTTTTTTTTAATTTTTTATTTTATTTTTATTATTATTATTTTTTTAATAAAGGAGTGAGTATGTGATGTTTAGTAATCAAGTTTTGACTATAACTCATCTATTGTTTTGTTAGAAACATTAAAAGCACGCAACTGGTCCCAAAAGTCACTCTCACCTGCTACAGAAATCAAGTCTTTGTTTTGGGTTTTTTGATTAAGACGTGTAATGAAAGTGAGATCTCCCTGTTTAGATCGCTCGGAAAAGACGAGTCTTTCACTTAGATGTATACGACCCAATCGGGATAAATGTTTTCGAACTATTTCAATGGCCAGCCCAAAAACGTCTAACTACTAGGTAGGCCACCTTTTATTAGCAAATCCAATCATCAGTAACTTTCTATGAAACTTACGCTCAGTTCTCGAGTTGAAATGCAAGAGAAAAAGAAAGGAAATGGATAGTTTTTTATGTTCTTGAGTTTTTTTTAATGGAGTAAAGGGAAGTGGAAAGGAAATATGGAGGAAGTTTTGTTAAATAAATCTTCCTCCTACTTTTGGGAGGAAAGGGAAAAGAAAGGGAACCGTATGTTGTGTAAAGACTAATATACCATTTTTAAAAGATTTGACATTAACAACTAAATGACATATATGTAATTTGACTAAGTTATTTTCTTTTTCCTCCCACTCAAGAATATGATTATAATTACTTTCCTTTTCCTCTATATCAAGAACATAACAACTAACATTTACTTTCCTTTTCTCTTTTTTTTTCCCTTTCTTATTCTTTTCCATTTCCCTTCACTCAAAACTCGAGAACTGAGCGTTATTATCACAAGGAACAATAAAAGAACAAGGAAGCAAGTTAAGATAAATACCTATGAAACATAATCAACAAACCAAACCAAACCAACTACCCCAACCACTTCTCGAAATACTAATTCACATAGGGTAAGTTTAACAATGCTATCTTTGAGCTAACAAAGATGTTATGAATGCAAATAATAATTAGATAAATGAGCTAACAACTTTGTATAATACTCCGTAATGCTTAAGAAATGACATTTTACGTAAATAGTCAACGTTGTATGTTTTAAATAGAAATACAACTTTTATTTAGCTTTTATATCAGGGTCTCATTTTCAAATTTCTTTTACGGACTCCAAAGACCTAAAAACAGTCCTGGTGGAATTGATAAAACCTATAGATATAGAAAAAACGGGAGTTCAAAATTGTAGCTTATTTTTAAAAGCTACAATCTATATTTTTCTGTGTCCAACATAAAATAATAAATGAAAACTTACAGTTAGCATCTATTTATTAGGGGCGTTTTGTTATAAAATGGAATAAGTATGGGCATGGATATGTGAATGCGATTGTAAACCCATCTCCTTTGTTGGGTTTAGAATATGCTTGATTTTGCGGGTTTGATACCCATTGTTAATAGCAAAACACACTAACTAAACAATTGTACTGGAAATGAGAGTCATACCTTCCTATATTCTCAAACCGAACACACCCTAGTAACTATCCCAACATAAAACTGCAGTAAATAAAAAAAGAATGTGTAAAATGAAAGAGAAATACTATTATCACATAAGTTCTACATAATAAAATTCACACACATATATGTTAAGAGGGCTCGGTATCATAACACAAAAAAAGTGTTGCCACCTTAGCGCCACATCACTTCAACACCGAAACATTTAATACAAAAAAATCACCCCTTATTATAACACCAAATAACACCACATTTTTAGGACTCACATTTTAAAAAATTACAATTTATAAATTAACCCCTTAACTAATATTTCATTCATTAAATTAATATACAAATACCATTGTTTTTTAAAAAAAAATTAAAAAAAAAGAAAAAAAAAAAGGTTAAAATGTTGTTTGGTCCAATAATTTCCAGCCCAACCATACCCACCACCTGCTATTAAATGTTAAATGTTTGTTAAAAAAAAAAAAAAAAAAAAAAAAAAAAAAAAAAAAAAAAACTCATCTTCTTTATCATGTAACCTGCACACGCACTACACACAAACGCAAACCCACACACACACACTTAAACACTCACACAAACGCAAATCATCTAGCCGTTATACCACCAGGGGGTGTGTTTGTAAAAAAAAATTTGTTACTATATGCGTTTCATTTTGAGTTATTGTAGCAACGTCCGGCTTAATGCAGCCCCAACGCCACCTTCGTTGGTATCATAATGCGGCTCCAACGCCTGCCACATCAGCCCAATGCCCATTTGTGCATTACGATACCCAGAGCTCTAACAGAGTTGTACCAATAATATTGTATTAAGTTTTCTCTTTCTTCCACCACTCTTTATAAACACATATGTGTCACATCGAAACCGAACCGACCATATTTGGTTCCGTTTTCGGTTTTATTTATTTATGATTTTCAGTTTCGGTTCGGGCCAAAACCGAGAAAACAAACCTAAACCGTATAAATTGAACGGAACATACCGACAAAAAAACGAACCGAACCGAACCGAGTCACTTCGATTAGGTTTTTTGTTCATGTCTTTCCCAAAATCCGTTTTCGATTCGATTCAATTTTAATCGGTTCAGGTCAGTTCGAGTCGACGCGCCCGATGCTAACGGCCACAATAAAAAAGAAATTGATTTGCACACTCATATTTTCTTTTATTGTGACACTTTACTCTGTGTATTATATAGTTGTATTATGTTTACAGTATGCTGTGACTACTTATACATTGAAGTTTCTTGATCAAAATAAAAAGTAGAGTAAATTACATAAATGGTCCCTGTGGTTTGTCGAAAATTTCATCTATCGTCCCTCAAACTTAAAAGTTGCATATATCGTCCCTATCAACTCTAAATAATAACACTCGTGATCCTTTTAGGGACCGATAGGTGAAATTTTTTTAAGTTCTGTCCTTTTAAGGACCACGAGTGTTATTCTTTGGAGATGATAGGGACGATATATGCAACTTTTAAGTTTGAGGGACCATAGGTGAAATTTTCGACAAACCACGTAACCATTTATATAATTTACTCTAAAAAGTATAACTCAAAACGGCAAAAACCAATCATTCCAATTCTTCTCCCCCAGAAAAAAATGGAAAATTTACCGGAACCCATAATCCTGGAAATCCTAACTCGGCTCAACGACTCAACCGAGTCAACTCGGTCCCGACTCACTTCAAAAACATTCAACTCAGCATACCCACATCTCAAATCAATCAATCTCCAATACCCATTAACCCAATACCTCAAATCACGCTCCATCAACCCACAGCCAATCACACCCTTTAAAGAAATTTTTATAAAAATGGTGGAAAATTTGTTAAGAGTTGAATCAGTGTCTATTGGGGTTGATAAGAAGATGAGGGATGTGAGTTTTGATGATGATGTGGAGGGGGAGGGTGATGGGGATGATTTGTGGTTGAGTGATGATGGGTGGGTAGGGATGTGGTTGGGGAGGGTTTGTGGGGAGATGAGGAGGCTTTCGATATCGGATTTTTGGGTTCAGTCGTGTTGGAGGAGGTCGTGTTTGTTGTCGTTGCTTTCGGCCTCTTGTGAGTTTGTTTGTGCATTAGTTGTAAATGTTTTGTAGAATTATTAAGGTTATGTTTGGCGAAAATAGCAATAGCATTTAGCGACAAGTAGTAGCCATGGGCGGAGATAGGAAGGGGCACGTGCCCCCCTAGCGAAAAAATTATAGTGTAAATTTTCTAAATTTTTTTTCTTTTTTTATAATTTGCCCCCCCTAAGAACCAACTTGTAGCGTAGTTTCTAAAATTTATCAAAGTGTGCCCCCTCGAGCAAACATCAGTAGCTGTTTGTTTTGATAAAGTGTTTGGTAAGATAGTTGTATAGTAGTAATTATTTAGTGTAGATGATAGTTGCTAGTAAATGCCCCTTCCAGTAGCATTTCGATTTGGAGCGTTTAGAGAAATTAGGAATGCTAGTTGCATGTTGCCAAACAAGCATTGTGTACAAAATGCTAAACACTAGTTGCTAATTGCTTCAAAATGCTTGTTGCCAAACATACCCTAAGGGTTAATTGACTAAAAATGTATCTTGTCAGTTTTTTGAGTTGTATGTATCATCGGCACGATCAGACTATTTAATAACTAACTTTTTGAATTTTCGGACAACTAAAAAACAAGTTAGTTATTAAAGAGTCTAATCAAAAAACTGACAATGGTAACATATATTTTTGGACTATAAGCCCAATTATTAATAAGTAATCCCAAAATTGATGCGAAATATAAAGGTCCTGTCAATTGTCTAATGCTTGTTTACGGATAGTCGGCATACCTTTCCAGGTTCTTGATTATTGTAACATTAAAGTTTTGTTGTTGTTCATGCAAGATTTGTTTAGTTTGTTATAATTTATAGAAATGTTGATAAGCATATTATCCAAAAGTTTAAATAGACGTGAAAACTGTCTCGTCACTCTTTTGGGTGCCGACTAACCCTTACCAAAGGACAAGCCCCAAGCATTGAGAACCTTTAGCCGGTCACCTTTAGCCTAGAGTTAAGATTGAATCAGTGGCCTATTTCTCCAAAGCCTTCCTTGACCGGTCAACTAGGGGAGTCATACCACTCGGGCAATGCCCCAATGGAATATCGATAAGCATATTAGCAAGCAATTCCCAAGGTTGCCTAGTTTTAAGGTTTCCTGATAGTCTTAAAAGAGACGTTAGAACAGACCAATTGGCCACAGAAATACCGGTTAAACTGCACACATCACTCAGAACAAAATAAATAGATAAAAGGGGTTGAATTCCGTGGGTAACCTGAATAGGGATCCTTCTTTGTTTATAATAAGCAAACAGTTTCCAAGGTTTCTTAGTTCTAAGGTGTTCTCAAAGTCTCAGAAGAGACCAAACAGCCACAGGAATACTGGTTAGGCCCTGTATATCATCAGAACCAAAAAATGTTTGACTTACGTGGGTAACCTGACTTGGGATCCTTGTCTGTTTATAATAATCAGATTAGCGAACAATCTCCAAGGTTGCCTAGTTTTAAGGTGTTCTTAAAGTCTTAGAAGAGACCAATTGGCCACGGGAATACTGGTTAGACACTGCGTACATCATCAGAGCTAAATAAAACAAAATAAATGGGTTGAATTACGAGGGTAACTTGAATATGGATCCTTCTGGTGTGAAATGATAAGATATATGTGAATTATAATGTAAAACAGTGTTACTTGTTAAGCATAAGAATGTTGCTTGTTAACTTGTGTTGTTTGATTATTTGCATTCTCTAGTTATCCTGTATTGTGAAATTATCTCTTTGCGGCTTGGCTTATTAGGGTGATTGGGATTGCTTATTTTAAAGCAATTTGGAGTGTTTGGGTAATTTAAACTGCTTTTTGGGGCAAAATAAATGGTTCACTATAAGAGTATAGCTATCACTCCCCGATGTTCCACATCACTCATTTTGGTGTTTTGGTGCCAGCAAGGATAACCCCACCGGTTTACCACCATTGCCCATGTTCTAAGCATGTTGAGACATGCGTATTTCAAAATGCTTATTTGAGAGGAAACTAAAATTACTTTTTCTGTATCCGACCTAAAACCGGTTATAATGGAATAAGCTGAAAATTTCTAAAAGATGTATATTTTTGGGTCTTCTTGCATTTTTTTTTTCACTAACAAGCAAATCCAAACACTATTGTTCTTAGTTTTTAAGCTGCTTATGTGCTTGTTCTTATAAGCAGAGCAATCCTTAACTTAGTAGCTTTTTGTTGTATCAAAATACAGTAGCTTAGCCAAACACTTCTATGAAAGGGCTTATTAGATTTTTGCTAAATCTGTGAGGTTTTATCATAAGCCTAACACCCCTTAAGATGGCTTATTTCTGTGCTTATTGCATTTTGATACCAGATTTTGGAACAACTTACTAAATAGGTATAGAATCCCGTAGATATCACTAGATCTTCAACAGTTTGAAATTCCAATTATTCTGTTCCAATTTCCATATTTCTTGATGAGTATTCATGTTCATATGTCTTGGCGTAGACAATCCGGTAGGGACCACTATACAAAGTTGCTAAGAAGCTTAGGCAGAACTATACCTGAATTTTGCTTAAACTTAGTTGTTCTATTCGGGCTTATGGCATTCTGTTTTTGTTAATGCAGGTCATAATCTTGTTGAATTAGAGGTGAAGAATGCATGGTTATCGGTGGAAAATTTAAATCCAATGCCAATGCTTACAAGTTTGACACTCGAATTCATAAGATTAGATGACGAGGACCTGAACGAGCTGAACAGGTGCTTCCCTAATCTTGAAGTTCTTAACATGATAGGTGTCGGAGGATTTAAACTACCTAAGATTCACCTTCTACACCTGAAAACCTGTCACTGGACTGTATCTAATGTACCCTCATCGTTAGCTCTAATCACACCCAATCTCATCACACTCCGACTCGAATGTATAAGACCCACTTCACTTTATGTGGAAGCTCCTATGCTGTCTAACTTCCATCTTTCCCTTGATCAACCAGAGGCATTCGCAGCTAAAAAGTTTCAGAATTTGAAAACACTTTGGCTTGAATCTTTATACATAGGATCCTTACTTTTCAAATTCCCGATTACAGAAACTGTAGAAAATTTAACATTGGATTCTAGAAATTGGGCAAAAGGAGTTTTCAAAAGTTCACAGTTTACCCTGGAAAAGGTTTTTACTGTTTTCCCGAATGTGAGTACTTTATGTATCAATTCGAGTGCTTGGTCGGAGTTAGAATCTTGTTCGGATCCAGAAGGTTGGGAGATGACAACTGGAAGAAAAGGATTGAAAACATTCAGTGCGTATTTGTTGCTAGTTGACCCGTCGTTGACTTTTTCATCTGTAGCCTGTGTGTTGGGCCAATGCGTCGGCTTGTCAGAGGTCTCATTGCTCATCCATCATGACGTTGTTGCTAATGTATCGAAAAGTTTCATGTCTAAGTGTATGGCTCGTTGGCCAATAGTGAAGTGGAGATGGGGCATGTGGAAAGAAGGAAAGGAGGATTCTTGGATGGATGATGACGTCAACTGCTGAAAGACACATTCACTAAATCAGCTTGAAGCGATGGATGATGACGTCAACTGCTGGATCCAACAGGAACCTTGGGGCTTCTTCATTTAAGTAAGTTTTAAATAAGTTTATGTTCTCATAGATTTCATTGTTTTTGCATCATATGAAGCGGCTCCTGCTTGTTATGGTGTACTGGTGTAGTGTGTACATTAATGGGGTTGTATATATAATGTAAATATGTAATGCGTTATATAATATCAGTTTGAATCAATGTAAATGATAAAAGTTATGTAATCTATGCCTTATCATATTTAACTTTTCAGAGCGTTGCATTCAACTAATTCACAGATCCATTGTTATATATTTTGGAGCATTGTGTTGTTCAAGGCACATCTAGGAACACATTCACGAATACTATTAAATACCACCATCTCACACTAGAAGCAAATTTATTTTCTCGAAATACTGTAATCATAAAACATGTTAGCGAAGGCTACAATGGCAATGGTGGTGCATACCATGATCAAATCATCTAGGCAAGAAGTGAACAATAGCATAAATTAGATACTACGTACATTTTAACACATCTAACAATATAATGCATCGCACTAACAGACTCGGAAGATAACTTTAGTTAATTAGTACATTTGCCAACTTCAAATATTTTATAACTATAAGGACAAATATATGTTAGCTATATAAAGATTTTAAAAGAGTTATTTATTAGATGTTTAAGGATGATAGTAGCAGGTTATGGGTTGGTTGGATGAGAGTTGGTGATGAGTGGAAAAAAAGAAAAAGACAATTATTTATAAGATATTCAAAGATAGTAATATGAATGTTTGACAAATTGATTATGCAATTTCTGACCCATTCTCTCTATTAAACAGAGTTATGAGTTAGAAATTACATCTATAATACTGACATGTATAGTAGTATACACATCTTATACTTATACGAACATTAATTTTCATAGACCATTTATGTGACGGGTTTCAACAATAAAGTATCCGATCACTATATCACACTTTAGCCCATATTTATATGTGTGTCGTAATATACTACTGTTACCGCTTGCTACTAATGCGAAAAGTTCTTGGTACTTTTATTTGCTTTAAGGAATCATAACATAAAATAAATTAATCTGTTTTACAAATTTTGAACTCTTAGAGTAAATATTGATACTCTGAACTCTATTGGTGGATTAGTAAATTTTAAGCGCTAGATTAATTTTTGCCATCGAAAAGAACCTCGTGAGCAAATTATTACAGCAATCTTGTGCAATTAGTCAAGAATCACATGCTTGACAATTCATATATAATATCTCGAGTCACATACTTTACAAAATTATACGTAGACAGTCAAAGATCCTGCATGTTGATGTTGATGTATAATGTTATATCATATTATATATCATCATGAAACAGTCTTAAATGTTAATCATATCTCTTTTCTCATCATGACCCACATGATTAACAATAATTCATAGAATAGTAAACACCACTGTATAAAAAGTTGTGTTTACTACTTTTTTTTTAATGAGAATTTTTTTTTTTTTTTTTTTTTATTTTTTAATGAGAATTTCTATTGAAGTCCACAAAAGAACTTTTTAAACATCCTATTTATACGTCTCTTAACACTTCACAAATCAACACACCATTTCTGCATCATAAGTTTTACTTTGAGAAAACAGCAACAACAATGACGCATAATGGGCTGCTTCAAACTGAAGAGCTATACAAGGTTAGTTTCATTGCTCACACACCTTTTATACAGCTTTCGTTTTAAAAATTATAAAACTTAACCGAGCAACTTTTTCGTTGTGTTATTTTACATGTAGTACATTTTGGAGACTAGTGTGTATCCACGCGAACACGAATCATTGAAGGAGATCAGAGCCCTTACGGCTACACATGAACGGTCAGTTTCATGTATATTTAAAACATAAGTTTAATTGTATGAACATGCTTTTGTGCGGTTTGAAACTTAGTACTAGTTCTGTATATGCAGTTCTTTCATGGGCACATCACCGGATAGTGCTCAGATGATGGAAATGTTGTTGGAAATCACTGGTGCTAAAAAGACGTTAGAGATTGGGGTTTATACGGGTTACTCGTTGCTACTAACTGCTCTCACGATTCCTGATGACGGCAAGGTTTGTGATTTTGGTTGAGTTTTGAAAGAAAACTGGATTTTAAATGTTCTGAGTATAGGGTACATGATTTTTAATGTTCAAAATGTTTTTGTTCGATATAGATTGTGGCGATAGATCTAAGCCGGGAATATTATGAGATTGGTAGGCCGACAATAGGAAAAGCTGGGGTCGAGCACAAGATTGATTTCATTGAATCACAAGCTCTACCAGCTCTTGATAAGCTACTAGAAGTTGTAAGCTTTTTTTCACTTGTACCATTATACTACGTTTTCTGTCACATTATTAAAGCTCTAATCTTTATTCTTATATACGGATGATTACATCATACCCTAATGACAATCTCTGCCTCTTCTTAGCCCGATAACGAAGGAAGCTTTGACTTCGTTTTCGTTGATGCTGACAAAGTAAACTACCTTAACTATCACGAGAGAGTTATGAAATTAGTTAAAATCAACGGGATTATCATATATGACAACACACTCTGGTATGGATCTGTTGCAAAGCCAGAGGATTCGGTTCCTGAATTCTTGAAAGAGGGAAGAAGTAGCGCATTGCATTTTAATAAAGCACTCGCAGCTGACCCTCGTGTGAAAATCGCTATGGCTCCGTTAGGCGATGGTAACACCCTTTGCAGGCGTCTCTACTAGAAAAACAATTGTAATAAAAAAAATCGTCATCCTTTTTACAATTCTGTTTTTATGTTATACTAGGAGCAACTTGAGTCTTGAGTGTTAAGTATTGTTACTCCTTCAATAATGGTGTTTATTTTATACTTTTTTGTTCTTGTTGCAATAACACTATTTCTTCACATCACAACAATTACTTTTTTTTTACTGATATGAACGATTTTGAATGAAAGAAAATAGTGAACTAATTGTGTTTAATTTAAGATATTCTTAGCTAAAAACAATGGTTTAATTGTGTTGTTTTTTTCTTTTTCTTTTCAAGGCTATATATTTTTGCTTTTGGGCTACTATCATACAGTAATAAAATACGATTGAAGTGGACAACAGCTTTTTTTCTTTAATAAGAAAGTTGCTTTTTTAAAACTGGTTGTAGTGGTGACCGTCAAGAGACCGACATCTACACTGTCACATTAGCATTCTTTATTCATTACTATTTCATTACCAGTTTAGTGTAATAAAGAAATCATTATAAAAAAACTTACCCTTACATTAAACAAACACCCACATACACAAGCAACCCTCAGAGCACTCGGTGTCTTAACGTGACACCCGAGTGAAACTTTCACATTTTTGAGTTAAACCCAAGATAACCTTACCGTGTCCCTGCGTTAAAGGCAAACTTTCACCTCCACGTTATAGCTTTAACGTGCGTTAAAGTGTTGTTTTTTTTTGAGTTAAGGTTTAACTTCCATACCGTGTGGTGTGTTAAGGTTTAACTCAGGTTTTTTTAGTTGAGTTATGATAAAAGTTGGGCCAAAAATGTTGAGTTAAGGTTGAGTGATAATAAGGGGTGTTTTTTTTTATAGTTAAAAGTGAAAAGATTAAAGCTGATGTGACGCTGACGTGGCAGTGGGTGAAAGTTTCACCTAAGATACCTTATGCTCTCACACAAGTCGGTAGCTTTTGACATCATCTTCCCCATTTGATCGCGTAAGTGTAAATTAGTTTATTGAGTAAATTACAAAGATGGTCCCTGTGGTTTGGGTTGACTAACACGCATGGTCCCTTGACTTTTTTTGCACGTATAGTCCCCAACTTTAAAACCCTTAACACTCATAGTCCCTTGACTGAACGACGTTAGGTTTGACCGTTAAACACCCCTCATGTGACTTGCACATGAGGGTATTATGGTCATTTTACTCAACCACTCTCTTAAAAGCTTCCTTTTTTCTCAAATTTTCAGCCCATTCATCAATCAAAACCCTAAAATCAAACCCGAAATTCTGAATCATCACTTCCCCTTCAAAAATGACCAAACCCTTTCTGGGTTTTGCAAAATTCACCCTTTGGTTAGCAAAACCCTTTTGACAATTTCCTTAATTTTGAGTATTTACTGTTTTTGTGAAGCACATTCAAGTGAAAATGATGCTACTGTTTTAGTAACATTGAGATCGACACACTTCTGTTTTTACTGGGATCTTATTCTAAAAACAGGTACCTTGGTGCATCATATGATGTCCCGTCACTAGTCGATAAGCTTCTACACCAATTAGCTAGCAAACAAACCATTGTTGTGAATGTTTACGACACCACAAACATTTCTGCAGCAATTAGAATGTATGGTCCAGACGAGACTGACACAGGGTTACTGCATATTAGCAGCCTTGACTTTGGTGATCCTGCCCAGAAGCATGAAATTCATTGCAAGTTATTTCTGAAACCATTGTAGACTTAGAGGGTGTTTGGATCTTCGTATTGAAACTGATTATGTGAATACGTGATATTGAATAATTATTAACTCAAAACTGTTTGAAGTTACAGTAACAAGATAACGAATCTACTTGGTAATGAGGATATTATACGTTTAGTTGGGAATATGAGTATAATGGGTGCTCACTTTTGGAAATTTGATGTTATTAAACTTATGGGTAGCAAGGTGAATCAAGGAGTTATGAAATCATTTACTAGTGCATCAAGGGTTACTAAGTTTGATATGATAAAGAAGAATTTGGGATTTGAATATGTTGAGGAGCTAAGATTAATGAGGAATATGTGTGATGGATCTTTTGAAAGTGTGAGAAAATCATGTAAGTGTTGCTGTTTTCAGTGGAGTTAATAAAGAATGGTCTCAATTGTGTTGATGGGGAGAGTGTTCAAGGTGTGTCACAGTTTAATCATACAGAGTCATTTCAGTGGACTTATATAGTGGTTAGTGAGGTTGATTGGAATGGGAAAATTGGCATGAAGAACGGTTTGAACATTGTGGTGTTGGTAGAGCTGATAAGAGGGCTCACAAGTGGTCCTGGTGCAATGGTTTATTGTTTCTGGTACATGCCGATACATTTTAAAGAGGGTGTTTGGGTTATGTTGTTGTAGGGTTGTTGACTTAAGAAAAAAGTAGGCGGGATGATGATTAGAGGCTTAAAGAAAGGTTGCCTCAATCTTCTTAAATGCTTGAGGACAAGCATCATTTCAAGCGGGATGGATTGTTATGGGTCAAAAGTGCAAAGTCAACAAGAAAAAGTCAAACAAGCAAGAACAGGAACATAACTGATTTTCCCGCTCAATTGTCATTTTCTATTCAGTCTATAAATACTTTAGTAGTCATCATTTTCAGATTATTATTCAAATTGTAAAACAAATTATCTTCTCTCTTGTAAACTTCATCTTTCAAATATAACAAATCATTCTTCATGTTCGAGTCTCTATTCTTATCTTCTTGAGCTCCTGGTGTAGTGGCGATTTGATGGTGGTGTGGTGGTGTGTTTGGTTTCTGTGTTTGTGTTTGTTATAAGAGTAAATTACAAAGATGGTCCTTGTCATTAAAAGACTATTTTGCCCTCATGTGCAAGTCATATGAGAGGCTTTAACAGTCAAATTTAACGTCAGTTTGGTCAAGGGATCATCTTTGTTAACAGTTTCAGAGTTGAGGACTATACGTGCAAAAAAAAAGTCATGGGACCATGCGTGTTAGTCAACCCAAACCTCAGGGACCATCTTTGTAATTTACTCTAGTTTATTTATCCATGTATAAAATAATATAAGAAAAAATGTTTAAAAAGTGTTGAAAAGTCAAAATAAAAGCATCTTTACTTCTTCTTCTTCTTTCCCTTTCTTTTTCTTTATTATTTTGTAAATTCGCCATTTTTTTTATTTACTTCATGTACATGAGTGAGAACTTATGATGCCCTCGGTCATTACCAGGGCAGGCCTGGGATCAGGATCACAAGGTAGGGGTGTCACTAGGGTCGGGTTGACCTCACCTGAACCAGAACCCGATAAGATTTTAGGGTCGGGTTTAATCGGGTTAAAAAGACCTTACCGGGTTAGTTTGACCCGAATCCGAAACCCTGATAAGAGTTGAAAAAATATTAAATAGCTTAAATTACTACGTAAAATCTCAACTCATTTGACATGTATAGATTTTTGTGAAGCTCTTAAAGTATACCTTATTTTCAAGATAAGTTAAAATGTGAAGAAAACTAATACCAAATTGTCTAATGTGTGTTCATTAGTAACACAACAATACACTAGTTCAGGGGTCTTTGGGCAAATAATGAATAGTTATAATATTTTCCTTAATTTATTAGGAGTCTTATTCCCTTCTTGATCACGTAATATTTTATTACTTTCACTCCAAGTTAACGCTTTATAAATACTCCAATATCGATCACCTTCAACCATCATAACTTCGTAACCCTAAATTTATCCTAAAACCATGGCGGACGAAGATAGAATCAGTTCGTTAGAGGATGGTTATTACTCGAAATCATCTCTAGAATCAAAATCAAGGACAAAGGAAAAGAAGAAGAGAGATTAATGTCCACAAAAGAGGTGATTAAAACAACTACTACTATCTCCAAACGATGGCAACATCTTTGGACTCGACTTCCTACTCTCACTTTCATAGATGATGATGTCATCAAACCCGGAGGTTATGGTTTTAATGATCTCGCCAACTACTTTCCCTTTATCAACAAGGGAGGTTATAGTTGTTGGAATATGTGAACTATAAATAAATCATAAACACATAACATCATCAAAAGCACGCAGCGGAATAGATCTACAAGAACATGTAATTAATTAAATTAAACAAGACACGTACCTTAATGGTTCCTAGCAAGAACAAGGAATCTCTTGAACAAGAACAAATAATATAAACCCTAATTGGGAATATATTGGATCGATCACACCAAAGATCACAAGCTAAAGGAAGCTTGTTACTCGTTCTTGTACACACGTAATAATAGCGTTTCAATGAGAAAAGCTAGTTTCTTGATCACCAACAAACCAAACACTTTAATGCTATTTGCTCAAGTCGAATTCTCTAGTGAGAATAAAAATGTCGACTAGCTCAAGCAAGAGGGAGAAAGAAGAGAAGTTAGGCTTGTAAGGGTTTCAAGAAGTTAGGGAAAAACCAAAACACAATGAATTGTATTTATAGTGTCTCCTTTGCTTCCCCTCCAAGCCAACCGATCGGCTCAACATACCCTAAAGGGTTGTTTTGCCGACTTCCATAATCCCACAAGGATTCTAGATCCTTCTTTCCTATTTTTCACGTTTAGTCCTTTAACGGTCGTTAGTTAAAACCCCGTTAAGTACTAACCGTCGTTAAGTATTTTTATTGGTGAAATGAATAAATAAATAAATACATTAAATATATAATTATTTAATTATTCATCATTGAAACTCTCACGCTAATGTGTGCAATCCCGAGCCTCGGGTTCGAAACCGGACATACGTATATTAATGTTTATACACAAAACCTAACAATAGTGTTATCAACAAAGCCCTAACTCAGTGTCCTACCGATATGAACCTTAAAAAATTTGAACTTCAAATTTTAAACGTTGGGCACCTTACGTCGCAAGTCAATAGATGGTTACGTTATGCTATTACGCGTAACGTTCAAGAAATTGATTTAAGGATAACGGAGTGTAGGTATCAGTCCTGTGATGATGAGTTTTTTTCAACAATTCATGCCTTATAAGTATGAAAGTTTCGCGTTGTGTATTTAATCCTCCTAATGGTGCTATTGGTTGGGATAAACTTAAGTTTCTGTGTATTGACAATGGGGAATTAGATGAAGATTCATTAGGAAAAATATTATCCGGAAGTCCTTCTTTGGAAACTTTGGAGTTGAACTATTGTTATCTTGCTGGGTGCTTTCCGAAGTCTTCGTTTGGAAACGTTGGAGTACTTGAACGATTGTCATATAATATGGAAACTTATGAAAGCCTTAGCTATGATGATGAGTTATTTTTCGGCAATTCATGGCGTGCTATAAGTTTGAAACTTTCGCGCTGTGTACTTAATCCTCCTAATGGTGCTATTTGTAGGGATACACTTACGTTTTTGTGTATTGATGATGGTAAATTAGACGAAGATTCAATTGGAAAAATATTATCCGGAAGTCCTTGTTTGGAAACTTTGCAGCGGAATTGTTGTTATGGTTTTAGGAGGATTGATGTTACTTCAAAGAGTGTTAAGAACTTGGTGCTCTCTGGTTATGGCTATAGGTATCCTGGGGAGGATTATTATATACATACACTAAAAATCAATGCTCCTTATATATTGTCACTAACAATAAAAAGAAAGATGTATTTGGAAGAGCTTTTGTTGGAAAATGTGTCTTCTTTAGTCAAAGCTGACTTGAATTACCTAGGAAGCAACCATTTTGCGGAAGAACTTGAACGAGATCGATATGATATAGAAGAAGAATTGCTCCAAGGACTTTTATCAAGCCTTGGCCATGTCAACGAGATTGCACTTGGGGATTATAATTGTTTAGATGTAAATGTCTTTTTTTTTTTTTTTTTTTTCTTTTCTTTCCACTTGGGTTTTATATTCATTGCACTGCTTTAATAATGTTCTCTTTCCATTGGCAGGCTCTCTCTCGTTTGGAAGATAAAGGTTTCCAGTTTCGTGAAGGTTCAGATCGACGTGGTATATATCCCGACAGCTACAGAGTTTTTTCATTAATTCAAAAGTGACGAATCTGTAGTTGATATTTTTGTAAGCATGTTTAGCGAGAGGAAGTTTGTTGCACATGTTTGTGTGTGTTTATTATTGACTTGGCTAATAAAGATGTTCTGCCGCCTTAGTGAAGAATGCACTGAACTTTATATGTTAACAGATGGTCTTTAATTGTAGATGAGCATGTCATATCTCGCATTGTAACTATTAAATCAATTAGGTTACTATAATTTGCTCTCTTTAGATATCGTGTCGTTTGTGTGGCTGTATTGATCAGGAACAGAATGCTCACATGTAAACGGATTCTTTACATCTGCAGTTTTCATGCAACTGCTGTGTAATACGTCTAGCAAACATAACTTTTATCACAGTGTCCGTTTGAAGTTGGGTAAGTAAGGCTCTTCACAATTTCTGGTAATGTTCTATTTCTGTCAAGTGGTACATGTTACCTGCAGTATGGATCATGCGAATCTTATGACTATACATTTCTTATGTTGGCTTTAGTCACGCTCTCATCATGTCAGATTTTAGCTCTGTATTTTTTGTTATCGCTTTTGCATTAGATAGTTAACGTTGTATGATACGTGTTTTCACTCTTCTTATGGAAAACATAAAGTTATTTATATTATCATTCTAATAATACTTCACTTTATTAGTAATAATGAAGGCAACAGATATTTATAAAATCTGGACGAAAAAGTGTAAGCTGGTCAACCCAACCCGGCGTGGCTATTTTACGTGTACCTAAATACAACCACTTTCAACGTGAACCCGTTTCGCCCATTACACAACCCTCCAGACCCACTCATCTAGCCACCTCTACATAGAAAGTTTGCATCTGTCTTAACTTATTTGTTGACATTTTGAGTCTGTTCGCTTCATTTTGTACTTACTGTTGAAACAAGCTAGGCTAATATACTGACGCCGATGCAGCTATTAGACAAAACATCATAACTGGTATGACCTTCTGTTTCTCACCAAGCCTGCAAAGATTATTTCTTTCTTTAATTTGGCCCAACCAAATGCCTATGGTTACACTTTTTTTACATGTAATTATTGTAACTTTGCAAGGCACTTTTTTATGACATTAACTGTAAGTTACTTCTCGGTAATTGAAGAGAATTTGATGTATGCAACACATTATTGTATCATTTGGAATTTGTGATTATGAGTTCTCTAATTGAGTCTGTGCCTAAGGTTACACAACAATTACTTTTTTTTACTGATATGAACGATTTTGAATGAAAGAAAATAGTGAACTAATTGTGTTTAATTTAAGATATTCTTAGCTAAAAACAATGGTTTAATTGTGCTGTTTTTTTCTTTTTCTTTTCAAGGCTATATGTTTTTGCTTTTGGGCTACTATCATACAGTAATAAAATACGATTGAAGTGGACAACAGCTTTTTTTCTTTAATAAGAAAGTTGCTTTTTTAAAACTGGTTGTAGTGGTGACCGTCAAGAGACCGACATCTACACTGTCACATTAGCATTCTTTATTCATTACTATTTCATGATCAATTTAGTGTAATAAAAAAATCGATATAAAAAAAACTTACCCTTACATTAAACAAACAAGCAACCCTCACACAAGTCTCACACAAGTCGGTCGCTTTTGACATCATCTTCCCCATTTGATCGCGTAAATGTAAATAGTTTATTTATCCATGTATAAAATAATATAAGAAAAAATATTTAAAAAATGTTGAAAAGTCAATAAAAGCATCTTTAATTCTTCTTTTTCTTTCCTTTTTTTTTTTCTTTATTATATCGTAAATTTGACATTTTTTTTATTTACTTCATGTACATGAGTGAGAACTTACGATGCCCTCGGTCATTACCAGGGCAGGCCTGGGATTGGGATCACAATGTAAGGGTGTCAATAGGGTCGGGTTGACCTCACCTGAACCCGAACCCGATAAGATTTTAGGGTCGGGTTTAATCGGGTTAAAAAGACCTTACCGGGCTAGTTTGACCCGAACCCGAAACCCTGATAAGACTTGAAAAATTATTAAATATATAGCTTAAATTACTACCTAAAATCTCAACTCATATGACATATAAAGATTTTTGTGAAGCTCTTAAAGTATAACTTATTTTCAAGATAAGTTAAAATGAGAAGAAAACTAATACCAAAATTGTCTAATGTGTGTTCATTAGTAACACAACAAACATTAGTTCAGGGGTCTTTGGGCAAATAATGAATATTTATAATTTTTTCCTTAATTTATTAAGAGTCTTATTCCCTTCCTTATCACGTAATATTTTATATTACTTTCGCTCCAAGTTAACGCTTTATAAATACTCCAATATCGATCACCTTCAACCATCATAACTTCATAACCCTAAATTTATCCGAAAACCATGGCGGGCGAAGATAGAATCAGTTCGTTACAGGATCGGTTATTACTCGAAATCATCTCTATCTCCAAAAAAGAGGTGATTAAAACAACTACTACTATCTCCAAACGATGGCAACATCCTTGGACTCGACTTCCTACTCTCGTTTTCATAGATAAGGATGCCATCAAAAAGGGAGGTTATAGTGTTAATGATCTCACCAACTACTTTTTGTTTATCAACAAAACCCTAACTCAGTGTCCTACCAATGTGAACCTTAAAAAATTTAAACTTCAAATTGACAAAGGGAAATTAGATGAAGATTTAATTGGAAAAATATTTTCCGAAAGTCCTTGTTTGGAAACTTTGGAGTTGAACGACTGTTATCTTGCCGGGCGTATCCCGAAGTCCTTGTTTGGAAACTTTGGAGTACTTGAACGATTGTCATGTAATATGGAAACTTATGAAAGGCTTAGCTATGATGATGAGTTATTTTTCGACAATTCATGTCCTGCTATAAGTTTGAAACTTTCGCGCTGTGTACTTAATCCTCCTAATGGTGCTATTTGTAGGGATACACTTACGTTTTTGTGTATTGATGGTGGTAAATTAGACGAAGATTCAATTGGAAAAATATTATCCGGAAGTCCTTGTTTGGAAACTTTGCAGTTGAATGATTGTTATGGTTTTAGGAGGATTGATGTTACTTCAAAGAGTGTTAAGAACTTGGTGCTCTCTGGTTATGGCTATAGGTATCCTAGGGCGGATTATTATATACATACACTAAAAATCAATGCTCCTTATATATTGTCACTAACAATAAAAGGAAAGATGTATTTGGAAGAGCTTTTGTTGGAAAATGTGTCTTCTTTAGTCAAAGCTGACTTGAATTACCTAGGAAGCAACCATTTTGCGGAAGAACTTGAACGAGATCGAGATGATATAGAAGAAAAATTGCTCCAAGGACTTTTATCAAGCCTTGGCCATGTCAACGAGATTGCACTTGGGGATGATAATTGTTTAGATGTAAATGTCTTTTTTTCTTTTCTTTCCACTTGGGTTTTATATTCATTGCACTGCTTTAATAATGTTCTTAGAGGTGGCGATTTGTGCCCAAAATCAAAAAAATGGGCTAAATGGGCAAATTTTTAAAAGATTTGGGCACATTTGGACCCCCTCTTTTTTTTGAAATGGGCATATATTGCCCATTTAGAAGTTAAATGGGCATAATGGGCACATGTTTTTCTCTCAATTGGAGAACATTAAATTGTTTTTAATGAAAAACTTATGCATATACTATATTTAATTACTTAAATATAAATGAGGTGTTACGTTTGAGGAATTTTTTTTTGTTGTTTTAGGTCTTTTCTAAAGCGATTCGTATAACATGCGCCCGTTTGGCCCGCGCCCGTTTAGCCCGTGCCCATTTAGCCCGTGCCCGTTTAGCCCATAGCCCGTTTAGCCCGTAGCCCATGCCCGCCCGGCCCGCCCGTTTTGCCACCTCTAAATGTTCTCTTTCCATTGGCAGGCTCTCTCTCGTTTGGAAGATAAAGGTTTCCAGTTTCGTGAAGGTTCAGATCGACGTGGTATATATCCCGACAGCTACATAGTTTTTTCATTATTCAAAAGTGATGAATCCGTAGTTGATATTTTTATTTAGCAAGTTTAGCGAGAGGAAGTTTGTAGCAGATGTTTGTGTGTGTTTATTATTGACTTGGCTAATAAAGATGTTCTGCCGCCTTAGTGAAGAATGCACTGAATTTTATATGTTAACAGATGGTCTTTAATTGTAGATGAGCATGTCATATCTCGCATTGTAACTATTAAATCAATTAGGTTACTATAACTTTCTCTCTTTAGATATCGTGTCGTTTGTGTGGCTGTATTGATCAGGAACAGAATGCTCACATGTAAACGGATTCTTTACGTCTGCAGTTTTCATGCAACTGCTGTGTAATACGTCTAGCAAACATAACTTTTATCAGTGTCCGTTTGAAGTTGGGTAAGTAAGGCTCTTCACAATTTCTGGTAATGTTCTATTTCTGTCAAGTGGTACATGTTGGGTAAGTAAGGCTTTTATCACAGTGTCCGTTTTCATGCAACTGCTGTGTAATACGTCTAGCAAACATAAATGCCTATGGTTACACTTTTTTACATGTAATGGTATTGTAACTTTGCAAGGCACTTTTTTACGACATTAACTGTAAGCCTGCAAAATTATAACATGAATGACACGTATGATTTCCAAACAATGCATGTTCTTCTTTGTCTCTGTTATCCAAATTTCATACTTCCATGCAACGTAGCCACTTTCACATTATTTAAATGATGATAAATGTTGGGTCCGTTTCCGGCACTGTGATTTCCAAACAAATTCATGGAATGGTCATTCCACAACATACTTAAAGCATGTAATCTGATTTCAGCAAACATGTGGAAAAAAGTGTCCATTTAAAGACAACAAAATCACTAGCACTATCCATAATATAAGAGGTGCAGAAGCAAAAGCTTGTACTTATTCTGGACGGATACCGCTCTGTGACGAATCCGTGCTAGAAACAGTGGAAACGCCGGATCTGTGACTCGCCGGATACGTGACGGATTGGTTGCCGGGGAGTCGCCGGATCTATGACGGATTGGTTGCCGGGGATATGGAGTGTGAATACCGGAGAGATAAAATATAAGTGTTAGTAATAGGGTGTGGTGGAGAGATAAGGTGTAATAAGTTTTTGTGGTGAAGAGTAGAGAGGATAAGGTATAATCTAATTGCATGGTTGATAATATCATATTATATATGATCATGAAACACAATCTTAAATGTTAATCATATCTCTTTTCTCATCATGACCCACATGATTAACAATAATTCATAGAATAGTAAACACCACTGTATAAAAAGTTGTGTTTACTACTTTTTTTTTTGCGTATGTTATCCCAACATCCTTTATGATTACAAAGGAGGCACCCCTAGTGGGGTAGATTGTCCATTTTTTTTTTTATTTTTTACTTTTGTCGGTATGTATTTGTTTTATTTATTTTGTGTAATGTTTATTTTAGTGTTTATTTGTTATGTTTTTTATATTATGTTATTTGTATTCGTCTAATGTGTTTCTATTTAATTAAACAACAACAATAACACGTTAACGTTGACACATTAAACAACTACAATGTATTCGTCTAATGTGTTTCTATTTAATTAAACAACAACAATAACACGTTAACGTTAACACATTAAACAACTAAAAAACAAATGTTATTATTCAATTATACAAGAACATTAACACATTACTTAAAAACAACAACACCTACTGCATGTGAAGATTATTTATGTCATCTAAAAGCTCATGGAGCATTGCACCCGACTGACATGCGTGATCCTTAGGATTCCTTGCCAATTCCAGTGATACCTCGAGCGTCTTTATTCTTGTCATCAACATCTTGTTTTGAGACACTAACATCTTGTTTCTTGTTTCAAGCTGGTCAATCTTATTAGCTTGCTTGTCAATTTTATTATCTTTAGCTACGCAGTTTGAGCACTGCGTTGAAGAAGAGGCTTGACTAAAGTACTTCTTTTGAAACGCATCCTTCCACATAAAGTACCCACACCCAAAGTCATCTGTTCCTGGCTGTTACATGTTAAGAAAATAATAAGACATGTATTATTAACAAACAAATAATTTACATAACTAAGCAAACGTATGATTATTTACCACTGAAAAAGGACATGCATAATACGGTTGACCATAACTAGTGTCTCTACGGGATGTCATCTCTATAATCAATCCTCTCCGACAGCGACACAAGAAAGGATTATTTTGTTCCACCTGGCCAAAGAATTATTTCAAATAATACAAACAGTTATTTACAACATAAATCAGTAATGTATTGTTAACTTAAATAATACAAACAGTTATTTACAACATAAATCAGTAATCATTCACAATGTTTTGTCGGTATAATTATTTACAACATAAATCAGTAATCATTTACAATGTTTTGTCTGTATAATTATTTACAACATAAATCAGTAATCATTTACTATGTTTGTGTTTGTCTAATCTCAGTATACAGGTGTAGTCGATCTGAATATAAATTTTCCCATCCGGATGCATCGGCAGCTCTGTACGCCCTCCATTGTGGGTGAATATTCGGAACTGGTGAGTTTTCGTCTAGAGTCAAATGAATGATGATAGGATCTGATGTGTTACACTTAGGGTGTTAATCCTGTATGATGTGTATGCGATACTTTGAGTGGATATAACTAAGTATGCGGAATCTACTTAGTTATACTTAGAAGAATAATTGTATGTATATGAATGGAACAGTGAATTGTAAGTGTATGAACAATGAAGACAAAGTTTAACCAAAACGATTCAATATTATTATTAATAATACGAGTGATCTTCTATATCACTAGGGTTTACAACCTTGAATCTTAACAAAAAGAGATACGTATAACCTAACCTAGGATATCCTTTTATAGACCAAGGATTCATGTACAAGATAACTATAACTCTAGTTATATAGGATATTCACTAAATCTTTTCTATACTTATCCTATTACACGTTTACAAAACATAAGCAGTACAAACTTCTTGTGCTAGCAGTACTAAGTCAGTTAGTACTGCTAATGTAATCTCCAGCAGTCTTCAATCTAGCCTTGACAGTTTGTACTGTTAGGTTTAATTCCCAACAATCCTCCCCTAAACTTATGATTTCTCTCCAAATCACTAAGTTTCTTCGAATTAAACTTTAATACTGATGATGGGGGGATTCTTCCAAACACTACCATGTCAATCTCTTAGTCTGAGCTCTTCTTTGTTGTGCAAGGTCAAAGATTTTCCTTATTAGCTCATCTGCCATTTCTGAATCAGCTTCAACCTGAAGTTCTGAACACACTAAGGTTAGTAGTATAGCTGTTCTGAGTGGATAGTCTTTCTCTACTAACATGTATATTTCCAAACTATCTTTAGTAGAAATCCTATGAACTCCACATGTATCAAATAACTTCCATGAAACATCTTTGATTTGAGCTTGAAACCTCCAAATTGCTTCACCACCATCTGGTTCATAGATTCTCTTCAACTGTACCCATAATTCCTTGTCTTTATCATCAAGAGGATCTAAGATTTTGAATCTTTCCTTTACTAAGCTCCACAACTTATTGGGGTCTTCTCTTTCAAATCCTCTGAGCATATCTTCAAAAAGCTTATACTTCTCAGTTATTCCTCCAACTCTTATGATCTTCCATCCTTTCATCCTTCCATCTGTGAAAACTTCCCAATCTATGATAGGATGTTTACTTGGAGTGGTCTAATGTTTGTAGATTCAGGAACTACAACTATCATTTTCTTGAGCTGTTCATGTGATAGATTCTCAGTTGTAGTCTTTTGTTTCTTTGAAGTATCAGATTCCAATAACTCAGCTTTTCTCTTCTCCTCTTTGCTGTGTCCAGTATCAATAACAAAGTCTGTTGAACTTGGCTTATTTATCCATGCAAAAGATGCATAATATGCTTGTTCTATCTCAGCATCAGAACTTCCATTGAAATAACCCTGCTTCCAATAAGCTTGATTCTTCAAATAACTCTTCATGAAACTTATCTGCTCTTTCTTTGAAGGAATCTTCTTCTTGTAACCTTTCTTCTTTCTTTCCTTGATTTCTGAAATAAATCATCTAAAGCCACTTCTTTATTCTTTGATTGGATAAAATTTTCAAGCATAGCATATCTTTCTTCAACACTTAAACTCTGATCTGAAACAAGTTGAACAGCTTTTGCTTTCACTATTGGATCTACATCTATCAAATATTGGATCTGTTCTTCAAAAGATTCTTGAGCAATCTGAGCATCTGAAATCATTCTTTCTTTTTCCATTCTCTTAGTTTCCATAAAGCTAGCAACCTCATCTTCATACATCTTCCTTGCTACTTCATCAAAATCAATTTGTTCTTATGTTCTGGGCTTGATCTTCTTCGGTTGTGGCTCATCTTCAATAAGAATTCCCTTTCCCTTATCTTTAGCAGTTTGTACTGCTTCCTTTGCAACCTCAGCAGTTTGTACTGCTCCTTCAACTTCAACTTCAACAGTACCTTTTTGATGTTGATCAGTACCACTTTGTTCACTTTGATCACCCATATCTTCATTACCATTTCCACTAGCAGTACCTTCTTTTTCATCACCATTGCCACCAGTACCTTCTTCAAAATTCAAATTCCTCCCCTGAGTTTCTGACCCTGATTTCTTTTGAGTATCTTTTCCTGATTTCCTCCCCTGTTTGGGAGAATCACCATCATCATCAAATTCAGAACTTGAAGAACTACTAGATAGCACCAACTTTGACCTTTTACTCTTGGACTTCTTAACTTGATCTTCCAATTTCTGTATTCTCATCTGCATTTTTGTATACATCAGGGCAAAGTTTCTTTTGTGACTTTTAAGCTCACCCTCCAGAGTTACCACCTTTTTAGACAAATTGGTACACAGAACCATCAATTCATTAAGTGTAGAGCTGCCCTCATCACTTTTAGCTGTGTTACCTGCTAGGAGAGGTGAATCAAAGGGCATAGATCCAGTTTCTACCCTAGTTAGACTAGGATGTACTCCTGAACCACCCATTTGCTCAATTTGGCTTGGGATTTCATCACCTGTGTCAAGTCTTGGAGGACTTGGCACATTAGATGTTGCAATGGAAGGGGTCTTAATGATGTTGACACTGGCTTGCCCAGCTACTAAGCCAGAAGCAATAGTGTCAGCCCCACCCATACTATCAAGAAAGATAGGCTCATCTGCTTCAAAGGTATGAGTAGGAGGACTAGACTGAGCAATCATAGTCTCCTTTCTGGTTCTTCTCCTATATGTTGTGATGACTGGGGGTGTATAGGTTATTTCAGGTACCTCAATGGGTGTGTGTTGGGGCTCAGTTGGGTTGACTGACCCTTCACCCTATTCATTTTGTAGCATCTCAGAAAAAAGAGGGATCACTACCCCATTAAAAAGTCTACTTGCCATAGCCATGTTTTGAAAGAGTTTTTGCTGAAGGCAAGGTGTAGGAAAAGCTTCTTTGTGTTTCTTTAGCAAATTCTTTTTCTTGTTCAAAAAGGTTTGAATAAACCTTGGATACATCAGAAACTTTGTTTTACTTTTCACATTATTGACTATACTCTCAAATATGAATTTAGAAAAATTGAAAACTCTGTTTGTTGACAAACATATGAGAGCAATAGCAATATTGCTACTGAATTGCTCCCATGATGTTCTTTTGGGACTTAAACAGTGCAAGAGAGTATGTATGAGAAATCTCCATTGTGGGGAGAAACATCCTTTTTGAAAATTCAATTTATGATTGGATGTATCATACCCCACTCTGGCAATTTCTTGCCAAATTTCAGTGTTTGGCATGTCATTGATACTATCTGAATCTTCTAACTTAAGATGTCCCCTAATAGAAGATTCAGTAACAATGAAATTTATACCATCCACTTTAGAGTGAATTTCTATGTCTCCATCTTCACTAGTTATGGCAGTTGCAGTCTGCCAAAACTGTGTGATTTGAGAGACAAAAAGAGTAGGGGAAACAGTTAAAGCATACCTTATATGAGATGCATTCAGAAAGTCTACAATCTCATAAAATTGAGGTCCATCCCCTTCCTCTGTTTTCTCCAAATAAGCAACCTGGTTGTGTGTCTTAACGAATTCCAAAACAGCCATGATTAATGAATGAAAGTTATATCAGAAAGATGATCGTTTGTTGTTTAATTGATGATTTGCAAAGCCAATTGGGTTTTTATATAGGTACGGTTAGGGTTTGAGAATTTTGCGCCAAGGGATAATTATTATCTTTAGAAAGATGTAGAGTAAATATATGGAAAGAAGATAATTATCCAAACAAAAACCCTATATATATGGTAAGAAACTGAATTTACCCAACGGCTAGTTAAAAAATCTGTTACTAACACAACAGTACCAACGGCTAGTTCAGAAGTACAAAGTTTACACTAGCAGTACTAATTTTCAAGAAAAATTTTAATGAGCAGTATAAACTCAATATTGATTTAAAACCAATATTGCTCACCAATAGTTTTTAGCAAACTATCAGCTATCAACGGATTTGATGTGTCTTTACCAATATCCGTTTGCTTTGGACTAGCCAACTCTTCACTGTTAGATATGGTGAGTTGATAACCATATAGTTTTTGGTAAACTATCAACCATAAACGGATTTGAATAGTCTTTACCAGAAACCGTTTGCTCTGGACTAGTTGGTTCTTGATGTGGGTTAGACATGGTGAACCAATAACCATTTGTTGTGTGCACAGAACATCATACACTTTGAGCTCCAAAGCATCTCACCATCCAAAACATCAAACACTCAAGTCACAAACTCCAATCAACCTGCAATTGTTAGTCAAAAAAACAGAAAACAAAGTGCAAAGCACTTGTCTCATAACAAAATAATCATATGACTAACATTGCACATAAACAAGGAAATTAGTTTCCTTGTGGAACTCAAGCCATTACTGACTTTGGTTTTCCTCTTGCATCAATATAATTAAACCCTTTTAGCACAGTTGGAGCACCATTAGATTGAAGTGGTCTCCAAACCCATGATGCTGATGCATTAATACCATTCCCCATATTTCCCTTAGCAGTGTTTTTAAAACTACCAGTATTAACTGCTTGCCTAGCAGTATGAACTGCTGGGTTTGCAATTGCAACTTTAGGCTTCCAAATTTGTTCCTTAATCACTTCATTGTTATGAAATGGTCTATTAGCAGTTGATGGTGCAAATTTGATTTTTTTTTTTTTTTTTTTTTTTTTTTTTTTTTTTTTTTTGCACTTTTAACTGTTTGCCTTGGGTAAGAAGTCTTAATTGGTCTGGCAGTATGAATTTTTGGTCTAGCAGTATGAACTGCTCTTGGTCCAGACCATAAAAGAACTGATCTAGGTATCATTCTAGCATTGAAAGGGTGAGTTGTAAGTCTTTCTGAGTTCACCCTATTGTTTGAATACCTAGTTACCCTATTGCAATAAGCTGCAAGATGGTCAAACTCTCCACAATTAAAACAAGCTTTTCTATGAAAGACAAAGTCATTACCAAGTTGGTGAGACTTGAGGTTGTTCTAATTCCTTTGGTTACCTCTGGGCTTGTGTGTGGCTCTATGCATCTCACTATATCTTACTGGTTGCCTAACATGTCTAGCATTGGTTTTAGGCCTAACAGTATTAACTTTGACCACCTTAGGAACTCTTGTTCCTTCTACTTTAACACTATCAGGTTTAGCCTTAACCTGATCACTCTCATCATCATCAGAAGTCCAATCCTCTATGGTTGGAGCATCTGATTCCCTACCTGAGGACCTATCAGAGGACACCTTGTCCTCAGAGAGTGATTTATCACTTGCACTCTCAAAGCTTACTTCTACAGGTTTCTCAACTACTTATTTTTCTTTTGGTTTTGGTCCATATTCCATCTTAGGTAGTTGAAATTCTTCTAGACCTGTATGTTCTAGGTCAATACCTGGAGGTGCAGGTATTCCTCTGTGAGGAGGTGGAATAGACTTATAACCTAAACCTGATTTAGCCTTGTTGACTATTTGACATTCAATTAACTTTTGAACACCTTTTGATGTATACTCTAAAGTATCTACACTTAATTGAATGTTCTCCTTAGCCTGTTTCAACTTATCAAACTCATCTCTTACAAACTTAATTTCAACATCTGTAAAAAATATGTCCTTTTTAAGTACAACTATGTCATCAGCAAATTTAGACTCATTACTCTTATAGTGTAATATTTGCTCCTCTAACACAACTAAACCTCTCTTATGATTTGCCAAATTAAAAATAGTCTGGTTTAACTCTATTCTCTGTTCATTATATTGTTTTCTAAGAGTTTCTAATTCTTTTAAAGCATCACATGATTTAAAACATTTAGAAACTTGTACCTCAGAATCTGAGAAAGCCATGAGAGCCATCTCTGTAGGTGCTGCTTCCTCTGCCTCCATGAAGCTCCAGTCAAACCCTAAGCCATCAATGGCAACCATAGCCTTTGAGCTTGAGTCAGTAATCTCCACAACCCTTGATCCTGTTAACTTGCCCTCATATCTCTTATTCCTTGAGTCCTGCTGTCTGGGCTTCCTGCACTCCCTTGAAAAGTGACCCATCTTGTGGCAGTTATAACACTCAATCTTTGACTTGTCATACCCAGCAACATCATTGTTGTTTATGATTATCTTCTTGCCTGTTCTTTTCAAAAATCTCTTAGCCCTCATGCTAAGAAGAGAGAGTTGCTACTTGATATCCATCTCTTCAATATCATCTTCATTGATTTCTTGAAGATCTTGATGAGTCAACATAGTTCCATTATGCTGAGTGGTCAGGAAAGCACAATAAGTATTCTCATCCAGGAGTCCATTAGTACTGCTTGAAGTACTAGCAGTACCAATATTTGAACTAGCAGTTCCAACTGCTCCAGCAACTTGCACTTCTTCCACTGGACTTGAGGTACTGGGAGTTGACACAAAGGCCAAATTCCCAAAGCTTGAGCTTGAGCTTGTTCCAGTAGACTTCTTAACATCATGCTCTACTATCTTGAAGTTGCTATAAAGATCCATTAAGCTCATGGAATCAATATCCGGCTTATTCTTCCACACAACAACATGCATACCCCATTCAGTTGGTAGACTTCTTAAAATTTTTGAGTTTAAGTCCTCCTGAGGTATCTCTATTCCAAGAATAGCAAGCTGACTCACAAGCTTTTGAAGCCTGTTGAACATATGGTCTAGAGACTCATTGCTTGTAGCTGAGAAGTTCTCAAATTCTTCTGGATCTTCTAATTCAAAGTATCAGAACCTGGCTCTGATACCACTTGATAGGATCTGATGTGTTACACTTAGGGTGTTAATCCTGTATGATGTGTATGAGATACTTTGAGTGGATATAACTAAGTATGCGGAATCTACTTAGTTATACTTAGAAGAATAATTGTATGTATATGAATGGAACAGTGAATTGTAAGTGTATGAACAATGAAGACAAAGTTTAACCAAAAAAATTCAATATTATTATTAATAATACGAGTGATCTTCTATATCACTAGGGTTTACAACCTTGAATCTTAACAAAAAGAGATACGTATAACCTAACCTAGGATATCCTTTTATAGACCAAGGATTCCTGTACAAGATAACTATAACTCTAATTATATAGGATATTCACTAAATCTTTTCTATACTTATCCTATTACACGTTTACAAAACATAAGCAGTACAAACTTCTTGTGCTAGCAGTACTAAGTCAGTTAGTACTGCTAATGTAATCTCCAGCAGTCTTCAATCTAGCCTTGACAGTTTGTACTGTTAGGTTTAATTCCCAACAAATGAAGTGACCACAATCCTCACTCCCCACACGGGCAATCACAAGGGGGATAGTTCCTTGGATTGGATCTGGATCGGAAAAAAGCAGAAAACACGTATGACTTTGTCGCTTGGATATACATACAACAGGCCGGTTAGTCACTGAAGCAATAACCAACCCCGTGTTTGGCATAATCATCCAGTAGTCTCCCGGTGCAGGTCCATCATGTAACCATTCTATTGATCTTCGAAGCATGTCATAGTCTCATTGCCACCACATACGTATGTAAAATTCACGATTAACGTCTAAATCTTGCAATAACCACATTCGAACATTGAGCCACCTATCTTCGGGTTGACCAATACCGTGGGCAACGCACCGAAACCCACAATTTCCATCACCTAGCACATTATAGATACTTATTATGTGTCGACGGAAAAGCTGCGGAATCTGCTGAATGAAATAGTCGCTCTCCTTATTTCCAACGTATAACCTGTGTCTGGGACTTTTTTCAACTCTAGGACCCATGTAAGAACTATGTCTCGCAGGTTGTTTGTTCAAGTCCGGGACTTTTGTAGATCTTGAATTTGTGCTTCTTCGGTGATCTACGGTTGGTACTTTATTCAAGTCTGGGACTTTTGTAGCCAGGTACTTTTTGTCCTTTGCGCTCGGACGTCCACGAGTACTTTTGTGAACAGCAGGTTGACGTGTATCAACAGATTGAGGATCGTATATCCCTCTCACCTTCTTTAACATACTTTTCTTCACAAACGACGACATTTTGTCAAAAACACTCTTGAATTGTTGTATGTCATCTTCACAAGAAGTATCATCGTCAGGATCACAAAAAGGACCAACTTCAGTATTGATACTAGGCCATGGAACAGATAGGGTTCTCCAAAAAATATCAACCGTATCCAGTGGAATGGCCATATCTGCATTCATTAAAAGTGACTTATATAAATTATTGATATTATTATTTTCAAAAACTATTTTTACAAATTTTTATTATTTTTACAACTTTTTTATTATTTTTAACAACTTTTATTATTTACTAACTTTTTTTACAAATTTTTTTTACAATTTTTTTTCTTAGGCGGGAAGAAAAATAAAATAAAATAAAAAAGTTAAAACCGCGTAGAATACCACTAACCCACCCACAGACTTACTAACCCACCCTACCCCACCCCTGACCTCTTATCTCTTCTGACTCTCTTTTCTCTCACTCAATCCCCTCAATACTCTCTCCTCTGTCTAACCCACCCCATCAATACTCTCTCCTAAAAACTGTGTTCTTAGCAGTTTTGATCTAAAAACTGCTTGTGGTTTTGATGGTGAGACTGTGGTTCTTGATGGGGGTTAGGATAGACGTGGTTTTGATGGTGAGACTGTGGTTGTTGTTAGATCTTTTTAGATCTAAAAAGGCTCTGTGGTGGTGGGAGTGGTATTATACGCGGTTTTGACTTTTTTTTAGATCTTTTTAGATCTAAAAGGGATGATGTTGGTGCTTTTTTTAGGGGCTTATGTTGTTTCTGATGTTGGTAAGTCTGATGTTGGTGCTTTTTTTTATATCTTTTTAGATCTAAAAAGATCTGTGATTTTGGTAAGTGTGATGTTTGTAAAAATATTTTAGATCTTTTTAGATCTAAAAAGATCTGTGATGTTGGTAAGTCTGATGTATGTAATTTTTTTGGTTTCTTGTTAATTATTTTGGTTTCTTGTTAGGATAACACACGCCTTTTTTGGTTTCTTGTTAGGATAACAAACGCCTTTTTTGGGGCTTATGTTGGTTCTGATGTTGGTAAGTCTGATGTTAGTGCTTTTTTTAGATCTTTTTAGATCTAAAAAAGATCTAAAAGATCTAAACTAGACCCATTTTTAGATCTAACCCCGCGTGATGCTTGGTTCTGATGGTGGTTAGATCTAAAAAAAGGGTCTAGTTAGCAGTTTCACAATAAGCAGTTCACATAATTGTGTTATTCTAACACCCCCTATATGTTGGTTCTGATGGATTACTGGTTTTGATTCTTTATTGGTTTATGTTGGTTCTGATGGTTTATTGGTTCTGATTCTTTATTGGTTTATGTTGGTTCTGATGGTTTATGTTGGTTCTGATGGTTTATTGGTTCTGATGGTTCTGATGGTGCTTATTGTGAAACTGCTTATTTGAAAGTGCTTGTTGTGAAACTGCTTGTTATGAAACTGCTTGTTGTGAAACTGCTTATGTTTAACTGCTTATATTTAACTGCTTATGTGAAACTGGAGTTTATCACAGACTTTAAGCAGTTTTTGATCTTGTTGAAACTTTAAGCAGTTTATGATCTAATAGCAGTTTTGATGGCAATGATTATTTAAAAAAAAAAAAAAAAAAAAAAAAAAAAAAAACTTGTCGATTGGCGTGGCATAACCGAATGGACGGCAAAACTTTTGCAACCTTCAAATTTGCAGCCATATGTGTAAAAAAAAATCTGAGCCATCTTATGTTTAACTGCTTATGTGAAACTGCTTATTTGAAACTACTAAAATTTGAAACTCATTTAATTTTTGAAAGTAATAGCGTAAAATGATACCTCGTTCGTGTAAAACGGTGATGTATTCATCGTAGAACGGCTTATGTTTGAAACTGCTTTTGTTTGAAACTGCTTGTTGTGAAACCTTTTGTTGTGAAACTGCTTGTTGTAAAACCTTTTGTTGTGAAACTGCTTGTTGTGAAACTGCTTGTTGTGAAACTGATGTTGTGAAACTGCTTGTTGTGAAACTGATGTTGTGAAATCGCTTGTTGTGAAATTGCTTATTGTGCTTGTTGTGAAAGTACTTTTTATTGTGAAACTGCTTATTTGAAAATGCTTATTGTGAAACTGCTTTTGTTGTGAAACTGCTTTGTGCTTGTTGTGAAAGTGCTTGTTATTGAAACTGCTTGTTGTGAAACTGCATGAGCTGGTGTTTATAATCAAAAGAAAGAGAATCAAAATATCGTTTCAACGACAAACCCGTGAAAATGTACTAAAAGGCAGGACTTGACTGTTTGACAAAAAAATAACTTAGACAAACCCGTGAATGTAAGGACTGGATGGTGTAACTATTGACAAAAAAATTACTTTAAAAAAAAAAAAAAAAAAAAAAAAAAAAAAACACTTGACAAAAACTTGGACGAAAAATTTGTAAAGAAGAAAAAAAAAAAAAAAAAAAAAAAAAAAAAGTAACTGCTTCGAGTAAAGGAAAAAAAAAGTACAAAAGTACAAAACATAATAAGACAAAAGTACAAAAATAGTAGGGAGGGTTAGTAGGGTGCAGGCTTAGGGGGTGTTAGCATAACACAACCTTTTTTTTCTTTTTAATGAGAATTTCTATTGAAGTCCACAAAATAACTTTTTAAACATCCTATTTATACGTCTCTTAACACTTCACAAATCAACACACCATTTCTGCATCATAAGTTTTACTTTGAGAAAACAGCAACAACAATGATGCATAAGGGGCTGCTTCAAACTGAAGAGCTATACAAGGTTAGTTTCATTGCTCACACACCTTTTATACAGCTTTCGTTTTAAAAATTATAAAACTTAACCGAGCAACTTTTTCGTTGTGTTATTTTACATGTAGTACATTTTGGAGACTAGTGTGTATCCACGCGAACACGAATCATTGAAGGAGATCAGAGCCCTTACGGCTGCACATGAACGGTCAGTTTCATGTATATTTAAAACATAAGTTTAATTGTATGAACACGCTTTTGTGCGGTTTGAAACTTAGTACTAGTTCTGTATATGCAGTTCTTTCATGGGCACATCACCGGATAGTGCTCAGATGATGGAAATGTTGTTGGAAATCACTGGTGCTAAAAAGACGTTAGAGATTGGGGTTTATACGGGTTACTCGTTGCTACTAACTGCTCTCACGATTCCTGATGACGGCAAGGTTTGTGATTTTGGTTGAGTTTTGAAAGAAAACTGGATTTTAAATGTTCTGAGTATAGGGTACATGATTTTTAATGTTCAAAATGTTTTTGTTCGATATAGATTGTGGCGATAGATCTAAGCCGGGAATATTATGAGATTGGTAGGCCGACAATAGGAAAAGCTGGGGTCGAGCACAAGATTGATTTCATTGAATCACAAGCTCTACCAGCTCTTGATAAGCTACTAGAAGTTGTAAGCTTTTTTTCACTTGTACCATTATACTACGTTTTCTGTCACATTATTAAAGCTCTAATCTTTATTCTTATATACGGATGATTACGTCATACCCTAATGACAATCTCTGCCTCTTCTTAGCCCGATAACGAAGGAAGCTTTGACTTCGTTTTCGTTGATGCTGACAAAGTAAACTACCTTAACTATCACGAGAGAGTTATGAAATTAGTTAAAATCAACGGGATTATCATATATGACAACACACTCTGGTATGGATCTGTTGCAAAGCCAGAGGATTCAGTTCCTGAATTCTTGAAAGAGGGAAGAAGTAGCGCATTGCATTTTAATAAAGCACTCGCAGCTGACCCTCGTGTGAAAATCGCTATGGCTCCGTTAGGCGATGGTAACACCATTTGCAGGCGTCTCTACTAGAAAAACAATTGTAATAAAAAAAATCGTCAACCTTTTTACAATTCTGTTTTTATGTTATATATTAAACTAGGAGCAACTTGAGTCTTGAGTGTTAAGTATTGTTACTCCTTCAATAATGGTGTTTTTTTTATACTTTTTTGTTCTTGTTGCAATAACACTATTTCTTCACATCACATCAATTACTTTTTTTTTTTTTTACTGATATGAACGATTTTGAATGAAAGAAAATAGTGAACTAATTGTGTTTAATTTAAGATATTCTTAGCTAAAAACAATGGTTTAATTGTGTTGTTTTTTTCTTTTTCTTTTCAAGGCTATATATTTTTGCTTTTGGGCTACTATCATACAGTAATAAAATACGATTGAAGTGGACAACAGCTTTTTTTCTTTAATAAGAAAGTTGCCTTTTTAAAACAGGTTGTAGTGGTGACTGTCAAGAGACCAACATCTACACTGTCACATTAGCATTCTTTATTCAATACTATTTCGATGTAAAAAAAACTTACCCTTACATTAAACAAACACCAACATACACAAGCAACCCTCACACAAGTCTCACACAAGTCGGTCGCTTTTGAAATCATCTTCCCCATTTGATCGCGTAAATGTAAATAGTTTATTTATCCATGTATAAAATAATATAAGAAAAAAATATTTAAAAAGTGTTGAAAAGTCAAAATAAAAGCATCATTACTTCTTCTTCTTCTTTCCCTTTCTTTTTCTTTATTATTTCGTAAATTCACCATTTTTCTATTTACTTCATCTACATGAGTGAGAACTTATGATGCCCTCGGTCATTACTAGGGCAGGCCTGGGATCGAGATCACAATGTAGGGGTGTCAATAGGGTCGGGTTGACCTCACCTGAACCCGAACCCGATAAGATTTTAGGGTCGGGTTTAATCAGGTTAAAAAGACCATACCGGGTTAGTTTTCCCGAACCCGAAACCCTGATAAGACTTGAAAAAATATTAAATAGCTTAAATTACTACCTAAAATCTCAACTCATTTGACATGTATAGATTTTTGTGAAGCTTTTAAAGTATAACTTATTTTCAAGATCAGTTAAAATGAGAAGAAAACTAAGAGCAATCGGTGTGGAAGACTTCGTGACTCACCGTGGGCTGACGTGGTGTCTCGCCGTGGAAGAGATATCGTGCAGACGACGAACGTATTTGTCTGACAATTGGTACGTTTAATGAATATTAAATTGCAAACGAGCATATTTTTTGATCTAAAATCATTTGTGGGTGTTTTTGTGTTATGTGTGTTTTTTTTTTTTTTTTTTTTTTTTTCCTTCTTTTGCAGGTTGAAGAAGCAAGAGAAGCTGAGAAGGGAAGAAGCAAGTAGAGGAAGTGGGCCAAAAAAAAAAAAAAAATGGAAGTGGGCCAAATGTTTTTTTCTTTTCTTCGGTTTCCCTTATTTTTTTAAGAACTTTTTTTTTTTTTTTTTTTTTTAATGTTATTTGTATTATTTGTTGTAATGTATTTTTTTTTTTTGAAATAAATTAAGTATATTTGGGTATTTGAATAAAAGAAAAAAAAATAGATAGTGGTAGGGGCCGAATGAGTAAGTTGTGGTATGTTATGATAAGGGGGTTGTTAGTTGTGGTGTGTTGTAATGATGTGGCACCCGTTGGGCCCGAATGAAGAGATATGATTTAGTCATGACACCTATTGCTCTAATACCAAATTGTCTAATGTGTGTTCATTAGTAACACAACAATACACTAGTTCAGGGGTCTTTGGGCAAATAATGAATAGTTATAATTTTTTCCTTAATTTACTAGGAGTCTTATTCCCTTCCTTATCACGTAATATTTTATTACTTTCACTCCAAGTTAACGCTTTATAAATAGTCCAATATCGATCACCTTCAACCATCATAACTTCATAACCCTAAATTTATTCTAAAATCATGGCGGGCGAAGATAGAATAAGTTTGTTGCCGGATTGCTTATTACTCGAAATCATCTCTAGAATCAAAATCAACGACAAAGAAAAAGAAGAAGAGAGATTAATGTCCACAAAAGAGGTGATTAAAACAACTACTACTATCTCCAAACGATGGAAACATCTTTGGACTCGACTTCCTTCTCTCATTTTCATAGATAAAGATGTCACCAATAAACGCGGAGGTTATAGTGTTAATGATCTCACCAACTACTTTTTGTTTATTGACAAAACCCTAACTCAGTGTCCTACCGATATGAACCTTAAAAAATTTAAACTTCAAATTTTAGACGTTGAACACCCTGCGTTTCAAGTCAATAGTTGGTTACGTTATGCTATTACGCGTAACGTTCAAGAGATTGATATAAGGATAACGAACATGCTTTTCTATGAGTCCTATGACGATGAGTTGTTTTTCAACAATTCATGTCTTATAAGTATGAAACTTTCACATTGTGCATTTAATCCTCCTAGTGGTCCTATTCGCTGGGATAAACTTAAGTTTCTGTGTATTGACAAAGTGGAATTAGATGAAGATTCATTAGGAAAAATATTATCCGGAAGTCCTTCTTTTGAAACTTTGGAGTTGAACTATTGTTATCTTGCTGGGCGTTTTCCGAAGTCCTTGTTTGGAAACTTTGGAGTACTTGAACGATTGTCATGTAATATGGAAACTTATGAAAGGATTAGCTATTATGATGAGTTATTTTTCGACAATTCATCATGGCCTGTTATAAGTATGAAACTTTCGCGCTGTGTACTTAATCCTCCTAATGGTGCTATTTGTAGGGATACACTTACGTTTTTGTGTATTGATGATGGTAAATTAGACGAAGATTCAATTGGAAAGATATTATCCGGAAGTCCTTGTTTGGAAACTTTGCAGCTGAATGATTGTTATGGTTTTAGGAGGATTGATGTTACTTCAAAGAGTGTTAAGAACTTGGTGCTCTCTGGTTATGGCTATAGGTATCCTAGTGAGGATTATTATATACATACACTAAAAATCAATGCTCCTTATATATTGTCACTAACAATAAAAGGAGAGATGTATTTGGAAGAGCTTTTGTTGGAAAATGTGTCTTCTTTAGTCAAAGCTGACTTGAATTACCTAGGAGACGACGATTTTGCGGAACAACTTGAACGAGATCGAGATGATATAGAGAAAGAATTGCTCCAAGGACTTTTATCAAGCCTTGGCCATGTCAACGAGATTGCACTTGGGGATTATAGTTGTTTAGATGTAAATGTCTTTTTTTCTTTTCTTTCCACTTTTTATATTCATTGCACAGCTTTAATAATGTTCTCTTTCCATTGGCAGGCTCTCTCTCGTTTGGAATCTAAAGGTTTTCAGTTTCGTGAAGGTTCAGATCGACGTGGTAGATATTCCGACAGCTACAGAGTTTTTTCATTAATTCAAAAGTGATGAATCCGTAGTTGATATTTTTATTTAGCAAGTTTAGCGAGAGGAAGTTTGTAGCAGATGTTTGTGTGTTTATTATTGACTTGGCTAATAAAGATGTTCTGCCGCCTTAGTGAAGAATGCACTGAACTTTATATGTTAACAGATGGTCTTTAATTGTAGATGAGCATGTCATATCTCACATTGTAAACGGATTTAAAATATCGTGTCGTTTGTGTGGCTGTATTGATCAGGAACAGAATGCTCACATGTAAACGGATTCTTTACATCTGCAGTTTTCATGCAACTGCTGTGTAATACGTCTAGCAAACATAACTTTTATCACAGTGTCCGTTTGAAGTTGGGTAAGTAAGGCTCTTCACAATTTCTGGTAATGTTCTATTTCTGTCAAGTGGTACATGTTACCTGCAGTATGGATCATGCGAATCTTATGACTATACATGTCTTATGTTGGCTTTAGTCACGCTCTCATCATGTCAGATTTTAGCTCTGTATTTTTTGTTATCGCTTTTGCATTAGATAGTTAACGTTGTATGATACGTGTTTTCACTCTTCTTATGGAAAACATAAAGTTATTTATATTATCATTCTAATAATACTTCACTTTATTAGTAATAATGAAGGCAACAGATATTTATAAAATCTGGACAAAAAAGTGTAAGCTTGTCAACCCAACCCGGCGTGGCTATTTTACGTGTACCTAAATACAACCACTTTCAACGTGAACCCGTTTGGCCCATTACACAACCCTCCAGACCCACTCATCTAGCCACCTCTACATAGAAAGTTTGCATCTGTGTCTCAACTTATTTGTTGGCATTTTGAGTCTGTTCGCTTCATTTGTACTTACTGTTGAAACAAGCAAGGCTAATATACTGATCGACGCCGATGCAGCTATTAGACAAAACATCATAACTGGTATGACCTTCTGTTTCTCATCAAGCCTGCAAAGATTATTTCTTTCTTTAAGTTGGCCCAACCAAATGCCTATGGTTACACTTTTTTTACATGTAATTATTGTAACTTTGCAACGCACTTTTTTACGACATTATTGTATCATTTGGAATTTGTGATTATGAGTTCTCTAATTGAGTCTGTGTTTAGTCCAAGTAAGCAACCTTTACTGTTTTTGATTGCTACGCTGGCCAAATCAATCGAATATGATGGATAATAAGGTAAGTAGACAACAACTGAAATATACGTAGACATTTCGAAGCAAACATTGGATAGAGCTTTCTTGGAGTTGAAATAGACAACCAAAATTATAACATGAATGACACGTATGATTTCCAAACAATGCATGTTCTTCTTTGTCTCTGTTATCCAAATTTCATAGTTCCATGCAACGAAGCCACTTTCACATTATTTAAATGATGATAAATGTTGGGTCCGTTTCCGGCACTGTGATTTCCAATCAAATTCATGGAATGGTCATTCCACAACATACTTAAAGCATGTAATCTGATTTCAGCAAACATGTGGAAAAAAGTGTCCATTTAAAGACAACAAAATCACTAGCACTATCCATAATATAAGAGGTGCAGAAGCAAAAGCTTGTACTTATTCTGGACGGATACCGCTCTGTGACGAATCCATGCTAGAAACAGTGGAAACGCAGGATCTGTGACTCGCCGGATACGTGACGGATTGGTTGCCGGGGAGTCGCCGGATCTATGACGGACTGGTTGCCGGGGATATGGAGTGTGAATACCGGAGAGATAAAATATAAGTGTTAGTAATAGGGTGTGGTGGAGAGATAAGGTGTAATAAGTTTTTGTGGTGAAGAGAGGAGGGGATAAGGTGTAATCTAATTGCGTGGTTGATAATATCATATTATATATGATCATGAAACACAATCTTAAATGTTAATCATATCTCTTTTCTCATCATGACCCACATGATTAACAATAATTCATAGAATAGTAAACACCACTGTATAAAAAGTTGTGTTTACTACTTTTCTTTTGCGTGTGTTATCCCAACATCCTCTATGATTACAAAGGAGGCACCCCTAGTGGGGTAGATTGTCCATTTTTTTTTTTTTTTTTTTTTTTTTTTTTTTTTTTTTTGTACTTTTGTCTGTATGTATTTGTTTTATTTATTTTGTGTAATGTTTATTTTAGTGTTTATTTGTTATATTTTTTATGTTATGTTATTTGTATTCGTCTAATGTGTTTCTATTTAATTAAACAACAACAATAACACGTTAACGTTAACACATTAAACAACTAAAAAACAAATGTTATTATTCAATTATACAAGAACATTAACACATTACTTAAAAACAACAACACCTACTGCATGTGAAGATTATTTATGTCATCTAAAAGCTCATGGAGCATTGCACCCGACTGACATGCGTGATCCTCAGGATTCCTTGCCAATTCCAGTGATACCTCGAGCGTCTTTATTCTTGTCATCAACATCTTGTTTTGAGACACTAACATCTTGTTTCTTGTTTCAAGCTGGTCAATCTTATTAGCTTGCTTGTCAATTTTATTATCTTTAGCTACGCAGTTTGAGCACTGCGTTGAAGAAGAGGCTTGACTAAAGTACTTCTTTTGAAACGCATCCTTCCACATAAAGTACCCACACCCAAAGTCATCTGTTCCTGGCTGTTACATGTTAAGAAAATAATAAGACATGTATTATTAACAAACAAATAATTTACATAACTAAGCAAACGTATGATTATTTACCACTGAAAAATGACATGCATAATACGGTTGACCATAACTAGTGTCTCTACGGGATGTCATCTCTATAATCAATCCTCTCCGACAGCGACACAAGAAAGGATTATTTTGTTCCACCTAGCCAAAGAATTATTTCAAATAATACAAACAGTTATTTACAACATAAATCAGTAATGTATTGTTAATTTAAATAATACAAACAGTTATTTACAACATAAATCAGTAATCATTCACAATGTTTTGTCGGTATAATTATTTACAACATAAATCAGTAATCATTTACAATGTTTTGTCTGTATAATTATTTACAACATAAATCAGTAATCATTTACTATGTTTGTGTTTGTCTAATCTCAGTATACAGGTGTAGTCGATCTGAATATAAATTTTCCCATCCAGATGCATCGGCAGCTCTGTACGCCCTCCATTGTGGGTGAATATTCGGAACCGGTGAGTTTTCGTCTAGAGTCAAATGAATGATGATAGGATCTGATGTGTTACACTTAGGGTGTTAATCCTGTATGATGTGTATGCGATACTTTGAGTGGATATAACTAAGTATGCGGAATCTACTTAGTTATACTTAGAAGAATAATTGTATGTATATGAATGGAACAGTGAATTGTAAGTGTATGAACAATGAAGACAAAGTTTAACCAAAATGATTCAATATTATTATTAATAATACGAGTGATCTTCTATATCACTAGGGTTTACAACCTTGAATCTTAACAAAAAGAGATACGTATAACCTAACCTAGGATATCCTTTTATAGACCAAGGATTCCTGTACAAGATAACTATAACTCTAATTATATAGGATATTCACTAAATCTTTTCTATACTTATCCTATTACACGTTTACAAAACATAAGCAGTACAAACTTCTTGTGCTAGCAGTACTAAGTCAGTTAGTACTGCTAATGTAATCTCCAGCAGTCTTCAATCTAGCCTTGACAGTTTGTACTGTTAGGTTTAATTCCCAACAATCCTCCCCTAAACTTATGATTTCTCTCCAAATCACTAAGTTTCTTCGAATTAAACTTTAATACTGATGATGGGGGGATTCTTCTAAACACTACCATGTCAATCTCTTAGTCTGAGCTCTTCTTTGTTGTGCAAGGTCAAAGATTTTCCTTATTAGCTTATCTGCCATTTCTGAATCAGCTTCAACCTGAAGTTCTGAACACACTAAGGTTAGTAGTATAGCTGTTCTGAGTAGATAGTCTTTCTCTACTAACATGTATATTTCCAAACTATCTTTAGTAGAAATCCTATGAACTCCACATGTATCAAATAACTTCCATGAAACATCTTTGATTTGAGCTTGAAACCTCCAAATTGCTTCACCACCATCTGGTTCATAGATTCTCTTCAACTGTACCCATAATTCCTTGTCTTTATCATCAAGAGGATCTAAGATTTTGAATCTTTCCTTTACTAAGCTCCACAACTTATTGACGTCTTCTCTTTCAAATCCTCTGAGCATATCTTCAAAAAGCTTATACTTCTCAGTTATTCCTCCAACTCTTATGATCTTCCATCCTTTCATCCTTCCATCTGTGAAAACTTCCCAATCTATGATAGGATGTTTACTTGGAGTGGTCTAATGTTTGTAGATTCAGGAACTACAACTATCATTTTCTTGAGCTGTTCATGTGATAGATTCTCAGTTGTAGTCTTTTGTTTCTTTGAAGTATCAGATTCCAATAACTCAGCTTTTCTCTTCTCCTCTTTGCTGTGTCCAGTATCAATAACAAAGTCTGTTGAACTTGGCTTATTTATCCTTGCAAAAGATGCATAATAAGCTTGTTCTATCTCAGCATCAGACCTTCCATTGAAATAACTCTGCTTCCAATAAGCTTAATTCTTCAAATAACTCTTCATGAAACTTATCTGCTCTTTCTTTGAAGGAATCTTCTTCTTGTAACCTTTCTTCTTTCTTTCCTTGATTTTCTGAAATAAATCATCTAAAGCCACTTCTTTATTCTTTGATTGGATAAAATTTTCAAGCATAGCATATCTTTCTTCAACACTTAAACTCTGATCTGAAACAAGTTGAACAGCTTTTGCTTTCACTATTGGATCTACATCTATCAAATATTGGATCTGTTCTTCAAAAGATTCTTGAGCAATCTGAGCATCTGAAGTCATTCTTTCTTTTTCCATTCTCTTAGTTTCCATAAAGCTAGCAACCTCATCTTCATACATCTTCCTTGCTACTTCATCAAAATCAATTTGTTCTTATGTTCTGGGCTTGATCTTCTTCGGTTGTGGCTCATCTTCAATAAGAATTCCCTTTCCCTTATCTTTAGCAGTTTGTACTGCTTCCTTTGCAACCTCAGCAGTTTGTACTGCTCCTTCAACTTCAACTTCAACAGTACCTTTTTGATGTTGATCAGTACCACTTTGTTCACTTTGATCACCCATATCTTCATTACCATTTCCACTAGCAGTACCTTCTTTTTCATCACTATTGCCACCAGTACCTTCTTCAAAATTCAAATTCCTCCCCTGAGTTTCTGACCCTGATTTCTTTTGAGTATCTTTTCCTGATTTCCTCCCCTGTTTGGGAGAATCACCATCATCATCAGATTCAGAACTTGAAGAACTACTAGATAGCACCAACTTTGACCTTTTACTCTTGGACTTCTTAACTTGATCTTCCAATTTCTGTATTCTCATCTGCATTTTTGTATACATCAGGGCAAAGTTTCTTTTGTGACTTTTAAGCTCACCCTCCAGAGTTACCACCTTTTTAGACAAATTGGTACACAGAACCATTAATTCATTAAGTGTAGAGCTGCCCTCATCACTTTTAGCTGTGTTACCTGCTAGGAGAGGTGAATCAAAGGGCATAGATCCAGTTTCTACCCTAGTTAGACTAGGATGTACTCCTGAACCACCCATTTGCTCAATTTGGCTTGGGATTTCATCACCTGTGTCAAGTCTTGGAGGACTTGGCACATTAGATGTTGCCATGGAAGGGGTCTTAATGATGTTGACACTGGCTTGCCCAGCTACTAAGCCAGAAGCAATAGTGTCAACCCCACCCATACTATCAAGAAAGATAGGCTCATCTGCTTCAAAGGTATGAGTAGGAGGACTAGACTGAGCAATCATAGTCTCCTTTCTGGTTCTTCTCCTATATGTTGTGGTGACTGGGGGTGTATAGGTTATTTCAGGTACCTCAATGGGTGTGTGTTGGGGCTCAGTTGGGTTGACTGACCCTTCACCCTATTCATTTTGTAGCATCTCAGAAAAAAGAGGGATCACTACCCCATTAAAAAGTCTACTTGCCATAGCCATGTTTTGAAAGAGTTTTTGCTGAAGGCAAGGTGTAGGAAAAGCTTCTTTGTGTTTCTTTAGCAAATTCTTTTTCTTGTACAAAAAGGTTTGAATAAACCTTGGATACATCAGAAACTTTGTTTTACTTTTCACATTATTGAGTATACTCTCAAATATGAATTTAGAAAAATTGAAAACTCTGTTTGTTGACAAACATATGAGTGCAATAGCAATATTGCTACTGAATTGCTCCCATGATGTTCTTTTGGAACTTAAACAGTGCAAGAGAGTATGTATGAGAAATCTCCATTGTGGGGAGAAACATCCTTTTTGAAAATTCTGTGGAAAACTAGAAGGGGGGGGGGTTGAATAGTTTTACATCTTTTTAATTTATTATAAAACCTTTGTTTACTTTTAAAAACTTAGATTCAAGTTTGTTATGAAAAATAAAACTTGAACCTTATTATTAGTTATATAAATATTCTTTTAAATTGATTGTAAAAGTTTTGGTTTCTTGAATGGATTTTCAAATTGATCTTTATGTGAAGTCGACCTCTAATTAATACTAGCAATTATATAAACCTATGTGTATGAAAGTAATGACGATGCAAGTAAAGAAATAAATAAGGTATGGAAAGATCTAACCGAGACACGAGAGATTTATAGTGGTTCGGCTACAAGGACACCTTCCTTGCCCTACTCCACTCCCCGAGCACACCTTGCTCGAGAGTTTTCTTCACAACTTCAATAAGCTCCCTTATGGCGGAGAAAACCGTACACAACTTTGGCTTACACGGGTTTAACGACACAAAGCTAAATGTCGAGTTCTAATAGTAGCTAGAACCAATCTCACAACTTCACAACACAACTTATTCACGACTACTTCACAACGGCTTCACGACTGCTTCACGACTTCTTCACGACTTCAACACGACCGCTACACAACCTCTATGATGCGGCTTCACGACTTCAACACCATGTCTTCATGACTAAGACTTCACGACTTCAACATGACCGCTACACAACCTCTATGCTACGGCTTCACGACTTCACGACTAGGACTTCACGGCTTCAACACGACCGATACACAACTTCTATGCTACGGCTTCACGACTTCAACACTAGGACTTCACGACTAGGACTTCATTGCTTCAACACGACCGCTACACAGCTTCTATGCTATGGCTTCACGACTTCAACACAAGAACTTCACGACTAGGACTTCACAACTTTAACAAGACCGCTTCACAGCTTCTATGCTACGGCTTCACGACTTCAACACCACGGGTTCACGACTTCTACACAATGGCTTCACGACTTCTACACTTTGACCTCACAACTTCTATACCACAACTACTTATACAACATCTTCACTACTTACACACAACACTAATCTACAACACACACCTTACATACAAATGAATGAATGATTTACAAACTTTGTTAAACACACAACTTAAGTAACAAGATGAAACTAAGTTGTAATACTTCTAATCTTGATTGATAGAAGTATTCTTCTTTTGCACTTGGATGGTGGAAGCTTGGATCACTTGGAAACCAATGCTTAAGATTACATGATCAAAGGTTTTTGTTTAGATATGAAATGAGATATACAACAGAAAGTTTTAGTGCAAAATGGTTAAGAAAAAATCCAGGAGAAGGCTTGTATTTATAGGGAAAAATCTGGACAGCTGGAGCCTACTGGAGCGGGGGCAGTCCCCTTAAATAGGGGGCGGTCCCCTTAATTATTAAGGGGGCCGCCTAGTAAAATTAAGGGGGCCGCCCCTTCTGTCCGTTGGCCAATTTTGTCCTTTTGTGGGGAAGGTTTTTCTGGAACATTTTAACTGATTTTGGTTAAAAATTTGAATTCATATTTTTATAAAAGATTAAACATTTTTATTTAATGCCAAAAATGTTTTTCAAAAATATATAAAATTTTTTTGATGTTTTATAAAAAATCTAGTTATTAAGAAAATGTTCCTTTGATCATATAATGCATTAAGCATTAGTTCATTCATACCTTAAGTGATTTTAGTTGTAGAAGTGAATATTTACAACTAAGTACTTGTTTAATTTATAAGTTTATGTTTTAATGAGTTTACATTTTGTGATCATCAAAACATAGAGATATGAATAAATATTGATAATGTTTTTAGGCATTTATTTATGTCAACAATCTCCCCCTTTTTGATGATTACAAAACCTAAACTCATTAAACCAAAAAGTTTATTTTTGGACAAGTATTTAGTGAGTTTACATTCACTTCTCCCCCTTTTTGTAGAATCAAAAAGGTTAAGCCGACAAAATTCAAACGTGAAATTTGTCGGGACGAAAACTCCCCCTTGATGTGTACTCCCTCTCGTTTGGGGGCACCAAGGAATCGATATATGGAATACTTGCAAGAAAAATATTAGAAGCACAAGCATATATATAGCAAAAATAAGCATGCATATAAAGACATTCATTAAAAATGTTGTGTATCAATACACAACCATCCAAGATTATATTCAATCCTACATTAGCTAGTAAGTAATGCAATCTACATAATCATTCTAGGAGTACATGATCTTCCATGAGGCTTGCACACAAAATGGTTTGAAAAATTATTTTTGATTAAGCATTGCATATGCTTAATTTGGTGAGAATGAAGGTGGTGGTAGTGTAGTGGGTGAAAATGATGGAGGTTGTGGTGGAGGTTGGTTGTTAAGCATGTGTTCAAGGGATGAAAACATGTAGTGTATCTCATCTCTAAGAACAAAGGTGATGGTTCGGTTGTGGGTGTGGTGGTATTGGTGATGATGAGAAATGAGCATCAAGAGGTGTCATTGGTGATATGGAAATGACAAGTTGGGTGAATGGAGGTTCTTGAGTAGGAGGTGGAGTTGATGCTCTTGATGGTGGTGATGAAAGGTGTGAGTTGATGTAGTTATTGATGGATGAAGTGGAAGGTATGGATGAAGATGTTGTGCCATGAGTGAAGGGTGTTTTTGATGGTGCATTTGGTGCACTTGGGGATTAACATTGAGGTAGTGGTGATGGAGTTTTGGTGTCTTAGAGATGATTTTGGTGATAGCATGGTGAATGAAAATGGGTGTTTGATGGAGGTGATGATTGATTTAGGTAAGGTTTGGGCTTGATAAAAGGGGTCGCAAGATGCAAAAGAAAACAGTAAATTATACTGCCCAGATGGCCGGTCCCCTTAATTGTAGGCCGGCCCCCTTAAAATTAAGGGGACCGCCTAGGGAATTAAGGGGGCCGCCCATCTGGTGTTTTCCCAGGCGACCAAATTTGAAAAATTTCCAGAAAAGGGTCATTTTTAGGGTGTTTTTGCAGCAAGCTCCATTTGAATCATGTACATCAAGAATGATTAAATAGTGGCATAAACATGTTAAATACGCATGCATACATTTAAAACATATTATGGAATAAGCATGTTATTAATCATCAAGCATGTATATATATATATATCATGATATCAAGTATATAAACAATAAGCATAACAATCATATATTAAGCATGTTTTTTAAACATATTGTTGACATGTTTCTCAATTTGACTCAAGTGATGTGGTGATGATGGTAATGATGGTGAGATAGATGGTGATGGGTTTAAGTTGCTTTGAGCAAGGTGCAAAGCGAGGAGAGCATTAAGCTCATGGGCTTCCTTGAGTTCTTCAATGAACTTCAAGTGTTGAGTGGAAGGTGATGATAATGGAGAGTGGTTGTTATTTGGTGGAAGTGGTGGTGACACTTTTGGTGGTGGAGACATTTGTGGATTTGGGTAATTATGAGTGAATGAAGGTGGACATATGGATGATAGGTTATGTGTGTGAAAGGGTTCATTAGGATGAGGTTTAGGTGTTGGTTGAGTTTGAACAACATCATTTGTTGGGTTATGGCAAATGTCAAGCTTCCTCCTCCAAATGGGTATTTATGGTGTAGTGATGATGTGATTGTGGAAGGTAAATTTTGGAGGGTGGTTTGTGACAAAATGTGTTTGTGAATTTTGGGAGGTATAGGATAAAATGGGTTGAAAATTGAAAAAGAAATCAATAATCCGTCACTCCAGATGGCCGGTCCCCTTAAATAGGGGCCGGTCCCCTTAATTTTAAGGGGGCCGCCCATCTGCTGACTTCCAGATTACTGGAAATGGGTTTTTGGCATAAATTTGTAGAAAAAGGTTGTGTTTTTGGGTTTAGTTTCAAGCAAGTCCAACTTCTTTCAAGGCAATTTAGGATTTAATAACTCATATATGCTAAGCATATTTATTTAAGCAACTTTATCTAACATGCAAACTACTCATTAAGCATATAACATGTATATACATATATTAGACAAGAAGATAATACATAGCACCATGTAATTCATAGTATCATACTTAGGAAGATTAAAAGGCTAGTTAATTAATCCTAATGATTATCTATGTACAAGGGAATGGGGAGTTGTGATAGCATGGACTTCTAGACTTGTACCAAGTGAGATCTTTAATAAGTAAACCATGATTTTTCATTTTTGATTTAGTTCACTTATAAGTGTCATATACACAAGTATATATGACATATATGAGATCACCAAGCATGATTTAAAGAAATGTTTTTGGCATTATTCAACAATGCTTGAAAGTAGGTTTTATGTGGATGTGAAAAATATATTAATGAAATAGTTTTGGCTTTATTTCAAAATGTTTTTATGAGGAAAGAAAACATATTTTTCCAATCTTTGGTTTTTGATAAACACGTAATTATAGACACAAGTTTGGAAGAAAGGTAGGATGGTGAAACATGTTTAATAGAAATGTGTCATAATCTTTTGAAAAATCATTTTTCCAAAATGTGAAGTTTTTGCAAATTTAAAAATAAGTCCCATTAATTATAGGTTTAAAAAATAATGGTTTATAAAAGATCTCATGCTCAAGTCTATTGTCACATGCTACCTCTTTCTACATATCCTATGACATTTACGCATGTATTATGACTAAATACAAAATACATCATGTCAGAGTAGTTAGAGAAAAACAAAAGCTATTATAATGACAATGCATTCAACTAAACAAATAATTACGAAGGCATGCAGTCAAATCACATAGGAGCAAGTAAACATCTAGAAATTTTATATATGCAGGATGACTTACATCTAGGAATGAAAAGCTTTAGTGAAAAGCAAAGTTCATAATAGTAAACTATCGTTAGGTATATTTAGGAAGAATAATGTATTCGGGTTGGAGAATGAGTATGAGACTATTACTAGTGGTGCTCAATTCAGGCTAAACACGACCGTTTTTATGGGTTACACACACCCAACTTCTCACATAGAAGCAATTAAACCGTTAGGTCAAATTGATTTTCTAGTCAATAGATTCTCCAGTAGTCATTCTCTTTTTAGAAGAAATTAAGTTCCTAAATTTACCTATCGAAGAGTACCAAATATGAAGATTGCTTGGTTCACAAACACTTAGGGGGGCTAACTAAAGGGTTTCTAGTTTATTAAGCCACAGAACGAATATAACTAAAGTGTAAAGGCAAAGCAACCTATCAGACCAAGCATATCCTAAGGCATTAATAAGATTATATGCATGAAGTAATCACTTATGAAATTTTAAATAGAGAACTTACCTCACGTCCTAGCTTTTCTTCATAATGTCTCAGATGATGATCTTATTTAAACCGAAGTGGCTTGACCCAAACATGTCTTCTACGGATGATGATCTTCTCCTTCGTCTGTGTCACTCCATGATTATGGATTGAGTTCACTTTAGAGTTGATACATGTAGTCTTCGTCGTTAATACCTACATTAACAACATTTGAACTAGTAGCACATGTATCTATTTTATCTAAATGTTTATCTATTAAATTTTCTAAGATAACAAATTCATGTACAAGATCAAAATCCTCATCTTTGGCTTGACATTTTTCTTGATGAAAGTTTAAGAAATTTTTCCAAATATCATTTGCCGTTTTACAAAAGAATATTCTTTCATGTTCAACTTTCGGCAAGGTTTTATAAATAATTATTTTAGCTTTATTATTTATTTCATTCTTTGTTTTCAAATAGTCAATTTGACTTTCAAAATCCGTTTTTGTTTAACTTTCAAAATATGTTTTTGTTTAACTTTCAAAATATGTTTTTGTTTGACTTTCAAAATCACCAATCGAAATGACATGCCAAAGATCTAGTTCAATTGATTTCACATAAGTTTCAAATTTATTTTTCCATTCAAGAAAAGTATAGTTTTCAAATAGTGGTGGTTTTAGCAAAAATTCCCCTTCTAGATATTTTTCGAATTCCATAGATAGATTCAAGTTTTAGAATACAGTATATTTTAAAGATCTTGATTGACGTGGCTCTTGATACCAATTGTGGAAAACTAGAAGGGGGGGTTGAATAGTTTTACATCTTTTTAATTTATTATAAAACCTTTGTTTACTTTTAAAAACTTATATTCAAGTTTGTTATGAAAAATAAAACTTGAACCTTATTATTAGTTATATAAATATTCTTTTAAATTGATTGTAAAAGTTTTGGTTTCTTGAATGGATTTTCAAATTGATCTTTATGTGAAGTCGACCTCTAATTAATACTAGCAATTATATAAACCTATGTGTATGAAAGTAATGACGATGCAAGTAAAGAAATAAATAAGGTATGGAAAGATCTAACCGAGACACGAGAGATTTATAGTGGTTCGGCTACAAGGACACCTTCCTTGCCCTACTCCACTCCCCGAGCACACCTTGCTCAAGAGTTTTCTTCACAACTTCAATAAGCTCCCTTATGGCGGAGAAAACCGTACACAACTTTGGCTTACACGGGTTTAACGACACAAAGCTAAATGTTGAGTTCTAATAGTAGCTAGAACCAATCTCACAACTTCACAACACAACTTATTCACGACTACTTCACAACGGCTTCACGACTGCTTCACGACTTCAACACGACCGCTACACAACCTCTATGATGCGGCTTCACGACTTCAACACTATGTCTTCATGACTAAGACTTCACGACTTCAACATGACCGCTACACAACCTCTATGCTACGGCTTCACGACTTCACGACTAGGACTTCACGGCTTCAACACGACCGCTACACAACTTCTATGCTACGGCTTCACGACTTCAACACTAGGACTTCACGACTAGGACTTCATTGCTTCAACACGACCGCTACACAGCTTCTATGCTATGGCTTCACGACTTCAACACAAGAACTTCACGACTAGGACTTCACAACTTTAACAAGACCGCTTCACAGCTTCTATGCTACGGCTTCACGACTTAAACACCACGGGTTCACGACTTCTACACAATGGCTTCACGACTTCTACACTTTGACCTCACAACTTCTATACCACAACTACTTATACAACATCTTCACTACTTACACACAACACTAATCTACAACACACACCTTACATACAAATGAATGAATGATTTACAAACTTTGTTAAACACACAACTTAAGTAACAAGATGAAACTAAGTTGTAATACTTCTAATCTTGATTGATAGAAGTATTCTTCTTTTGCACTTGGATGGTGGAAGATTGGATCACTTGGAAACCAATGCTTAAGATTACATGATCAAAGGTTTTTGTTTAGATATGAAATGAGATCTACAATAGAAAGTTTTAGTGCAAAAGGGTTAAGAAAAAATACAGGAGAAGGCTTGTATTTATAGGGAAAAATCTGGACAGCTGGAGCCTACTGGAGCGGGGGCGGTCCCCTTAATTATTAAGGGGGCCGCCTAGTAAAATTAAGGGGGCCGCCCCTTCTGTCCGTTGGCCAATTTTGTCCTTTTGTGGGGAAGGTTTTTCTGGAACATTTTAACTGATTTTGGTTAAAATTTTGAATTCATATTTTTATAAAAGATTAAACCTTTTTATTTAATGCCAAAAATGTTTTTCAAAAATATATAAAATGTTTTTGATGTTTTATAAAAAATCTAGTTATTAAGAAAATGTTCCTTTGATCATATAATGCATTAAGCATTAGTTCATTCATACCTTAAGTGATTTTAGTTGTAGAAGTGAATATTTACAACTAAGTACTTGTTTAATTTATAAGTTTATGTTTTAATGAGTTTACATTTTGTGATCATTAAAACATAGAGATATGAATAAATATTGATAATGTTTTTAGGCATTTATTTATGTCAACAAATTCAATTTATGTTTGGATGTATCATACCCCACTCTGGCAATTTCTTGCCAAATTTCAGTGTTTCTATTAGGAGACATCTTAAGTTAAAAGATTCATATAGTATCAATTTCATTGTTACTGAATCTTCTATTAGGAGACATCTTAACTTTAGAGTGAATTTCTATGTCTCCATCTTCACTAGTTATGGCAGTTGCAGTCTGCCAAAACTGTGTGATTTGAGAGACAAAAAGAGTAGGGGAAACAGTTAAAGCATACCTTATATGAGATGCATTCAGAAAGTCTAAAATCTCATAAAATTGAGGTCCATCCCCTTCCTCTATTTTCTCCAAATAAGCAACCTGGTTGTGTGTCTTAACGAATTCCAAAACAGCCATGATTAATGAATGAAAGTTATATCAGAAAGATGATCGTTTGTTGTTTAATTGATGATTTGCAAAGCCAATTGGGTTTTTATATAGGTACGGTTAGGGTTTGAGAATTTTGCGCCAAGGGATAATTATTATCTTTAGAAAGATGTAGAGTAAATATATGGAAAGAAGATAATTATCCAAACAAAAACCCTATATATATGGTAAGAAACTGAATTTACCCAACGGCTAGTTAAAAAATCTGTTACTGACACAACAGTACCAACGGCTAGTTCAGAAGTACAAACTACAAAGTTTACACTAGCAGTACAAACATTGCACTAGCAGTACTAATTTTCAAGAAAAATTTTAATGAGTAGTATAAACTCAATATTGATTTAAATCGAATACTGCTCACCAATAGTTTTTAGCAAACTATCAGCTATCAACGGATTTGATGTGTCTTTACCAATATCCGTTTGCTTTGGACTAGCCAACTCTTCACTGTTAGATATGGTGAGTTGATAACCATATAGTTTTTGGTAAACTATCAACCATAAACGGATTTGAATAGTCTTTACCAGAAACCGTTTGCTCTGGACTAGTTGGTTCTTGATGTGGGTTAGACATGGTGAACCAATAACCATTTGCTGTGTGCACAGAACATCATACACTTTGAGCTCCAAAGCATCTCACCATCCAAAACATCAAACACTCAAGTCACAAACTCCAATCAACCTGCAATTCTTAGTCAAAAAATAGAAAACAAAGTGCAAAGCACTTGTCTCATAACAAAATAATCATATGACTAACATTGCACATAAATAAGGAAATTAGTTTCCTTGTGGAACCCAAGCCATTACTGACTTTGGTTTTCCTCTTGCATCAATATAATTAAACCCTTTTAGCACAGTTGGAGCACCATTGGATTGAAGTGGTCTCCAAACCCATGATGCTGATGCATTAATACCATTCCCCATATTTCCCTTAGCAGTGTTTTTAAAACTACCGGTATTAACTGCTTGCCTAGCAGTATGAACTGCTGGGTTTGCAATTGCAACTTTAGGCTTCCAAATTTGTTTCTTAATCACTTCATTGTTATGAAATGGTCTATTAGCAGTTGATGGTGCAGATTTGAATTTTTTTTTTCACTTTTAACTGCTTGCCTTGGGTAAAATGTCTTAATTGGTCTGGCAGTATGAATTTCTGGTCTAGCAGTATAAACTGCTCTTGGTCCAGACCATAAAAGAACTGATCTAGGTATCATTCTAGCATTGGAAGGGTGAGTTGTAAGTCTTTCTGAGTTCACCCTATTGTTTGAATACCTAGTTACCCTATTGCAATAAGCTGTAAGATGGTCAAACTCTCCAGAATTAAAACAAGCTTTTCTATGAAAGACAAAGTCATTACCTAGTTGGTGAGACTTGAGGTTGTTCCAATTCCTTTGGTTACCTCTGGGCTTGTGTGTGGCTCTATACATCTCACTATATCTTACTGGTTGCCTAACATGTCTAGCATTGGTTTTAGGCCTAACAGTATTAACTTTGACCACCTTAGGAACTCTTGTTCCTTCTACTTTAACACTATCAGGTTTAGCCTTAACCTGATCACTCTCATCATCATCAGAAGTCCAATCCTCTATGGTTGGAGCATCTGATTCCCTACCTGAGGACCTATCAGAGGACACCTTGTCCTCAGAGAGTGATTTATCACTTGCACTCTCAAAGCTTACTTCTACAGGTTTCTTAACTACTTATTTTTCTTTTGGTTTTGGTCCATATTCCATCTTAGGTAGTTGAAATTCTTCTAGACCTGTATGTTCTAGGTCAATACCTGGAGGTGCAGGTATTCCTCTGTGAGGAGGTGGAACAAACTTATAACCTAAACCTGATTTAGCCTTGTTGACTATTTGACATTCAATTAACTTTTGAACACCTTTTGATGTATACTCTAAAGTATCTACACTTAATTGAATGTTCTCCTTAGCCTGTTTCAACTTATCAAACTCATCTCTTACAAACTTAATTTCAACATCTGTAAAAAATATGTCCTTTTTAAGTACAGCTATGTCATCAGCAAATTTAGACTCATTACTCTTATAGTGTAATATTTGCTCCTCTAACACAGCTAAACCTCTCTTATGATTTGCCAAATTAAAAATAGTCTGGTTTAACTCTATTCTCTGTTCATTATATTGTTTTCTAAGAGTTTCTAATTCTTTTAAAGCATCACATGATTTAAAACATTTAGAAACTTGTACCTCAGAATCTGAGAAAGCCATGAGAGCCATCTCGGTAGGTGCTGCTTCCTCTGCCTCCATGAAGCTCCAGTCAAACCCTAAGCCATCAATGGCAACCATAGCCTTTGAGCTTGAGTCAGTAATCTCCACAACCCTTGATCCTGTTGACTTGCCCTCATATCTCTTATTCCTTGAGTCCTGCTGTGGTCAGGAAAGCACAATAAGTATTCTCATCCAGGAGTCCATTAGTACTGCTTGAAGTACTAGCAGTACCAATATTTGAACTAGCAGTTCCAACTGCTTCAGCAACTTGCACTTCTTCCACTGGACTTGAGGTACTGGGAGTTGACACAAAGGCCAAATTCCCAAAGCTTGAGCTTGAGCTTGTTCCAGTAGACTTCTTAACATCATGCTCTACTATCTTGAAGTTGCTATAAAGATCCATTAAGCTCATGGAATCAATATCCGGCTTATTCTTCCACACAACAACATGCATACCCCATTCAGTTGGTAGACTTCTTAAAATTTTTGAGTTTAAGTCCTCCTGAGGTATCTCTATTCCAAGAATAGCAAGCTGACTCACAAGCTTTTGAAGCCTGTTGAACATATGGTCTAGAGACTCATTGCTTGTAGCTGAGAAGTTCTCAAATTGTTGCTTGAGAAGGGTTTTCTGAGTTTTTTGGTGGCATCATTCCCACCAAATCTTGCAACAATGGCTTCAAACAAAGTCTTGGCACACTTTAACTTGCTGAAGTTCAATAATTGATCATTGGGTATAGTCAATAGCAGCAAGCTCCTTGCCTTAAGATCATTCTTGTGATGGACCTTCTCTTCAGCAGTCATAGGCTTTGTCTGCACTATAGTCACAACCTTGCCATCAACAGTAGATGAAGTGGTTGTAGGCTTAAAAGTGTTCCCTTCTTCTATAATCTCCCAGAGTGCATAATCTTGCACCTGGAAGTATTGCTCAATTCTCAACCTCCACATATCGAATTCATTAGGCTTAAGAATTGGCAACTTAGCAGCAACATTGGTTGTAGATGTCTCCATGTCCATCTTCTTTTAAATCAAATTCTTCAGGATCTTCTAATTCATAGTATCAGAACCTGGCTCTGATACCACTTGATAGGATCTGATGTGTTACACTTAGGGTGTTAATCCTGTATGATGTGTATGAGATACTTTGAGTGGATATAACTAAGTATGCGGAATCTACTTAGTTATACTTAGAAGAATAATTGTATGTATATGAATGGAACAGTGAATTGTAAGTGTATGAACAATGAAGACAAAGTTTAACCAAAAAAATTCAATATTATTATTAGTAATACGAGTGATCTTCTATATCACTAGGGTTTACAACCTTGAATCTTAACAAAAAGAGATACGTATAACCTAACCTAGGATATCCTTTTATAGACCAAGGATTCCTGTACAAGATAACTATAACTCTAATTATATAGGATATTCACTAAATCTTTTCTATACTTATCCTATTACACGTTTACAAAACATAAGCAGTACAAACTTCTTGTGCTAGCAGTACTAAGTCAGTTAGTACTGCTAATGTAATCTCCAGCAGTCTTCAATCTAGCCTTGACAGTTTGTACTGTTAGGTTTAATTCCCAACAAATGAAGTGACCACAATCCTCACTCCCCACACGGGCAATCACAAGGGGGATAGTTCCTTGGATTGGATCTGGATCGGAAAAAAGCAGAAAACACGTATGACTTTGTCGCTCGGATATACATACAACAGGCCGGTTAGTCACTGAAGCAATAACCAACCCCGTGTTTGGCATAATCATCCAGTAGTCTCCCGGTGCAGGTCCATCATGTAACCAGTCTATTGATCTTCGAAGCATGTCATAGTCTCATTGCCACCACATACGTATGTAAAATTCACGATTAACGTCTAAATCTTGCAATAACCACATTCGAACATTGAGCCACCTATCTTCGGGTTGACCAATACCGCGGGCAACGCACCGAAACCCACAATTTCCATCACCTAGCACATTATAGATACTTATTATGTGTCGACGGAAAAGTTGCGGAATCTGCTGAATGAAATAGTCGCTCTCCTTATTTCCAACGTATAACCTATGTCTGGGACTTTTTTCAACTCTAGGACCCATGTAAGAACTATGTCTCGTAGGTTGTTTGTTAAAGTCTGAGACTTTTGTAGATCTTGAATTTGTGCTTCTTCGGTGATCTACGGTTGGTACTTTATTCAAGTCTAGGACTTTTGTAGCCAGGGACTTTTTGTCCTTTGCTCTCGGACGTCCACGAGTACATTTGTGAACAGCAGGTTGACGTGTATCAACAGATTGAGGATCGTATATCCCTCTCACCTTCTTTAACATAATTTTCTTCACAAACGACGACATTTTGTCAAAAACACACTTGAATTGTTGTATGTCATCTTCACAAGAAGTATCATCGTCAGGATCACAAAAAGGACCAACTTCAGTATTGACACTAGGCCATGGAACAGATAGGGTTCTACAAAAAAATATCAACCGTATCCAGTGGAATGGCCATATCTGCATTCATTAAAAGTGACTTATATAAATTACTGATATTATTATTTTCAAAAACTATTTTTACAAATTTTTATTATTTTTACAACTTTTTTATTATTTTTAACAACTTTTATTATTTACTAACTTTTTTTACAAATTTTTTTTACAATTTTTTTTTCTTAGGCGGGAAGAAAAATAAAATAAAATAAAAAAGTTAAAACCGCGTAGAATACCACTAACCCACCCACAGACTTACTAACCCACCCTACCTCACCCCTGACCTCTTATCTCTTCTGACTCTCTTTTCTCTCACTCAATCCCCTCAATACTCTCTCCTCTGTCTAACCCACCCCATCAATACTCTCTCCTAAAAATGCTTGTGTTCTTAGCAGTTTTTGATCTAAAAACTGCTTGTGGTTTTGATGGTAGGACTGTGGTTCTTGATGGGGGTTAGGATAGACGTGGTTTTGATGGTGTAGGATTGTGGTAGTTGTTAGATCTTTTTAGATCTAAAAGGCTCTGTGTGTTGGTGGGATGTGGTATTATACGCGGTTTTGACTTTTTTTTTAGATCTTTTTAGATCTAAAAGGGATGATGTTGGTGCTTTTTTTAGGGCTTATGTTGTTTCTGTTTGTTGGTTAAGTCTGATGTTGGTGCTTCTTTTATTTTTTTAGATCTAAAAGATCTGTGATTTTGGTATGTTGTGTTTGTAAAAAAAATTAGACTCTTTTTAAATCTAAATAGATCTGTGATGTTGGTAAGTCTGATGTATGTATTTTTTTGGTTTCTTGTTAATTATTTTGGTATCTTGTTAGGATAACACACGCCTTTTTTGGTTTCTTGTTAGGATAACAAACGCCTTTTTTGGGGCTTATGTTGGTTCTGATGTTGGTAAGTCTGATGTTAGGGGCTTTTTTAGATTTTTGATCTAAAAAAGATCTAAAAATCTAACTAGACCATTTTTAGATCTAACACTGCGTGATGCTTGGTTCTGATGGTGGTTAGATCTAAAAAAAAGGGTCTAGTTAGCAGTTTCACAATAAGCAGTTCACATAATTGTGTTATTTAACACCCTATATGTGGTTCTGATGGATTATGGTTTTGATTCTTTATTGGTTTATGTTGGTTCTGATGGTTTATTGGTTCTGATTCTTTATTGGTTTATGTTGGTTCTGATGGTTTATGTTGGTTCTGATGGTTTATTGGTTCTGATTCTTTATTGGTTCTGATGGTTCTGATGGTGCTTATTGTGAAACTGCTTATTGGAAAGTGCTTGTTGTGAAACTGCTTGTTATGAAACTGCTTGTTGTGAAATTGCTTATGTTTAACTGCTTATATTTAACTTCTTATGTGAAACTGAAGTTTATCACAGACTTTAAGCAGTTTTTGATCTTGTTGAAACTTTGAGCAATTTATGATCTAATAGCAGTTTTGATGGCAATGATGATTAAAAAAAAAAAAAAAAAAAAAAAAAAAAAAAAAAAAAAAAAAAAAAACTTGTCGATTGGCGTGGCATAACCGAATGGACGGCAAAACATTTGCAACCTTCAAATTTGCAGCCATATGTGTAAAAAAAAAATCTGAGCCATCTTATGTTTAACTGCTTATGTGAAACTGCTTATTTGAAACTACTAAAATTTGAAACTCATTTAATTTTTGAAAGTAATAGCGTAAAATGATACCTCGTTCGTGTAAAACGGTGATGTATTCATCGTAGAACGGCTTATGTTTGAAACTGCTTGTTTGAAACTGCTTTTGTTGTGAAACTGCTTGTTGTGAAACCTTTTGTTGTGAAACTGCTTGTTGTGAAACCTTTTGTTGTGAAAGTGCTTGTTGTGAAAGTGCTTGTTGTGAAACTGCTTGTTGTGAAACTGATGTTGTGAAACTGCTTGTTGTGAAACTGATGTTGTGAAAGTGCTTGTTGTGAAACTGATGTTGTGAAACCGCTTGTTGTGAAACTGCTTTTAAGTGAAATTGCTTATTGTGCTTGTTGTGAAAGTACTTGTTATTGTGAAACTGCTTATTTGAAAATGCTTATTGTGAAACTGCTTTTGTTGTGAAACTGCTTTGTGCTTGTTGTGAAAGTGCTTGTTATTGAAACTGCTTGTTGTGAAACTGCATGAGCTGGTGTTTATAATCAAAAGAAAGAGAATCAAAATGTCGTTTCAACGACAAACCCGTGAAAGTGTACTAAAAGGCAGGACTTGACTGTTTGACAAAAAAATAACTTAGACAAACCCGTGAATGTAAGGACTGGATGGTGTAACTATTGACAAAAAAATTACTTAAAAAAAAAAAAAAAAAAACAAAAAATTTGTAAGAAAAAAAAAAAGTACAAAAGTACAAAACATAATAAGAAAAAAGTACAAAAATAGTAGGGAGGGTTAGAAGGGTGCAGGCTTAGGGGGTGTCAGCATAACACAACCCTTTTTTTTTTAATGAGAATTTCTATTGAAGTCCACAAAATAACTTTTTAAACATCCTATTTGTTGGAATTAGAAAACCATGACAATCATATAAACTCCATAATCAAAGTACACAAGTATGCGGAAGCGTGTAAACAATAACATATAACACATAATTATTAACTTAAACATAAATAGAAAATGTACCCTATGCACTTCAATAAATCTTGATTATGATTTAAACTAGATCAATGATAAACCCCTTACCGTTTTGTTTATCGATCTCTTGATAATAACTATAGTGAGTTATTACCTCGTTCTTGTACACACAAATTAAACCGTATTAAGGTTATGCAAGTAAAACACAAGAGTAGATTTTTGTTTAAACAAATTCGATCCCACAAACCCTAAGAGGGTGTTGTACGATCGGCAAGAACAAAAGAAAAGGATAGAAAACTTTAGGGATAATTGTGTGCACAAAAGATTAGCCAAAACAATTACCCTAGGTTTGTTTATATAGTGTTTAGAAAACTTTGGGAACAAGTTAGGCAATGGGTTGCCCCATTAGCCCTAGTCGGCCGATCCTAACCCAAGGAGGGTTCTAGATCTTTTTCCTTGTTTCCTAATTACATACAAACACTCTTTCCTTATTTGCGTTTAACGGTCGTTAGTCATTTAACGGAAAATACTAACGGTCGTTAAGTTCTTGTGTTAATAATAAATATATAAAATACATTTATTATTATTCCTTAATACTCATTTGTAATGTGTGCAATCCCGAGGTCTCGGGTTCGATACTAGACATTTACATATTAATTGTTAACCACATTTCAACAACTCCCACTTGGTTAATTATTAATAGCAAAATGACATTGGTTGGCGTCTTGCAACACTCCAATGCCCCTAGTCCGACTCGAGCTAGATTTCCTGGAAAATATTTAATGATTCATCATTATTATTATCCTTTTGTTACTAACACTGTATTAATAAAGAAATGGATCTAAGTCACTCTTTATTAAAGTTTCTGTTTCTCGTTGTTAATGATTGAACAAAATTACCAAAACATATGAACATATTCCAGATAGACTTTGGGCGTGGCCACGCAAACATTTTGTCAACCCTACGAGGGGCCCAACAGTATTATACTTCAAAACAAAATTTGAAGGAACAAATTCTTTCTTGACTACAAGAATAACCCATGAACTTTGCAACACTTCTGAAAACAATCCTTATAACTTCCAGTTACGGTAAGCAGTAGATTGCTTTACAAAAATGCACTACATCCATGACTCTTATCTGGTATCTCAAGTCTGAGGATAACTATTTCATGAATTACTTGATGACAAGATCCATAAGTAATCTCATGCTTAGTTGGGATAAGTCCTATACTCTATTCATAGATATCATGTGAAATTGGTATGACTACGCATCAATATACTTTCAAGTATATTCTTTAACCAACATTCCCATTTGTCTTAATTTAATGATATTCCCATATCATTAACCGACAATGGACACATTTAGAATAATAAAATTATTCAAGGATGTAAACATGCAAAACCAGGATATATGTATATTTCAACAAGACAATAAAACATAAACATAAACGATACTTTACTTCATAAAATCAATAATTGTCTATTACATCCTTTATCCAAATACTAATCACAAATGGGCATGAAACTTTCAGCCTTACGAAGACCTATTCCTTTAGCTAACTTATAAAGCTTAGTGCCAGGAAGAGCTTTCGTCAATTGATCTGCCAAGTTATCATCTGTGTGAACTTTGAGTACTTCGAGCTGCCCAATCTCTGCTTGCTCTCGCACATAGTGATATTTGATCGGATAATGTCTGGTGCCTTTCATGATTCCAGGTTCATTGGCAAATGTAATTGCAGCTGAATTGTCACAATACATTTTTATAGGTTGTCGAATCGAAGGCATAACTCCAAGCCTTGATACAAACTTCCTAATCCAGACGGCTTCCATTGCAGCATCTGATGCAGCTATGTACTCACTTTCTGCTGCAGACATCGCTAATGTACTCTGCTTCTTGATCCTCCAATCCACAGCTCCTTCATTAATGACAAAGACGTATCCAGTCTGAGACTTCATATCATCCTTATCACCTTTCCATGAAGCATCGCAGTAACCTGTAACATCAAGTTCTGCTTGTGGATCACCCCCATAAACTAAGAACATATCTTTAGTAGCCCTAAGGTACTTAAGAATATTCTTAACAGCAGTCCAGTGAGCTTCACCTGTATTCTGCTGATAACGACTGGTTAAGTTCTGAGCAAACGCCACATCTGGCCTTGTGCTTTTAACCGCATACATAATAGATCCTACAGCCGAAGCATAAGGAACTTTTTCCATGCGTTTCACCTCTTCAGGTGTTGAAGCACAAACTTTCTTGCTCAAGCCATGTTGTTCTTGCATCGGCAAATATCCCTTCTTGGAATTTTGCATATTGAATCTCTTCAATATTTTATCGATGTAAGCACTTTGGCTTAATCCAATTAATCGCTGAGATCTATCTCTATATATCTTAATTCCCAGAATGAAAGCTGCTTCCCCTAAATCTTTCATAGAAAAACACTTTCCAAGATATGCCTTGACTTCATGCAAACTTGGAATGTCTTTTCCCATGATCAATATGTCATCGACATATAATATAAGGAAAATTACTTCACTCCCACTAACTTTGTGGTATACACATGGCTCATCAAGATTTTGTGTAAAACCAAACCTTTTAATTTCACTATCAAACCTCTTGTTCCATTGTCGTGATGCTTGCTTCAATCCATAAATGGATCTTTGAAGTTTGCATACACGATTTGGAAATTTTGGATTCACAAACCCCTCAGGCTGCGCCATGTAGATATCCTCATCTAGGCGACCATTTAAGAAGGCGGTTTTGACATCCATCTGCCAAATCTCATAGTCATAGTATGCAGCTATAGCTATGAGAATCCTAATAGCCCTAATGTCAGCTACAGGAGAAAAGGTCTCTTCGTAGTCAACACCATACGTTTGAGTAAAGCCTTTAGCTACCAAACGGGCTTTATAGGTGTGTACATTGCCATCCATGTCAGTTTTCTTCTTGAAGAGCCACTTACTCCCAACTACCTTGGCATTAGGAGGAAGGTCTACTTCAATCCAGACTTCATTGTCTCTCATGGATTGCATTTCCCCATTCATAGCAACTAACCATTTTTCCTTTTCAGGACTATTAATGGCAGCTTTATAACTAGGCGGTTCATCAAGATCCCCTTGTATATATTCCTCACATTCTACATTAAGACATAGACGTTCAGGAGCTTTTACAGTCCTTATGGATCTGCGAATGGGAACCACTTCAACTTCTGGTGGAGGACCCAGACTTTCTGGTTCTTCAAGAAGTTGGCTAGTGTTTTCAGAAGGTAATGCATCATCATGATCTTCTTCAAGATCATATATCCTCCCACTTAATTCTTGAGATATGAGATCCTTTTCCAAGAAATCTCCATACCTTGCAACGAATACTTTGTTCTCAGGAGGATAATAAAAGTAGTAACCCATTGTTTCCTTTGGGTATCCTACGAAGATACATTTTACAGATCTTTGTTGGAGCTTGTCGCCCGAGTCACGTTTAACGTACGCCTCGCAACCCCAGACCTTGAGATAAGACAAGTTAGGATCATTTCCAGTCCATAACTCATATGGTGTCTTATCAACCTTCTTTGTGGGAACCATATTAAGAATGCGAACAACAGACTCCAAGGCATAATCCCAGAATGAGAAGGGAAGAGTTGTTAGATTAAACATAGATCGTATCATGTCTTGCAATGTACGATTTCTTCTCTCAGATACACCGTTTTGTTGTGGTGTATATGGAGAAGTAAGGTGCTGGACAATTCCTTCCTTAGCTAGATAATCCACAAACTCTTGACTCAGATATTCACCACCTCTATCGGATCGAAGAGCTTTAATCTTCTTTCCAAGTTGCAACTCTACTTCAGCTTTAAACACTTTGAATGTTTCAAACACCTCATGTTTATGTTTAAGTAAATAAACATAACCATAACGGCTGAAATCATCCGTAAATGTTAAGAAGTAGCTAGCACCTCTCCTTGACACATGTCTAAGTGGTCCACACACATCTGCATGAATAAGACCAAGTAGATCAGTAGCCCTTTCAATCCTATTATTAAAGGGTTTCTTTGTCATCTTCCCACTAATACAAGACTCGCATTTATCAAATGATTCATCATTGATCTTTTCTAAAAGCCCATCATGTTGCAGCTTTTTCATGCGATCCTTGCTTATGTGTGCAAGACGAAAATGCTAAAGATAAGACGAATCCAGACTTTTCTTGATTCTCTTATTGTTGATGCTATACATCGAATTATTTTTAACACAAGCATTACCATTATCATTCATATCAAGTTCAAAAATACCATTCACAGCAATAGCATTAAAATAAAATACACCTGATGAACTCAAATAAGTACATTTTATTACTATCATTTATCCTATTTATTTGACTTATTTTATTATATTATGTATGAGAATTGATACTTAATCGTTTACTTTTGTAATTCTCAGGTAAAAACAAGCATTTGGTGAAACTTGGCGATTTTGGACTAATTATGGAGTAAAACAAGCAAGAAGTTAAGAGTCTACTGAAATGTACGAGATCAAGACTATTCTGCTCCAGATGCGCCGCATTATACTTCTTACATACGGCGCATCGCTATCAAGATTTCACAAGATATTATCCAAGACGGCAAAGGACATGCGCCGCATCCAAGAATGAAGATACGCCGCATCTTCTGGCGGTGTACGAATATTCCTGAATATATTAATCTTGGACCCCACGCGAAGTTAAGTCAATGCGCCGCATCTACTTATTAGATGCGCCGCATCTTACCCTCAGACAGAAACTATAAATACCCCAAGACCAGACGAATTTCGTGGAGCATATAATATATACGAAGTTAGAAGACCACAGAAACCTAAGGCCGAATTCAGATGATTAGGCAGCACAAGACACACCCGAACGAAGATACAAGAGCTGTAAGAAGGTCCTGCATGTGTTTAATTCATTAAGTAGTTTTGTTTTATTGTGTTAGTAAACTTTAATTCATCAGGATTGATGGCTTGTGTAATGTGACAACGGAAAGATTGCACTCCCTTAAAACTGCTTTCCCATCAATTAAAGTTTATATGTTGATGTCTTTGGTTACTACTTATTAGTGCATTGATAACCTCTGTGTTTATTAGTGGCCTGCGCATTTGACTACGGAAGAGAATGTGGCTCCCACGGTTGTTACTAAATTGATCACTTAGGAATAACTTTTAGACATAAGTAATCATTAAGGGATTTCTCGCCGATAAGATTAGGACCAACGAGAAAGGGTTAATTATATACACTTCATATAAAACTATCAATAAAACAAGTGACAATCTACTTAATCATCAGGACAGGTCTTCTTATTGTCTCGAGTATTTATCTGTGTACGTGCATGCCTATTGCTGATTCGTGCTCATTAGTTTAGTTTATTATTTAATTGCAACCAAAACGTGCCAGTCTCTCAGGCTGAACCCCCTTGCGTTAGATTAGGTTTTATAGCTAACTTATAATATTAAAATACTGATTAGAATGACTAGATAATACGTTCCACTCTTAGTGATCGACACTCTACTTACCATTATATTCATACTGACCGGGTACACTGCTCGTTAAGTGTGTGTGTTATTGATAAGTCGGCTAAATATAAATTTAAAACTTGAGTAGGCATTAATACTGCTAAACCGCAACGACACATCGCACGCATCAAGTTTTTGGCGCCGCTGCCGGGGAGTGAATTGTTATTATCTGTTAATTTGATTAGTATTTTAATTAGGTTTTTAGTTTTTTATTCTAATTGCTAACCATGTTGTGTATTAAATTAATTTGCACTCATTGTATTATTTTGCATATTTTCTGTTTTTGAGTGTTTTTATTTTTGGTTGTTTTCGTTTGTGTTTTTATTTGTTTTTATTTTTCGTATTTTCTGTGTTCTGCTATCGTTGTACTGAGCTAAATCGAACGATACGGCGCATCTATTTTCATAGATACGGCGTATTGCGTTTAATTTTTATAAAATACAATGCGTTTAATTAATTCGATACGACGCATCTTTCCCCAAGATACGGCGTATCTGTTTTTAATAAGAAATTTTTTCTAAACGATAACGCGATACGACGCATCTGTTTTTACAGATACGGCGTATCTATTATTTTAATTAAAAACAATTTTCGAATTATTAAACTGATACGACGCATCGATTTCTGTCGATACGGCGTATCTTCTGAATCAAAAATCTTGTATTTTGAAACGTAACGAAAATACGGCGCATTAACCTTTGTTAATACGACGAATATAATTTGATAAATATAGTTGATTTTTGATATTTACTTTGATCGGTCCGCTACTCTCGTGTGCAAGTTGTTTATTTTCATTATAAATGATGACTCAAGCATCACCATGAAAGATTACATTCTGAACCAAACCAAGAGACGCTAGCTGGAGTGATCGAACCTAAGACAACGAGAGTGGAGGAAAACTCAGTACTGGTAACATTAAATATCTTAAATCGAATTCCAGGTATCCTCTACAATAATCTACCTAGCCTTAAAAGGAGTTCTCTTAGAAATCTCTCTCGATTCTATTATACATTTATAATCTTAATTTTGTTAGCTTAAAAACGATATTTGTTCCTAACCACGGAATAAATCCTTATCCACTAAACAATAAGCTTACAATTATTAATAAAACGTTTATGCCTATTGCTCTTATTTTGAATTCATTTATATCATATGGTATGACCGTTTAACCCCAATTTGATGTATAAAGAATTGTGTTGCGGAGGACAAGGTACGTTCCTTATTTAAATTTCGTTCACTAACATAGCGATACGGCGGATCTAAATATCCCAAGCGCCGTATCTCTGACCAACTAGGACTCATTGACTAGTCAACGAGATTAAATAGATACGGCGCATTCCAATTTTTCAATACGGCGCATCGTTTTGCCCTATAAATACGACGGGAATGCGCCGGATCTAAATTTTTTACCACAAAATCCTCACACAGTTAAGAACATACACGTAGTAAAATTATACTCTAAATCTGAGCAATTTTTCTCAAATCCACCCTCTAATCGGATCTCTTATCCTAATCCTAACCATACAATTAAGGTAATTATTCTATTTCGATTTAATCTTGTTTAATATAAAAATTAGGGTTTATGTGATTAATTCGATTAGGGCATAAATGATATAGAGATATGATTAGGACTTGTATTAGATGATCTCCCCCGTATTTAATTTGCATAAATCATCGAATTTCTAGCCTAGTTTGATTTGAATGTAAATTAGGGTTTTGAATTCGATTTTGAATTTTAGTGGGAAAATAGATTAGTAGTGGTGTAATGAGCTCTTAGAACTTTTATAATGGGTAAATGAAACTGTGATATTAAGTGGGAGTTTACGTCACGGATACGGATTCTTGGAAAGCATGGCTGACCCCCTTTATTTTATACTGATATGCTTTTAGATGCGGCGCATCTAGGCTAATTGAAGCGGCGTAACGACCTATTTCCAAATTAATAAAATTCTAGATACGCCGTATTACTTAATATAGATACGGCGCATCTCCATACGCCGTATCTCATTTCTTGCTCCGCATCTCTTATATTTTGTGCAGATACGCCGCACTGATTAAAACAGATGCGCCGTATCTACCTAATTTGCAAACTGTTTACTAACTTTGAAAATTTATTTCAGATGGCATTACCAGAGGCTGCACAAAGACATCAGTGGCTACGTTTCGAGAATATGGGACTGACTCCTGGCACTTTGGATGATTACTTGCGGAGACTAGAATCGATTTACTTTAAGAGAATATTTAGGGTCCAGGTTTTGGATTTTGCTGATGTGGGATTGATTGGAGGAGGGCATGCTGCTGAGAGTTTACGACGTAGGATGGAGATGGTAGTTACCGGTGATGATGAGGAGGTGGTATTCAGATCTTTTGCTTGGGAGAGATTGTTCAGGATTGACGAGCCCTTGGTAAAGGAGCTCATGATGGAGTTTTTCAGTACGGTCTACTACAGAGAGACGGATACTGGGTTGGATATTGCTGACACCCTTGTGTTTAGACTGGGTGGGGTGCCGAGGCAGATGTCTATGAGACAGTTCATTTTGGCTATGGGTTTGCACACGGTTGAGGAGCTTGAGTCTGATGGGTTTGCCAGATATTGGGATGATAGTTTGAGAGTGGTCCCTGACAGGGCATTATTCGGTGATTACTGGGACAGGATTTCTTCGGTGGGTGACATCGTTACTTCTACCCCCTCTTACACTTTGATCAGGGAGCCCATGAGGAAGCTGTGCCACCGTCTGATAGCACTTACCATAGCTGGGAGGGGTCAGTCACCTGAGAAGGTGACCACTCTGGACCTCTTCCTCTTGAGGAGCATGGATGAGGGGTTGTCGGTGAACATCCCCCACTTTTTGGCACATTACCTCCACCGGTCAGCTGCAGGGAGAGATAGGAGGAGTCATATGACTGGCGGGCATTTTGTTTCTAGGCTGGCCCGCCATTTTGGAGTGATTGGAGAGGAGATTCCAGCAGGGCTGGAGGTTGTGGTGACCCATCTCCCGGTTATTGACAGGGATTATTTGGTTAGACTTGGGATCTGTCAGTTGGCTATGGGGGATTACGTTTGGGTAGCATTGGGGCCCGCTAGAGCTGCAGGGCCAGAGGCGGAGCAGGGAGGTCCCCAGGGAGCTCCGGCTGCTGCTCCAGCCCATCAGGAGGAGCCACAGCCACCAATACCTGTACGCACGGTGAGTCAGAGAGTTGAGGCAGTTGAGGGAGAGCTGAGAGCCTTGAGAGGTGATCCGTGTGTGAGTATATATAAATAAATATAGTATCGTGCACACGTGATACTTTGGGAAATGACAAGTCAAACCTTAGGAAAAGTCAAACTTGCAAAACCCGTGAATGTGATGTGTGTGATACCGGATAAGTGAATACCCGGGTCGTAGTCCCAACGAGGCGTGAATTGAGGATATCGTTTGAGGTTCGGTATTAAAATGCTTGAAAGAACGAGGGTTGATTGGTTTTTTTAAAATCTACTAAAACGAAAATTAAAATAACGTAAACGGGAAATTACGAACGAGCATAAACGTCAAAATAATGAAATATAAACTCTATGGGTACAAAATTATTTTTCCTACATACTAAATGACAAAATAAAATTTTGGGAAAAAGAAAAATATTTTTTTTGACTTTTTAATTAATTATTATGAATTTAAAAGTGAATTAAACTATTTAAATGATTTAAAAATAGCAAACAGTAATAAAAAAATCTGAAAAAATTCAAGTAAATCTAAAATGATATTTAAAAACTAGGAAAAATAAAAGCAGAACAAGAATAAGCTTAAATAAGCCCAACAGCCTAATAAGCACTTTGGAAATAAGCTAGAAATAAGCAAAAGCTATCCAAAAATTATCAAAAGCTCAAGACTGTTTAACCATACTACTGGAAACTTAAAACAACAGAAATTTATCAAATAAGCAATAAGAATAAGCAAAAATAAGCAAATAAGCACAATCAAAGAACTGAGAACCAAACAGGCCACAAGGGCAACTGCAGGCTACTTTTTAGTTTATCAAATAAGCTTGGAAACCCAAAGGAAGCCTGGAACCAATAAGCTTGTACACTGGACTTCTCAAAAAACCAACAAGCTCAGAGTGGGTCCCACAAATAAGCTCAAAAAGAGCTTAAGAAACAAGCTCAGTACACACTGATTACTCAGTGTATCTGAGTAATCAGGGCTATTTGAAAGATCAATATAAGCAATCAAATAAGCAGTTTAGAGAGAATTAAGCACAAGCACAAAGAAACAGGACAGTGGGGTTTCTAAAATTACCAAAAGCTTAGGATAAACTTCAATAATGAACAAGATTAAGGCTTGTGAAATTGAGCTTATGGGAATAGAAACTTTGGTGCAGGGGAGGCTATGGGGTGCTGATCTAGGCTTAGAAAAGCAGTCCATAAGCAGTCCAAAAATTACAAAAAAATAAGCTAATGCTGACAAGCTACCAAGGATGATTTGTGCAAACTTCCAGCTTATAAGGGCTTATTGTGGAGCAGTTATAAGCTCCAACAAAAAGCCAAAAAGTAGTGTGGGGGCTGCAACAAGCAGTCTGCAGGCCAAGGTTAACTACCAACTAAGCTTGCAAACACTAAATTAAGATCAACTAAATGAAATACACCCTACAAACTGTTAGTGCAACCAAATTCAAACCCTAAATCAAACAAAAACCTAGCTAAAATTGAAATCAAAAAGTGAATTGTAGGACTGTTCTTGACCTGTCACAGACTGGGATTTTGGAACTTTGGTGAAATGAATTAGAAATTGTTCACTCTTGAACATAACATAAACACAAAGTGTTTAGACAAGTTTTTTTTGTTTTGACTCATAAATACACAGTCCAAAACCCTTTTGCACAAATTCAACACAATATGCTACTAAAACAGTCTTATCACCTGAAATTCTGAACACTCACTCAAATACTTAAAAACTTGACTAAACTACTAAAACTTGACCAAACTCAACTACTTATACTGAACTAAGGCTATTTCAAGTAAAACTTGTGACCAAAACTTTTTTCTACCCAATGTTAACCCAAAAGCCAAACACTCTCATTCTTGACTGTCCTGGCTATAGAACTGAATAAGTGCATATTAAGCAGAGCTATAGCATCTAGATAATTAAACTAACATAATAAAGCACCAATGAATGCAAATAAGCTGAATTGAAACAAAGAAAATAAGCATAAAATGAGCAGATTAATAGTGGCAGTTGACTTTAGTTGACCAAGAACAATAAAAACAACAACAATTTCGAATTTCATTAACTGAATAGCAAACTACATTACTGAAAACTAAAAATTACAATAAGCTGAAAAAGAAATAAATACCTAAATTAATGCTAAATAAAACCTGCCTCAATTGGCTTACAAACTAAACTATTTATACTAAAAGAAAAATATAAAATTAGGGTTAAAATTCGGACTTCATCTCTTCTCTCTTCTTCTCTGAGCTTATCCCAACCATTGGATTAAACTGGGATGATCTTGGCCATTAAATCCCATCTCTTGCCTCGGATTGCTGAGGTGGAGAATGATGGTGACTGAAGCAAGGTTTGGGGAAGAGTGGAAGGAGACAAATATGTTGGGATAGTACAAAAAGTGGTGAGGTGATGGGAGATGATGGTGTACGGGGTGAGTTGAGCGGGAAAGGATTTTGGGGAGAAGAAGAAAAAGGTCTTATCTTATTTTGACCTAATAGATACCGGGTTGGGGGTTTTAGCAAAAAGGACCGGGTATGGGTTTTTCTTTGGGCCGGATGGGTTAAGGCTTGGGTTGGGGGATTGGATCATCAATTGGTCCTGGTCTGTTTAAAGATTGGGTGAAGTGGGCTTTAAGGGATCCGGATATGTATAGGTGTGGATCCGGTTTGTTAAAGTTTGGTCAATTAAGATTATAACACAAGGACTAATTTTGTAACTTCAGCAATCTTCAAGGACCAAAACTGCCAAGTATACCAAATCACACCAAGGGTCACTTTTGCCAAGTGAGAAATAATCCAAGGCTATTTTGGGATTTTCCGAGCTCGAATTAAAATGATGTCTGTTTCGTCTTCGGTTTCCGGCTCTTTTCCAAAATATGCACGGTTTTATCCATATTTGCCCCGTTTTCAATCCTTTGTACCTGAAACACATAAAAACACAAAACCAAGGATATCTGCAATATATTTGGGTGTTTTTGGTTATTTTTGTGTCTTTATTGGGTATAAAATGATGAGTATTTACACACTCATGAAGAGGCGTTGTAGATGGTATGAGGAGGAACTCGGAGTGGCTGGTTACGAGTGTGAGCCGACTTTTGGAGCAGCAGGGTATTACCCACACTCGTCCGGATGGTACTCATGTTGCAGGAATGACACTTGCGTACACTCGCAGAGTCCGGGCTAGGACTGATGATGCCAGCACTTCGGGGACCCACCCACACGGCCACACTGACCCTTGATCTCTTGATTTTACGTTTTTATTGACATTGTTCCATGCATATTATTATTATTCTTTTTGGATTGTATCAATCGATATTATCATTTATGCATTTGATGTTTCAGTTTATATTTCTTAGTATGCTTGACAAAGACTGGCATTAAGTTCAGCATGATAATACGAGAGGACGTGAGAGAAAACCATGGAACGAGCCATTTTACAACAGACTGTTAACAGTCTGTCTGGTGAACACATGCGCCGCATCTGGTACAACAGATGCGCCGCATCCTATCCTTTATTTTATTTTTATTTCGTATTTATTCCAGGCTCGATACGGCGTATCTTCTTCCATAAGATACGGCGCATCGACTGACCTGATGATTTTCATTTTAATTTTTAAGTTTTATTTTTCCTAACTACTAATGTATTATGCAAGTTTGAACCTTTCTTAACTTAGGTGTGTTTAAAGTCTTGGTGGTATTATAGATTCCTGCATTTCCTGTGGATACATCAAATATGAAGCTTAAACGTTCTCATCCACAAGAAAGATGATTTTTGCTCTTATACAAATGGAGGATCATACCGAGCAAATCTCAGGGGAGTTTTTCTGTTCTAATTCTTTTATTTTCCAGTTTTTAACCTTTGATACAAACAACGAGGACGTTGTTTAACTTAAGTGGGGGGATTGGAGAATTAGAACACTTACTTGTCCTAAACTTTTCAAAAATTATGCTTAAAATGTGCTTAATATATCAAAATTAAAATTTTTTTAGCATGTTTTTGTTTAAAGTCTAAGTAGCATAGCTGCACACATGACGTTATTTTCAAAAATTGTGATTTTTCAAAATTCACAAATCTATGAGTGTGCCGGTGGCTTGTAAACTTTGGAACTTGGCTTGTATACTATTCGAGACCACCATAATAAGTATTATTTTATATAATTGGAATGACTTGTCTAAATTGGTAAATTTCTAGGATTACACCCAAATAGCCTTTATATGTTATGTGTTATTAGCTAACTACACTGGTTAGTTAACCCCTGTATAAACCCTTTTGTTACTCTCACTTTTAGAGTAAGATACCCCTAGAAAAACACTCAGAGCCATTCCTTTCGTTTCTTACACCTTTGTTATAATGTTTCGTTACACCCTTACACCTTAGCCTACCCTGTAGATTAAAATCCGTGGTTGGTTAATTGCTTTAGGCAAAGTGTGTTTCCTTACATTACCTGTGTTCGCGTGCGTAATTCATTATCTATGGTTAGGTCGGGAAATTGCACAATGCAATTGGAGTGAAAGTAAATATTGTATATCTTTGAGTTTATTTTTCGTGTGTTTACTACTTTCACTATTACCGTTATTTCTGAAGTTATGAAAAATATGGAAAAATTATCCATAATTATCATTATAGTGATGTGGTGAAATTTTACACATCTTTGTATATGTTAAAAAAAAATAAAAAAATAAAAATAAAAAAAAAATTGAAAAAAAATAGAAAAGAAAAAGAAAAAAAAGAAGAGTTGGAAGTTTGTTTTAACCAACTTATGTAAAGTTTTGTATTAAGTGGTCGATATCACCACTAGTTGTTGTATATTATATCTATGGATTGAATGGGAGTTGGCAGTTATGGGAACACCAACTAAGGTTTATTCTTTTATTAAGATCTTGTTGAGTATAATTCGTGTCTACCTAAAGCGTGTGTTTCAAGTGTTAAAGCGTGAGTTATTCTATGATATGAGTCTTATTCATGGGATGGTTGGGATAGTGATTAACCACACTTAGGATTTTAATTTATTTGTTTTGTTTATTTTTCATTTTTACACCAATTTGTATCCCAAATATTATCCATACCCTATATTATTCTTTATCCAAACCTTTGATTTATTGAGATTAGGGATTTGAGCAATCTTAAGTATCGTAGTCGTGGATTCGGCTATGTATTTATGATTTTGTCGCCCTTTTTGATATAATATTATTGGAGAAGATTACTTGGTCCTATCTTTAGCATATTCGAGTTAAGGATTTGAGCAATTGCAAGTATCGTGTTCGTGGATTCGATCATGTATTTGTGATTTTGTCGCCTTTTCTGGAATTTGAGATCGATAGAGATTAAGGAGAATGATTAACCCTTAAACCTCAAAACCCTTTTTACCGCTTTAGACTTGTTATTCCTTGGCTTTAGTGGGGGAGATGTGTATACTTGCCAAGCTTATGATAGAATATTAGTCACGACTGGACAGTTAAACGATTAGATTTGCTTTTATCAAATTATTTTATTTTACTTCTAATTCGTTAAGTGTTTGGTTGTGTGATTATGGCAAAAATGAATACATGCTTAAATATAAAAACAAATCCTAATATCTTTTAGGATGCATTTTCATAAGATTAATTCTAAGGTTTACTTGGGGACAAGTAAAGTTCAAGTGGGGGGATATTTGATGAACTCAAATAAGTACATTTTATTACTATCATTTATCCTATTTATTTGACTTGTTTTATTATATTATGTATGAGAATTGATACTTAATCGTTTACTTTTGTAATTCTCAGGTAAAAACAAGCATTTGGTGAAACTTGGCGATTTTGGACTAATTATGGAGCAAAACAAGCAAGAAGTTAAGAGTCTACTGAAATGTACAAGATCAAGACTATTCTGCTCCAGATGCGCCGCATTATACTTCTTACATACGGCGCATCGCTATCAAGATTTCACAAGATATTATCCAAGACGGCAAAGGACATGCGCCGCATCCAAGAATGAAGATACGCCGCATCTTCTGGCGGTGTACGAATATTCCTGAATATATTAATCTTGGACCCCACGCGAAGTTAAGTCAATGCGCCGCATCTACTTACTAGATGCGCCGCATCTTACCCTCAGACAGAAACTATAAATACCCCAAGACCAGACGAATTTCGTGGAGCATATAATATATACGAAGTACGAAGACCACAGAAACCTAAGGCCGAATTCAGACGATTAGGCAGCACAAGACACACCCGAACGAAGATACAAGAGCTGTAAGAAGGTCCTGCATGTATTTAATTCATTAAGTAGTTTTGTTTTATTGTGTTAGTAAACTTTAATTCATCAGGATTGATGGCTTGTGTAATGTGACAACGGAAAGATTGCACTCCCTTAAAACTGCTTTCCCATCAATTAAAGTTTATATGTTGATGTCTTTGGTTACTACTTATTAGTGCATTGATAACCTCTGTGTTTATTAGTGGCCTGCGCATTTGACTACGGAAGAGAATGTGGCTCCCACGGTTGTTACTAAATTGATCACTTAGGAATAACTTTTAGACATAAGTAATCATTAAGGGATTTCTCGCCGATAAGATTAGGACCAACGAGAAAGGGTTAATTACATACACTTCATATAAAACTATCAATAAAACAAGTGACAATCTACTTAATCATCAGGACAGGTCTTCTTATTGTCTCGAGTATTTATCTGTGTACGTGCATGCCTATTGCTGATTCGTGCTCATTTGTTTAGTTTATTATTTAATTGCAACCAAAACGTGCCAGTCTCTCAGGCTGAACCCCCTTGCGTTAGATTAGGTTGTATAGCTAACTTAGAATATTAAAATACTGATTAGAATGACTAGATAATACGTTCCACTCTTAGTGATCGACACTCTACTTACCATTATATTCATACTGACCGGGTACACTGCTCGTTAAGTGTGTGTGTTATTGATAAGTCGGCTAAATATAAATTTAAAACTTGAGTAGGCATTAATACTGCTAAACCGCAACGATACATCGCACGCATCAACACCATTTAAAGAAACAGAAATTCCATTGCTATTAATAGTATGTTCTAAACCAAGGTTCAACAAACATGAAAATGAAATAACACCTCTAACAATTGACGGTGCATAATGACAATTATTTAAAGATAGTACTAAGCCCGAAGGCAACACTAAATCAAATACGCCTATAGCTTCAACTGCTGCATGTGCTCCATTACCCACGTGCAAGAATTGTTGTCCATAGGCCAGCTTTCTCTCAACTCTAAACCCCTGCATAGTATTGCAAATATGAATACCACATCCCGTATCATATACCCAGGAATTAATCTTACGAGTTAGAGTAAATAATTCAATTACAAAGAACGCACCTGAAGAGCTGGGTTTACCAGCTTCACTCTTTTGCTTCTTCTGTCGCAAGTCATTGATGTAGAGCGGACAGTTCCTCTTCCAGTGCCCTACTTCATGACAGTGGTGACAAGCATGATCCTTCTTTCCTGGAGGACTCACCTTGTTCTTCTTGGGCTGGTGTTGATTCACCTTAGGATTTGGTTGATAGGCCATGACCTGCTTGCCTTTATCACCTTTACCCTTACCCTTGTTCACATGCGATTTTTTCTGGATCCTACCTCCTTGAATTGCCAACACTTGCGGAGTAGGAGCCTTGCCCTTTGGTGGTAAGTGTTTCTCATAGTCAACAAGCAATGCGAGTAACTCAGAAACTGTCTTCCCCGAGCAATGCATGTTGAAGTTCTGTACAAAACCAGCAAAATCCTTGTTAAGGGACCTGTTGATTAGGTTAACTTGAACATTCTCGGGATAACCAAATCCGACTCTATGAAGTTGATCAAAGAAATATCTCATCTCATTCACATAGTCTTCAACTGGTTTACCATCACCATGTTTGCAGCTGTGTAGTTTGTCAAGAGACTCATACATTTCAATTTCAGGAGTCTTTTCAAAAGACTTCTTGAGCTGCTCGAGCATGTTATATGGAAAATAATACTCAAACTTCTTTTGCATCATTGGATCCATACTTTGAAGCATTAAGCACCCAATCTCATTGTACTTAGCATACTCAGCTCTCCATGCTGCTTTGACCTCTTCAGAAGCAGTCGAAGCAGGCTCATCAGGGCAAGGAGTATTCAAGTAATTGAGCTTACCAGTCGCCCTCAAAACAATTCTGAGCGATCTGTGCCAATCATTGAAATTTTTCCCAGTCAATTTGGCTCTTTCAAGATGACTCTTGAAAGCAGTGAACACGGAGTTATCGGGTTGAGCCATTCTACAGAAAATAGAAAAGTTCAAACATTAGTATTTTCGATAATACTTATTCTCAAGAAAATATAATACCCATGGATATATTCATATAACCAATTTAATTTCCTTGAAAAATCTAGGATCCAACTTTACATAATTCCACTACATCAGTTGATTTGCTAGTAGTGGAAGTACAAAAGATGGTAATCTGTCGTACAATAATTGGCAAACAAGTTTTCCAATTCCTAGATAATTTATGGGATTTACTACATATTGATTCATCAATATGTCACGTAAGCATGTTTATCCCATCTCATGCCTTAAGCTCTAGGTCTCACGCATCAGCTTAATTAAGTTGTCTAACTTAGAAACTGCAAATTAATCCATGTATGGTCTCACGCACACTCGAGAATTTACCTTGTCATTAATTTTGGTCCAGGTCTCACGCATACCCAAAATTAACTTCAAGTGTTCCTTATAGTTAGATGGCATGTAACTTAAATTTTAGGGTATTTAGTTTTTGATGTGACAAAAACATGTACAAAGATGCATGCACTCATCTTTGTATCATTAGTTTTCAAAACAATTTTAATTTACCAATTAGTTAAGAGTAAACCAAAAAACTATGTACTTGAGGTATTGGGTTCACCAATTAAAGAAGTACCAACAATTATCGCCCACATATCCTACTCTTACATGTTATTCGGATATTTGCCACAAAAGTGGCGCGTGGAATTGAGGTAAATCACCCTTAAGATGATAGTGTACGTAAATAGTGATTTAGGTAAGTCGCAGTTGACGCACAAGCGGGCCCAGAGAGCCGGTAGGAGCGAATCTCTTAAAAAACCCCTCTCCAGATAAACCCACCACACAGTTTGTCAACTTTGGTCCGCCTTTCACACACTATTGTACAAAAACATCAATCAAGCAAAAGTTTATGATCTTAGTCTTAAAAAATTAAGTGACAAAGTTTAGATCTTGCTAGTCTCGCCTGGGAGCAAATTACCGTGCGAAGCGAACCACTGTCGGCACATAAGACTTTGCAAGATCCTTACTTTATTACTTTATGTTTCACCATTATTAGTCCAATTTAATTTTCTTTGAAAATTACCCTTTTTATTGCTTACTTTAACATATCACATATAAAAAAAAACAATAAACAAGTAATTAAAAGAAAACAAACAATCAACTAATAAAACAATTAATTGTAAGTGAAACATCTAGCCACATGCAACCTTTTAAACAAATCCTATTAATAATCTATATGTGAATTATTATGTATAGAATCAATAAAACTCCCATTGGTTTTCGAGCTCATTGTGCCCAATGGACCACAGTCGCCAACAATTGGCCGTGTAAGTTTTAATGATAATATACCACGTTGCACATAACCGATTCATTAATTTAATATATTAGGTCTTCCCTAATTTTAGATTTATCTAAACATGTAGCAAACATCTAAACAATTTAATTCAAGTAATTATCCGTGACTAATTATGCATGTATAGTCACGGATTCATGCATATCATATAGCAATTAGGTCACAAGATTCATAACACAACAATTGTTTAAAGACCTAGGGTTTCTAATTAATCACAATTAATTATGAAAAACACAAACCCTAATTAGGGTTTATGTAACAAATCGACACCCCCCCCCCAAAATTAGGGTTAGGGTTTCGACTTTTTATTAAAAAACAAATTTTAATAATAAAACCCTAGAAAATAAAACATGTATAATCTAAACAATTTAAAGATACGTTTTTTATTGTTTAAATAATCAATTACATGTTATACATGGCTCGTGATGCCACTGTTGGAATTAGAAAACCATGAAAATCATATAAACTCCATAATCAAAGTACACAAGTATGCGGAAGCGTGTAAACAATAATGTTGGGAATTAAATATTCTGAAGTTAGAGTATTAGGATTTACTCTAAGTCGAAGGTACTGCTAGTTCATGATCAAGGTACTGCTAGTACATCAAGGTACTGCCAGAACAAGAAGGTACTGCTAGTTCAAGTAGAAGGTACTGCTAGTTGTATATGGTACTGCTGATCAGTGAGTCATAGGATAAGATCGAAAAGATATTTATTGTATTTTGGTCAAACATATACGGTAGATAATATCTTACTCCATGTGCTTAGTTAACAAGTTGTATACATAGATACATGTTGTATATTATGTACTGACACAATAAGCATAAGTTAACCAAGTAAGTCGGCCAAAGACTTTAAGCAATTTGTAAAGATCTCTTGCAACTATAAAAGAGATCTTAGACTTGGATATTGTGTAGACACAGAACACATGCATAATTAAGAACTTAGAACTGTTAAGACATAGAACAAACACAAATCACAAGTTGTAACATAAGATTCAAGGTTTTGTAACCCTAGTGAGAAACACAAGATCACTCGTATTATTTTGAATAATATTGAATCGTTTAGTGAAAAACTTTCTTTGTTCATTGTTAAGTAACAAATATAATTCTTCCATTTCCATAACATACATAACCTTCTAAGTGTGGTTAAGTAAATTCCGCGTGCTTAATCATATTAACTCAATATATCATATACACAATGACACAAGGTTTAACCACCTTAACCGTGTATCACAGGTCCTCACAGTTGGTATCAGAGCTAAGGCTGATATATTTGAATTAGAAGAAACAGAAATGGATGCACATGATGCTCAAACAAATGTTGCTGCAAAGTTGCCCATGATCAAACCTAATGAGTTTGAGTTATGGAGGATGAGAATTGAGCAATATTTCATGGTCCAAGATTATACTCTTTGGGATATCATTATATATGGTGATTCTTTTTCACCAAGCTATTCAGAGGTTGTCTTAGAAGGTAAATCTATTAGGAAAAGAAATAATGGACCAGTGTCAAATGAAGAGAAGATACTGAAGAGAAATGATCAGAAAGCAAGAAATTTGCTGCTTATGACCATTCCTGGTGAGCAGATGCTATCATTTAACAAGTATCTTGATGCAAAAACTCTTTTTGAAGAGATTTGTGCATATTTTGGTGGTAATGAAACTACCAAAAAGACACAGAAGACACTTCTAAAGCAACAATTTGAAAACTTTACTGCTTTTAGTAATGAGACTCTTGATAAGCTATTCTCAAGATTACACAAGCTTGTCAGTCAGTTAGCTGTGTTGGGTGTTGATGTTAGACCCGTTTCCCAGGTATTGGGACCCACCCTAGATGAAAATGATAAAGACCTTATGTGATTGGCCAGTCAACATTTGATGTGTAGTGGTCAAACCCGATAGTCAAAATATGACTAAAGTGGTTATGTAAATTATGATGTGTAACTAAAGGGGCCTAATTTGACAAGTTTTATATATGTTATAAAGTTAGTTGTGGCTAGAATAGAAGCAAAGAGACTTGAGGGGCCATTCTTGCCAATTGCCCAAAGTCATCACCTAATTAATATATCTAGGGAGTTCTAGATTACTCCACCATTATTTAGATAGATCTTGAAAGTTCGGTTTTTATGGAGATAGAAAAGAGATGGAAACTAGCTAAATGATGATGATAGAAGAAGAAGGTGATGATCAAGTGCTAGTGGCCACCCTTTGCTATTATCATCACAAGTAAGTGATCTATCGTCTTGTTTTAGTGAAGTTATAGTTTATGAGTAAAGTGGGTAATCATCATATGATCAAGATATGATCATATGATGATATAATTCGGTAGATGAGTATGTTTTGATGGGTTTTGATAACCCTTGTTATGTATTTGATTGTTATGTTATTAGGTTTTGATATATTGTAAAGATTGATGATGAAGATGGAAGATTGTGATGATGATGATGATGTTCTTGTTGTTATGTAGCATGGATTAAGGTAAGTAAAATGATGATGACATGAGTTATATGGATTTCTAACATATATATATGTTATGTATGTTCATGTCAAGAAAGATGATCTTGGTTATGCTTATGTGATGCCATGATGTGGCTTATGTGATGAGTTGATGCTATGAGATAAGTTAATGTATTGTGTTAGATGGGATGTGAAGCAAGTGTTTATGTATTTGATGCTTATGTGGATTGAAGTATAATGTTATGTTATGATCGTTTTACTTACTAAGCCTTCGTGCTTACGGTTTAGTTGTCTAACCGTTTTGTAGGTTGGTATGCTTATATGGATGGCTTGGATATATGTGGATTAAGGATTTGGTTTGCAAGGATAGGGGTAGTGCGTGTAGGAGCTAGGTAGATACCGAGCTCATTCAAGATGGTACCCCCGTGAGTCAATGTATGGTTTGTGAGGTGGAGTCAAGTGTCAAAGTGTATAATAATGAAGTCAAAATGATTTGGTAGTCATTTGGTACGTCAAAGTATGCTTTATGTGTTTAAGTGTAAAGTTAAAGGGGTGTTTGGCACAAGTGTAAAAATACCCATTTTGGGTTGTATATGGGTCGAGTGTGTATTGGAACACGTTTTATATGTTAAAGTAATGATTTTGGTTAAGTTTGAGGTGTTGTGGAAGTCGTATGTGGCATATGTCATGAAATGGGTCAAAACGGGTTTTTAGTGTAAAACCCGTGATTGTGGAAGTACGTTTTCCGAGAGTCAAATGGTAAATGTTTTTGGATGGAAATGAGCCCATATATATAGTAATGAAATCTGGAAAGTTTGGTTAGGTTTCGAGTCCGGGAGGTTGGAGTATCGGCCGGGGATTTTGAAAGTCCAAAAACTGGACAGAACCTCCCATCCGATCGGATGGCTGGCGATCCGATCGGATGGAGGCCGATGTCAGATTTTTGGGTAACTTTGAAAAATCGTATCTTTTAATCCGTAAGTCGTCACGGGTCGTGCCACCTATCGTTTTGAAGGTAATTGAGTCTAGTTTCATTTAAAATTAGTCTCAAGGGCTGAAAGTTTATAGATTTTTGTCAGTGGTCAAAAGAGTAACCAGATGTCCGAAAAAGTTTCTAGTATTTCCGCTTAAAAGTTTAAGTTTTTGGTCTAAGCGGGCACGGGGTGTAACAAATTGGTATTAGAGCATCGGTTTAAGTGAATTAGGTTTTCTTTAGGATTGCCTGGACTTAAACCACTCGTAGAAGCGTTGGACATAAGTGTTAGTTGCACGGAAATTTATTTGCTAAGTGTTAGACGGATTATGTTTTGTGCTAGTTGAGCCTATTGTTGATAGGTGAAGTATGCTTATAATAGAATTGTGGTGTATGAGATACAAGTCCATGGGGACTTGAGATGCTTAAGTGATTAGCTAGCCGTGCACCTCGGTTGGTGCCGGTGTTGGTATTGTGATTATGTGATGTAAGTCCTTGGAGGACTTGAGATGTTTAGACGATTAGTTGGCCGTGCACCTTGGTTGGTGTCGGGGATTGTATTGCGATATGTGAATGTATGATAGAACTATAGTGATGGATTGCGAGAAGCAATGCTAAGTGGTATTAGAGATGGGTTAGTAAATGAATTAAAGTTTATGATGCCTTAGTTATAAGGTAGATTAGTACTTGCGGATAATTAGAAGATTGATGCTTAGACATAGATTGATTATGTGACGTGATATATGATGCCATAGACTTCATGAGTTGATTTTGATTTTGAATGTTTTAACACTTGTCGGATAAGTGTTAAGTGTCATGATATGATTGTTTATGTGATGTTAAGTCTATGGTAGGTTATTGTATGTCTAAGTTTTATGTGATGTGCTTGAGAGCACGATTGTATAGAGGTGTATGAGTTAAGATAGATGCATTGGAATGCATGTTATGTGTTGACCTATTTGTGGTCGATAAAATTAAAAAGAACACATTGATATGTGAAACAAGTTAAGAAGCATGGTAAGTGCTTGATGTAACTTAGACGCTTTGAAAGTGTGATATAAAGTAAGAAGTAAATAGCGAAGTATGTTTGTAGTTTGATGTCTTGAGAGGCATGGTTAAAATAATGAAGATTAGATGCTTGAAGGCATAAATTCTTATATGAGTAACTTAAAGGAGAAAAGTTAAAGTGTATAGTTAAGACATGATGAGATCATGTTGCATATAAAACATGATAATTAAAATGTGTTGATAATAAATGAGTAGAAGTGATTATAGATAGCGCTAGAAGTCATAAGTGACTTGAAGTGCGCTAGAAAGAATTGTAAAACATGAATGTGATCATGCTAATTTATTTGAATATGTATGATGAGATTAGCGAAAGTGTTATAGAATAAACCTATGTAAGGTTTATATGTGTGTGAGTTGAATAAACTAAATAAGTGATAGTATGAGTTGAGAATATGGTCAACAAGGGTTGACGGGTATTAGTAATAGTGTGTTGTAAGAACACGTAGAGATGTGTAAGTTGTAATGGACAAGCATTACATATAATTTGTCTAAAATAAAGATGGCACATAATGAATGTATGAGTCAACTTGGGGTTGACGGATGAAAGATAAGTTGCATTGTGAGAATGCAAATATGATATATGGACAAGTGTTATATAGAAACTTGTTTAGATGATAGTAAGCATGATAGTGAATGTTGAGATTGCGTAAGGCAATGAAAATTTAATAAATGATAGTGTGTGCCTAATAATATAAGTACATGAAAGATAAAGTGAGTAAAGATGATAAGACAGATATAGCTTGGATCCAATGCTCTAGTTTTGGTATCCTTCGGGATAGCCTAGCTTGCCTTTTATGGCATGATTGTTAGCTTGCCTTCACCGGCATGGTTTGCCTACATCCTTGGCATGTGTTATAGTATGGTATCCTTCGGGATAGCCTAGCTTGCCTTTATGGCATGGATGTCAGCTTGCCTTCATGGCATGGATTGTCAGCTTGCCTTCATGGCATGGATTGTTAGCTTGCCTTAGGGCATGGTTGTTAGCTTGCCTTCATGGCATGTGTTGGCATCCTTTGAGATGGCCTAGCTTGCCTTTATGACATGGATGATAGCTTGCCTTCGCGGCATAGATATTTAGCTTGCCTTTATGGCATGGTGGAGCTTGCCTTTATGGCATGGATGGAAAGTTAGTGAGATTGGATCCAAGGCTAGTAAAGATGGAAAGTAAAATAAGTACGAGTGTTATGTTGGAAGCATATAAGTAGGACGGTTTATGGTCTCTTGATTTAGATGGATTGGGACGCCTTTTCATTTAAATGAAGAATTTGTAAATCGCCGAACCATAAGTTTATAATTCCTTGTTTACATAGACTGGGACGCCTTTTTATGTAAATAAAGAGTTATAAATGAGTGGGCTTATGTGTAACCGATATGATGTGAGTACGGATAGAGATATGAGAGGTGAAAACTAAAACTTGATAGACGTCATAAGAAAGATAAATATGAATAAAACTTATAGCGGCAATAAGGTAAGGTGTGAAACCTTAAGATAGACGTCTAAAATGAATTTTGCATTAAGTTGATAAGTTAAATTGTGAGTATTCCCATAAATACGATAAGAAAGATTGCTTAAGTGGTGTGTGTGAAAGATTTTGAAATGTGCCGTTTGTATGGTACCTTGTATATTTTGAGATAAGTTGCCGGTTTTTAATATTGACATGTGTTTATGTTATGATAATGTGAGATTGGCTGGATTTATGACTTAAGGTCATGTTAGTACGTTGATGAAAGTGTGAGAATAGTGCCGAATTTTGAATTATATAAAGTCAAATTAGTAAAATTTTCCACGTGACAAGTAGTCATTGTTGGAAATTTTAGACAAGATTGCGATAAGAAGAGTTGTTATAGTGGATTGTAAGTTATGTTTATGTATAGTAAGTTAGAATTCGCACGATCATTTAGATCGTTGCAAGGTTGTGGATTAGAGAGCATGAGGTTAAGGACATGTATATGTTGAGAATTGGTTTTGGATAGTTTTAGACGAGAGATTTCGGGGACGAAATCTAAATAAGGGGGGTAGAATTGTTAGACCCGTTTCCCAGGTATTGGGACCCACCCTAGATGAAAATGATAAAGACCTTATGTGATTGGCCAGTCAACATTTGATGTGTAGTGGTCAAACCCGATAGTCAAAATATGACTAAAGTGGTTATGTAAATTATGATGTGTAACTAAAGGGGCCAAATTTGACAAGTGTTATATATGTTATAAAGTTAGTTGTGGCTAGAATAGAAGCAAAGAGACTTGAGGGGCCATTCTTGCCAATTGCCCAAAGTCATCACCTAATTAATATATCTAGGGAGTTCTAGATTACTCCACCATTATTTAGATAGATCTTGAAAGTCCGGTTTTTATGGAGATAGAAAAGAGAGGGAAACTAGCTAAATGATGATGATAGAAGAAGAAGGTGATGATCAAGTGCTAGTGGCCACCCTTTGCTATTATCATCACAAGTAAGTGATCTATTGTCTTGTTTTAGTGAAGTTATAGTTTATGAGTAAAGTGGGTAATCATCATATGATCAAGATATGATCATATGATGATATGATTTGGTAGATGAGTATGTTTTGATGGGTTTTGATAACCCTTGTTATGTATTTGATTGTTATGTTATTAGGTTTTGATATATTGTAAAGATTGATGATGAAGATGGAAGATTGTGATGATGATGATGATGTTCTTGTTGTTATGTAGCATGGATTAAGGTAAGTAAAATGATGATGACATGAGTTATATGGATTTCTAACATATATATATGTTATGTATGTTCATGTCAAGAAAGATGATCTTGGTTATGCTTATGTGATGCCATGATGTGGTTTATGTGATGAGTTGATGCTATGAGATAAGTTAATGTATTGTGTTAGATGGGATGTGAAGCAAGTGTTTATGTATTTGATGCTTATGTGGATTGAAGTATAATGTTATGTTATGATCGTTTTACTTACTAAGCCTTCGTGCTTACGGTTTAGTTGTCTAACCGTTTTGTAGGTTGGTATGCTTATATGGATGGCTTGGATATATGTGGATTAAGGATTTGGTTTGCAAGGATAGGGGTAGTGCGTGTAGTAGCTAGGTAGATACCGAGCTCATTCAAGATGGTACCCCCGTGAGTCAATGTATGGTTTGTGAGGTGGAGTCAAGTGTCAAAGTGTATAATAATGAAGTCAAAATGATTTGGTAGTCATTTGGTACGTCAAAGTATGCTTTATGTGTTTAAGTGTAAAGTTAAAGGGGTGTTTGGCACAAGTGTAAAAATACCCATTTTGGGTTGTATATGGGTCGAGTGTGTATTGGAACACGTTTTATATGTTAAAGTAATGATTTTGGTTAAGTTTGAGGTGTTGTGGAAGTCGTATGTGGCATATGTCATGAAATGGGTCAAAACGGGTTTTTAGTGTAAAACCCGTGATTGTGGAAGTACGTTTTCCGAGAGTCAAATGGTAAATGTTTTTGGATGGAAATGAGCCCATATATATAGTAATGAAATCTGGAAAGTTTGGTTAGGTTTCGAGTCCGGGAGGTTGGAGTATCGGCCGGGGATTTTGAAAGTCCAAAAACTGGACAGAACCTCCCATCCGATCGGATGGCTGGCGATCCGATCGGATGGAGGCCGCTGTCAGATTTTTGGGCAACTTTGAAAAATCGTATCTTTTAATCCGTAAGTCGTCACGGGTCGTGCCACCTATCATTTTGAAGGTAATTGAGTCTAGTTTCATTTAAAATTAGTCTCAATGGCTGAAAGTTTATAAATTTTTGTCAGTGGTCAAAAGAGTAACCAGATGTCCGAAAAAGTTTCAAGTATTTCCGCGTAAAAGTTTAAGTTTTTGGTCTAAGCGGGCACGGGGTGTAACAGTTGAGACAGAGAAGGAAGATCTCAACATGAAGTTTTTGAGAAGTCTACCTGATGAGTTCCATACTCATGTTATTGTCTGGATGAACAAACCAGACATTGAAACAATGAAGCTCAATGATTTGTACAACAACTTCAAAATTGTTGAACAAAGTCTTAGAAAGTCTGGAATTTATGGTACTAGTTCTGGGAACGTGGCACTTTTGTCATCTCCTAGTATTGGTAAGTCTGAAGAGGTAGAAGAAGTTGAAAGTGTTTCTAATGCTACACATGGTGGTCCTTCTACTAGTGCACAAAAGACTGTTGCAGGACTTCGTGATCCAGCATTCTATGTTTTTATATCTAGTCAGTCTAGTGGTTCTCCTCTAAATCATGAAGACCTTGAGCAGGTTGATGGTGATGATTTGGAAGAGATGGACATCAAATGGCAGGTTGCTTTGCTCAGCATGAGGGCCAAGAAGCATTGGCAGAGAACTGGGAAGCAAATTACCATAAATGGTAATGATACTGCTGGGTTTGACAAAAAGAAAGTGGAGTGTTTCAACTGTCATAGGTTAGGACACTTTGCTAAGGAATGTAGAAGCCTAAGAAAGCAGGAGAATAGAAACACATGGTATAAGCAAGATAAGAGAAAGGAAGTTACTGTTGAAGAGCCAAAGGCTATGTTGGCTATTGATGGTATTGGTTATGATTGGAGCTCTATGGCTATGGAAGAGGAAGCACCACCAAATGCTGCTCTTGTGGCCAATGAATTTGCTCTAATGGCCCATTCTGATTCAGAGGTAAATTCTATTCAAATTTGTACTGAATCATGTCCTAATCTTAAAGCTTATGAAGACCTTAATAAGAGATTTGAAGCTCATAGAGAAGAGTTACTCAATTCACTTTTTAATTTGGCTAATCACAAAAGAGGTCTAGCTGTTTTAGAGAAATAAGTCTTACATTTTAAAAGTAATGAATCTCATTTTACTAATGACATCAATATACTAAAAAATGACATTAAGATCAGAGATGAGTGTATTGTTGAGTTGAATGATTCATTAGCTAAACACAAAAATGAAAGAGAAAATGTAAAGGTATTTGTGGATGTTTTAGCTCATTCCTCAGAAGGATTCAATAAACTTTGGGAAGCCCAAGTTATTGATAAGGTTAATTCTGGTGTTGGATTTAAGTCTGTACCCCCACCATACAGAGGTGTTCATTTACCTCCAGGTATTGATTTAGCACACACAGTATTACCTGAGTTTCAAGAACCAATCATGGAATATGGTTCTAAGGTCACTAAGAGTCCAAAGATAGAAAAGGTAAGTAAAAGTTTAGATAAAACTTTATCTTATCAGGACAAGGTGTCCTTTGTTAAGAAAGGAGATGCTATAGTTGTTGAAGATTGTACAACTGATAGTGATAGTGATGAAGAAGAACAGGTTATGTCTAAACCTGTCTTGGTTAAGAAAGTAGGAACAAGTATTCCTAAGATAGTCAATCACAACACTAACAGGCCTAAGTCAAATGTTAAGACTGTTAGGAAACCAGTTAGATATTGTGAACAATATAGAACTACAAACAAGCCTAGAGGTAACCAAAGGAATTGGAACAACCTCAAGTCTAACCAATTAGGTGATGACTTTGCATTTTACAACAAAGCTTGTTATACATGTGGTAGTTTTGACCATCTTGCAGCTTTCTGCAACCAAAGGGTAACTGGGTATGAAAATAATAGGGTGAACTACAAAAGGCAAACTCCTCAAACTCTTTTTCACTCTAACACTCATAGAACAAAACCCAGAACAGTCTTAAACAAGTCTGGACCAAAAGGTCCTGATAGACAAAAAGGTCCTGCTAATACATACATAAAGGTACTGCCAGTACAAATTAAAGGTCCTGGTAGATCAAAAGGTACTGTTAGACCTTTGATGACTGTTAACCCAAAATCAACAGCTAAGGATGCAAAAACAACTTTCATACATACATCTAAAACTGTTCTAAGACCCATTCAAACAAAAGCAGTGGTCCACAAACAAATTTGAAAACCAAAGAGTTCAACTACAAAGCTAGCAGACTCTGCTAAGCATGTTATTCACTCTACTGCTAAGGGTAATAGGGCAAATGCTGTTAAGGCCTCAGCATGTTGGATTCAAAAATCCAATGTTGCATCAACAGTCCTTAAAAGATTAAATTATATTGATGCAAGAGGCAGATCCAAGTCAGTAATGGCTTGGATCCCCAAAGAAAACTAACACTCTTATTTGTGTGCAGGAACATTCTATTGATCATCAAGATCAAGGATATTCAGATAGTGGATGTTCCAATCACATGACAGGCAACATGTCTTATCTTTCAGATTTTCAAGAATTCAATGGAGGATATGTTACCTTTGGAGGTGGTTTTCGTGGCAAAATTTCTGGTAAAGGTACTATTAAAACCGGAAATTTAGATTTTGAAAATGTGTACTATGTACAAGAGTTAAAGTATAATCTTTTTAGTGTTTCACAAATGTGTGACAAAAAGAACAATGTCCTTTTTACTGACACTGAATGTCTTGTTCTATCTAAGGATTTTAAGATGCCTGATGAAAATCAAGTGCTTCTTAGAATTCCTAGAAAGGCCAATATGTATAGTGTTGATATGAAGAACATCATTCCTAAAGAAGATTTAACTTGTCTTGTATCAAAGGCCACATTGGATGAATCAATGTTATGGCATAGAAGGCTTGGTCATATTAACTTCAAAACCATATATAAAATTGTTAAGAATGGTTTGGTAAGAGGTTTACCTCATAAAAGATTTGAAAATGATCAAACATGCATTGCTTGTCTAAAAGGCAAACAACACAAAGCCACTTGTAAGCCTAAAATTTTTAACTCTATCAATCAGTCATTGTTTATGCTTCATATGGACTTATTTGGACCAGTTTCAGTAAGGAGTATGCAACATAAAAAATATTGTCTTGTTATAACTGATGACTATAGCAGATTTACATGGGTTTTCTTTTTAGCCACTAAGGATGAGACATCAAGCATTCTTAAGGATTTCATTACACTGATAGAAAACCAAGTAAGCAAGAAAGTAAAGGTCATTAGGTGTGATAATGGGACAGAGTTTAGAAATAGAGTTATGGATGATTTCTGCAAAGAAAAAGGTATTAGAAGAGAATATAGTGTTGCTAGAACACCACAACGGAATGGAGTGGTTGAAAGAAAGAATAGAACACTAATTGAAGCTGCTAGAACAATGTTAGCTGATTCTAAGCTACCTATAATCTTTTGGGCAGAGGCAGTCAACACTACTTGCTATGTTCAAAATAGAGTTTTAGTTGTGCAACCTCACAATAAGACATCATATGAACTCTTTAATGGTAGAACTCCTGCAATATGATTTCTTAGACCTTTTGGATGTCATGTGACAATTCTCAATACCTTAGACCATTTAGGAAAATTCGATGGTAAAGCAGATGAAGGTTTCTTAGTTGGATATTCTCTTGTTAGCAAAGCTTTTAGAGTTTACAACTTAAGAACTGAGAAAGTACAAGAAGAACTACATGTGGAGTTTCTGGAAAACAAATCCAATGTAGTAGGTCAAGGACCAAAATGGATATTTGATCTTGATTATCTCACAAATTCTATGAATTATATTCCTGTTGTTGCAGAAACTAATAATTTTTCAGGTTCACAAGCAACAAATGAGGTGGAGTTAGATAAAGATCAATCTGATGTCATTATGCCATTGTGGTCAAGTACTAGTGTGGATTTAGCTTCAAACAATGATGAATCTTCTTCTGGTAAAGCAAAAGAAGATGTTGAGGCTCAAAGAAAAGATGTTGGAACAGAGGAACAACACAATATGTTAAATATTGATGGTACTGCCGAGACAGAGCAAGGTACTGCTAGTTCTTCTAAAGGTACTGGTAGTTCATTTGAAGGAACTGTTAGTTCAGTTGAAGGTACTGTTGGTCCTTCACACTCAAAAGATGCAGAGTTCCAAGAAGATGAAGTGGATTTGAGTAATCTTTCACCATTTTATCACGTTCCTACTACCCCACACACAAGGATTCACAAAGTTCACTCCCTGGATAATGTGATTGGAGATATACAATCTGGTGTGAAGACAAGAAGATAATTGGTCTCTTCAGACCAAAAAGGGATTCTTGATGCCCTTTATGCTTCAAAACAACATGAGCTTTCAAACTCCTGTTTATTTGTATGTTTTCTCTCTCAAAAGGAACCAAAGAATATTCTTACAGCCCTAGATGATTCAAGCTGGTTAGAGGCTATGCAAGAAGAGCTTCTTCAGTTCAAGATTCAAAAGGTTTGGGTGCTAGTTGATTTACCTAGGAATGAAAAGGTAATTGGCACTAGATGGGTTTTTAAGAACAAAAGGGATGAAAGAGGTATTGTGATCAAGAATAAGGCTAGACTAGTAGCACAAGGGTACACACAAGAAGAAGGAATAGATTATGATGAAGTTTATGCTCCAGTAGCAAGGATTGAGGCAATTAGGCTGTTTCTAGCTTATGCTTCATTTTTAGGCTTCACAGTCTACCAAATGGATGTCAAAAGTGCATTTTTATATGGTGAAATTGGAAGAGAGGTGTATGTTTCACAACCTCCTGGTTTCATTGATCCATTACATCCAAACAAAGTGTACAGAGTAGTGAAAGCTCTCTATGGCCTTCATCAGGCACCAAGAGCTTGGTATGCAACACTAGCTTCCTACTTATTAGAAAATGGATTTCAAAGAGGAAAGATTGATGAGACACTTTTCATCAAACAGCACAAGAAGGATCTTCTGTTAGTGCAGGTGTATGTGGATGACATTATCTTTGGATCTACAAGGAAGGAAATGTGTTTAGAATTTGAGAAGCTTATGAAAGATAAGTTTCAGATGAGTTCTATGGGAGAACTTACATTCTTTTTGGGTTTGCAAGTTAAGCAATCATCTGAAGGCATATTTATTAGTCAAGACAAATATGTTGCAGAGATACTTAGAAAATTTCAATTTGCTGATTCAAAAATAGCAAGCACACCAATGGACCCTGAGAAGCACCTTCTGAAAGATGAAGATGGAGAAAATGTAGATGTACACAGTTACAGATCTATGATAGGCTCTTTGATGTATCTTACATCATCTAGACCTGATATCATGTTTCCTGTTTGTGTTTGTGCAAGATTTCAAGTTACTCCAAAGGTTTCTCATTTAACTGCAGTCAAGAGAATTTTTAGATATCTCAAAGGTCAACCAAGGTTGGGTATATGGTATTCTATAGAATCTCCTTTTGACTTGGTAGCATATTCGGATAGTGATTATGCTGGTGCTAGCTTGGACAGAAAGTCAACAACTGGAGGATGTCAATTCCTTGGGTGTAGACTTGTCTCATGGCAGTGTAAGAAGCAAACAAGTGTGGCAAATTCAACAACTGAAGCTGAATATATAGCTGCTGCAAGTTGCTCTAGTCAAGTTCTATGGCTTCAAAACCAACTCCTTGATTATGGGTACAATTTCTTAAACACTGTTATTTATATTGATAATAGTAGTACAATTTGTATTATTAAAAATCCTGTACAACACTCTAAAACAAAACACATTGAAATTAGACATCACTTTATAAGAGATTGCAATGAGAAAAGATTAATTCAAGTTCTTAAAATTGCTTTAGAGCATAATTTTGCAGATCTGTTAACAAAAGCTTTTGATGTTTCAAGGTTTCAGTACTTGGTAGCAAGTATTGGGATGCTTAATCTTTAAATTTTCAATATGATGTGTTTTTGTACATAAATTTTTGTTGGTACTGCTGGATTTATAAGGTACTGCTAATATATCAAAATTTGAATTGTGTTATTCATACAGTTGGTTTTATGATTATACTAATGCAAGACAAGTACTTTGTACATTGTTCTTTTGGTTTTAGACTAACTATTTCAGGTATGAATATGTGAACACAAAGGATATTTCAAGTGAAATGGGAACATCAGAATTCTTATCAAATTGCTGACCATAATAGATTTATGATGGACTAAGTTTAGGAATTTAACCTCCTTAAAACTTCTTTCTTGAAATCTAGTTATGATATTTCACATTGAATTGATGACTTAGTTGATCAGATAGTAACTGATGCAACTCACTTTCTATCATTTTATACTTTTAAGTATAATGTGCAAGTCTGAGGACATCTGATAGAAAGAACAGCTAGTAAAAGTGAATCTAACACTTGTGTTGGAGGCAACAATTGCTATGAGCTGGAAACCCTGTCAAGAAAATCTTTTGAATAGATTTATCTTTTCACAGGCAGTTAGTGATAACTGAAACACATTGGTTCTCACACAACCAGAGGTTGCTTTAAACCGAAATGCTAATTAAGTGTCTGTTATACACTTGATTCTTTCAAAATGGATGAAAGTAGTATGATTTTTCAATTCTAAAATCATGAACATACTACTAAGTTAAATGATTTCTTAAAAAGGATTTTCAAGGATTCTCAAAAACCATCCATTGATGGATTATGAATCAAAATGTTCACTGATTCACCTCTCATAGGAGTTAACACACCTGATGAGGACAACAACTTAAACTCTTAAGGAATTGATGGCTTCATGTATAATATTGTCTGACAACAAGTTCACATTGATAGATCAGTCAAAGGTACATAGTGAGATCTTCCAAACAAGGGGAGGAAACAAAAGTTATTTGCTTCAGGGGAGGTAACACTCTCAGGGGAGGAAATAATTTCCCAGAAAAGGAAGAATAAACCAATATATGGAAGGAGAAGACAAGAGCATACAAGATGATGATGTAGAGGTTGAAAAATGACAAGATATAGATCAAATATCTAGAAGGGATGAAGCATTTCTAAAGGAGAAAGTTCTATCTAGATCAAACGAAGAAAAATTTCAATTTCAGTTCATTATGTTTGTTTATCACTTGCAAAGGCATGCTGATAGATGATTTCACTTGTTGAAATCATTGCCTCTTACAATTCCTCCATCCAAGGAAATTGCACCATCTTTTGGTACAATGTTTTGATATTGCTGAAGTCAAAGAAGAACAAAGCAGAACAGTTCAGAATAAGAAGAATAGTTCAGATTCATGAAGTGTTTGAAAGATCTTCACAAGTTCTCATTTAATTCAGAAAACATGTTTGAAATGATTCACATGTTTAGGGGAGGATTGTTGGGAATTAAATATTCTGAAGTTAGAGTATTAGGATTTACTCTAAGTCGAAGGTACTGCTAGTTCATGATCAAGGTACTGCTAGTACATCAAGGTACTGCCAGAACAAGAAGGTACTGCTAGTTCAAGTAGAAGGTACTGCTAGTTGTATATGGTACTGCTGATCAGTGAGTCATAGGATAAGATCGAAAAGATATTTATTGTATTTTGGTCAAACATATACGGTAGATAATATCTTACTCCATGTGCTTAGTTAACAAGTTGTATACATAGATACATGTTGTATATTATGTACTGACACAATAAGCATAAGTTAACCAAGTAAGTCGGCCAAAGACTTTAAGCAATTTGTAAAGATCTCTTGCAACTATAAAAGAGATCTTAGACTTGGATATTGTGTAGACACAGAACACACAGAACACATGCATAATTAAGAACTTAGAACAGTTAAGACATAGAACAAACACAAATCACAAGTTGTAACATAAGATTCAAGGTTTTGTAACCCTAGTGAGAAACACAAGATCACTCGTATTATTTTGAATAATATTGAATCGTTTAATGAAAAACTTTCTTTGTTCATTGTTAAGTAACAAATATAATTCTTCCATTTCCATAACATACATAACCTTCTAAGTGTGGTTAAGTAAATTCCACGTGCTTAATCATATTAACTCAATATATCATATACACAAAGACACAAGGTTTAACCACCTTGACCGTGTATCACAGGTCCTCACAAATAACATATAACACATAATTATTAACTTAAACATAAATAGAAAACGTACCCTATGCACTTCAATAAATCTTGATTATGATTTAAACTAGATCAATGATAAACCCCTTACCGTTTTGTTTATCGATCTCTTGATAATAACTATAGTGAGTTATTACCTCGTTCTTGTACACACAAATTAAACCGTATTAAGGTTATGCAAGTAAAACACAAGAGTTGATTTTTGTTTAACAAAATTCGATCCCACAAACCCTAAGAGGGTGTTGTACGATCGGCAAGAACAAAAGAAAAGGAGAGAAAACTTTAGGGATAATTGTGTGCACAAAAGATTAGCCAAAACAATTACCCTAGGTTTGTTTATATAGTGTTCAGAAAACTTTGGGAACAAGTTAGGCAATGGGTTGCCCCATTAGCCCTAGTCGGCCGATCCTAACCCAAGGAGGGTTCTAGATCTTTTTCCTTGTTTCCTAATTACATACAAACACTCTTTCCTTATTTGCGTTTAACGGTCGTTAGTCATTTAACGGAAAATACTAACGGTCGTTAAGTTCTTGTGTTAATAATAAATATATAAAATACATTTATTATTATTCCTTAATACTCATTTGAAATGTGTGCAATCCTGAGGTCTCGGGTTCGATACTAGACATTTACATATTAATTGTTAACCACATTTCAACACTATTTATACGTCTCTTAACACTTCACAAATCAACACACCATTTCTGCATCATAAGTTTTACTTTGAGAAAACAGCAACAACAATGATGCATAAGGGGCTGCTTCAAACTGAAGAGCTATACAAGGTTAGTTTCATTGCTCACACACCTTTTATACAGCTTTCGTTTTAAAAATTATAAAACTTAACCGAGCAACTTTTTCGTTGTGTTATTTTACATGTAGTACATTTTGGAGACTAGTGTGTATCCACGCGAACACGAATCATTGAAGGAGATCAGAGCCCTTACGGCTGCACATGAACGGTCAGTTTCATGTATATTTAAAACATAAGTTTAATTGTATGAACACGCTTTTGTGCGGTTTGAAACTTAGTACTAGTTCTGTATATGCAGTTCTTTCATGGGCACATCACCGGATAGTGCTCAGATGATGGAAATGTTGTAGGAAATCACTGGTGCTAAAAAGACGTTAGAGATTGGGGTTTATACGGGTTACTCGTTGCTACTAACTGCTCTCACGATTCCTGATGACGGCAAGGTTTGTAATTTTGGTTGAGTTTTGAAAGAAAACTGGATTTTAAATGTTCTGAGTATAGGGTACATGATTTTTAATGTTCAAAATGTTTTTGTTCGATATAGATTGTGGCGATAGATCTAAGCCGGGAATATTATGAGATTGGTAGGCCGACAATAGGAAAAGCTGGGGTCGAGCACAAGATTGATTTCATTGAATCACAAGCTCTACCAGCTCTTGATAAGCTACTAGAAGATGTAAGCTTTTTTTCACTTGTACCATTATACTACGTTTTCTGTCACATTATTAAAGCTCTAATCTTTATTCTTATATACGGATGATTACATCATACCCTAATGACAATCTCTGCCTCTTCTTAGCCCGATAACGAAGGAAGCTTTGACTTCGTTTTCGTTGATGCTGACAAAGTAAACTACCTTAACTATCACGAGAGAGTTATGAAATTAGTTAAAATCAACGGGATTATCATATATGACAACACACTCTGGTATGGATCTGTTGCAAAGCCAGAGGATTCGGTTCCTGAATTCTTGAAAGAGGGAAGAAGTAGCGCATTGCATTTTAATAAAGCACTCGCAGCTGACCCTCGTGTGAAAATCGCTATGGCTCCGTTAGGCGATGGTAACACCATTTGCAGGCGTCTCTACTAGAAAAACAATTGTAATAAAAAAAATCGTCAACCTTTTTACAATTCTGTTTTTATGTTATATATTATACTAGGAGCAACTTGAGTCTTGAGTGTTAAGTATTGTTACTCCTTCAATAATGGTGTTTTTTTTATACTTTTTTGTTCTTGTTGCAATAACACTATTTCTTCACATCACAACAATTACTTATGAACGATTTTGAATGAAAGAAAATAGTGAACTAATTGTGTTTAATTTAAGATATTCTTAGCTAAAAACAATGGTTTAATTGTGTTGTTTTTTTCTTTTTCTTTTCAAGGCTATATGTTTTTGCTTTTAGGCTACTATCATACAGTAATAAAATACGATTGAAGTGGACACCAGCTTTTTTTCTTTAATAAGAAAGTTGCTTTTTTAAAACCGGTTGTACCGTCAAGAGACCGACATCTACACTGTCACATTAGCATTCTTTATTCAATACTATTTCATTACCAATTTAGTGTAATAAAGAAATCGATATAAAAAAAAACTTACCCTTACATTAAACAAACACCCACATACACAAGCAACCCTTAGAGCACTCGGTGTCTTAACGTGACACCCGAGTGAAACTTTCACATTTTTGAGTTAAACTGAAGTTAACCATACCGTGTTCGTGCGTTAAAGGCAAGCTTTCACCATCACGTTAAAGTTTTTTTTTTTTTTTTTTTTTTTTTTTTGAGTTAAGGTTTAACTCCTATACCGTGTGGTATGTTAATGTTTAACTCAGGTGTTTTTAGTTGAGTTATGATAAAAGTGAGGCCCAAAATATTGAATTAAGGTTGAGTGATGATAAGGGGTGTTTTTTTTAGTTAAAGGTGAAAATGTTAAAACTGATTTGACGCTGACGTGGCAGTGGGTGAAAGTTTCACCTGTTTTAAGATACCTTTATGCTCTCACACAAGTCGGTCATGTATAAAATAATATAAGAAAAAATATTTAAAAAGTGTTGAAAAGTCAAAATAAAAGCATCTTTACTTCTTCTTCTTTTTCTTTATTATTTCGTAAATTCGCCATTTTTTTATTTACTTCATGTACATGAGTGAGATGCCCTCGGTCATTACCAGGGCAGGCCTGGGATCGGGATCACAATGTAGGGGTGTCAATAGGGTCGGGTTGACCTCACCTGAACCCGAACCCGATAAGATTTTAGGGTCGGGTTTAATCGGGTTAAAATGACCTTATCGGGTTACTTTGACCCGAACCCGAAACCCTAATAAGACTTGAAAAAATATTAAATAGCTTAAATTACTACCTAAAATCTCAACTCATTTGACATGTATAGATTTTTGTGAAGCTCTTCTTAAAGTATACCTTATTTCCAAGATAAGTTAAAATGAGAAGAAAACTAATACCAAATTGTCTAATGTGTGTTCATTAGACCATAAAGTATCATAACATACCTTCATCTCTTCATTCGGGCCCCACGGGTGCCACATCATCACAACACACTACAACTAACAACTCCCTCTTATCATAACATCCCACAACTTACTCATTTGGGCCCTACCACTATTTTTTTTTCAAATACCCAAATAAACTAAATTCATTTCATAAAAATAAAAATACAATACATCAAATTTAAACATATACAAATAAAATTTAAAAAAAAAAAGAAAAAAAAAGTTCTAAACTATTAGCAAGTAATTATTCTCCGAGGTATACAACAAAAAACCAAACAAATAAAATCTTCAACTTCACAAAACTTGCAAAGAAAATAAATAAGACAAAAGCAGCAATTTAAGAAAACATTAAAAAAAAACCACAAAAAAAAACCCATCTAACAATAAGATCTACCAATCCTTAAAAGTTCATCTTCTTCATCCCCCATCTTCTTCACTCCCCTGTACACACACATACCACACGCACAAGTTTTCTTTCTTTCTTTCTCGATTTAGTTCTCCATCTCTAAAAAAAAAGGCAAGAAAACTTACCAAAAAAACATGTAGTATACAAAAAACAAAAAAAAAAAAAAAAAAAAAAAAAAAAAAAAAGCCAGAAAACAAAAAAAAAAAAAAAACCTTAAAACACAAACCTTGCCCCACTTTTGTCAGAATATAAGATCGTCGTTTGCACGATGGGTGCTTCACAACAAACGACGGCAAAGCACCGCCGGTGTCACGGCGACACACGGCGAGCTGCCAGCTCAGCCACGGCGAGGCACAAATCAAACCATACCTTCTGCTCTTACTAACACAACAATACACTAGTTCAGGGGTCTTTGGGCAAATAATGAATAGTTATAATTTTTTCCTTAATTTATTAGGAGTCTTATTCCCTTCCTTATCACGTAATATTTTGATTACTTTCACTCCAAGTTAACGCTTTATAAATACTCCGATATCGATCACCTTCAACCATCATAACTTCATAACCCTAAATTTATCCTAAAACCATGGCGGACGAAGATAGAATCAGTTCGTTACCGGATTGCTTATTACTCGAAATCATCTCTAGAATCAAAATCATGGACAAAAGAAAAGACGAAGAGAGATTAATGTCCACAAAAGAGGTGATTAAAACAACTACTACTATCTCCAAACGATGGCAACATCTTTGGACTCTACTTCCTACTCTAGTTTTCATAGATGAGGATGTCATCAATAAACGCGGAGATTATAGTGTTAATGATCTCACCAACTACTTTTTGTTTATTGACAAAATCCTAACTCAATGTCCTACCGATGTGAACCTTAACAAATTTAAACTTCATATTTTTTCCAATAGTCTGGCTAGAACTAGGCTTATGTCGCAAATCAATAGCTGGATTCGTCACGCTCTTACTCGTAATGTTCAAGAGGTTGAGTTAAATATATACAAAGTTTATAGACCATACGATGGATTTAGCTATGAAGATGAGTTGTTTTTCAACAATTCATGTCTTACAAGTATGAAACTTTCGCATTGTGCATTTAATCCTATTAATGGTGCCATTCGTTGGGATAAACTTAAGTGTCTCTGTATTGATTTTGCGACATTAGATGAAGATTTAGTCGGAAAAATATTATCTGGAAGTCCTTGTTTGGAAACTTTGGAGTTGAACGACTGTTATCTTACTGGGCGTATCCCCAAGTCCTTGTTTGGAAACTTTGGAGTTGAACAATTGTCATGTGGTATAAAAACTTACAAAAGTTTAAAATATGGCGATGAGTTGTTTTTATACACTTCAGGTCCTCGTATAAGTATGAAACTTTCACGTTGTGTATTTATTCCTCCTAATGGTGCTATTTGCATGGATAAACTTACGTTTTTATGTATTGAAAGAGCGGAATTAGACGAAGATTCAATTGGAATAATATTATCCGAAAGTCCTTGTTTGGAAACTTTGCAGCTGAATTATTGTTGTGGTTTTAGGCGGATTGATGTTACTTCAAAGAGTGTTAAGAACTTGGTGCTCTCTGGTTATGACAATAGGTATCCTAGGGCGGATTATTATATACGTACACTAGAAATCAATGCTCCTTATATATTGTCACTAACAATAAAAGGAAAGATGTATTTGGAAGAGCTTTTGTTGGAAAATGTGTCTTCTTTAGTCAAAGCTGACTTGAATTACCTGGGAAGCAACCATTTTTCCGAAGAATTGCTCCAAGGACTTTTATCAAGCCTTGGCCATGTCAACGAGATTGCACTTGGGGATTATAGTTGTTTAGATGTAAATCTCTTTTTTTCTTTTCTTTCCACTTGGGTTTTATATTCATTGCACTGCTTTAATAATGTTCTCTTTCCATTGGCAGGCTCTCTCTCGTTTGGAATCTAAAGGTTTTCAGTTTCGTGAAGGTTCAGATCGACGTGGTAGATATTCCGACAGCTACAGAGTTTTTTCATTAATTCAAAAGTGATGAATCCGTAGTTGATATTTTTATTAAGCAAGTTTAGCGAGAGGAAGTTTGTAGCAGATGTTTGTGTGTGTTTATTATTGATTTGGCTAATAAAGATGTTCTGCTGCCTTAGTGAAGAATGCACTGAACTTTATATGTTAACAGATGGTCTTTAATTGTAGATGAGCATGTCATATCTCGCATTGTAACTATTAAATCAATTAGGTTACTATAATTTTCTCTCTTTAGATATCGTGTCGTTTGTGTGGCTGTATTGATCAGGAACAGAATGCTCACATGTAAACGGATTCTTTACATCTGCAGTTTTCATGCAACTGCTGTGTAATACGTCTAGCAAACATAACTTTTATCACAGTGTCCGTTTGAAGTTGGGTAAGTAAGGCTCTTCACAATTTCTGGTAATGTTCTATTTCTGTCAAGTGGTACATGTTACCTGCAGTATGGATCATGTGAATCTTATGACTATACATTTCTTATGTTGGCTTTAGTCACGCTCTCATCATGTCAGATTTTAGCTCTGTATTTTTTGTTATCGCTTTTGCATTAGATAGTTAACGTTGTATGATACGTGTTTTCACTCTTCTTATGGAAAACATAAAGTTATTTATATTATCATTCTAATAATACTTCACTTTATTAGTAATAATGAAGGCAAGAGATATTTATAAAATCTGGACAAAAAAGTGTAAGCTGGTCAACCCAACCCGGCGTGGCTATTTTACGTGTACCTAAATACAACCACTTTCAACGTGAACCCGTTTGGCCCATTACACAACCCTCCAGACCCACTCATCTAGCCACCTCTACATAGAAAGTTTGCATCTGTGTCTCAACTTATTTGCTGACATTTTGAGTCTGTTCGCTTCATTTGTACTTACTGTTGAAACAAGCAAGGCATGCAGCTATTAGACAAAACATCATAACTGGTATGACCTTCTGTTTCTCACCAAGCCTGCAAAGATTATTTCTTTCCTTAAGTTGGCCCAACCAAATGCCTATGGTTACACTTTTTTTTACATGTAATTATTGTAACTTTGCAAGGCACTTTTTTACGACATTAACTGTAAGTATCTTCTCAGTAATTGAAGAGAATTTGATGCATGCAACACATTATTGTATCATTTGGAATTTGTGATTACTGTATCATTACTGTTTTCGATTGCTATGCTGGCCAAATCAATCGAATATGATGGATAACAACTGAAATAGACACGTATGATTTGCAAACAATGCATGTTCTTCTTTGTCTCTGTTATCCAAATTTCATACTTCCATGCAACGTAGCCACTTTCACATTATTTAAATGATGACAAATGTTGGGTCCGTTTCCGGCACTGTGATTTCCAAACAAATTCATGGAATGGTCATTCCACAACATATTTAAAGCATGTAATCTGATTTCAGCAAACATGTGGAAAAAAGTGTCCATTTAAAGACAACAAAATCACTAGCACTATCCATAATATAAGAGGTGCAGAAGCAAAAGCTTGTACTTATTCTGGACAGATACCGCTCTGTGACGAATCCGTGCTAGAAACAGTGGAAACGCCGGATCTGTGACTCGCCAGATATGTGACGGATTGGTTGCCAGGGAGTAGCCGGATCTATGACGGATTGGTTGCCGGGGATATGGAGTGTGAATAATAAGTTTTTGTGGTGGAGAGAGGAGGGGAAATCTTGGAGGATAATGTGTAATCTAATTGTGTGGTTGATAGATTATGTTGATATATAATGTTATATCATATTATATATCATCATGAAACACAATCTTAATCATATCTCTTTTCTCATCATGACCCACATGATTAACAATAATTCATAGTTTAGTAAACACCACTGTATAAAAAGTTGTGTTTTCGATTGCTATGCTGGCCAAATCAATCGAATATGATGGATAACAAGGTAAGTAAACAACAACTGAAATATACGTAGACATTTTGAAGCAAACTTTGGATAGAGCTTTCTTGGAGTTGAAATAGACAACCAAAATTATAACATGAATGACACGTATGATTTCCAAACAATGCATGTTCTTCTTTGTCTCTGTTATCCAAATTTCATAGTTCCATGCAACGTAGCCACTTTCACATTATTTATGGAATGGTCATTCCACAACATACTTAAAGCATGTAATCTGATTTCAGCAAACATGTGGAAAAAAGTGTCCATTTAAAGACAACAAAATCACTAGCACTATCCATAATATAAGAGGTGCAGAAGCAAAAGCTTGTACTTATTCTGGACAGATACCGCTCTGTGACGAATCCGTGCTAGAAACAGTGGAAACGCCGGATCTGTGACTCGCCAGATATGTGACGGATTGGTTGCCAGGGAGTAGCCGGATCTATGACGGATTGGTTGCCGGGGATATGGAGTGTGAATACTGGAGAGATAAAATATAAGTGGTAGTAACGGGGTGTGGTGGAGAGAAAATGTGTAATAAGCTTTTGTGGTAGAGAGAGGAGGGGATAAGGTGTAATCTAATTGTGTGGTTGATAATATCATATTATATATCATCATGAAACACAATCTTAAATGGTAATCATATCTCTTTTCTCATCATGACTCACATGATTAACAATAATTCATAGAATAGTAAACACCACTGTATAAAAAGTTGTCTTTACTACTTTTTTTTTGCGTGTGTTATCCTAATATCCTCTAAGATTACAAAGGAGTCACCCTTAGTGGGGTAACAATAATTCATAGAATAGTAAACACCAGTACTGTATAAAAAGTTGTCTTTACTACTTTTTTTTGCGGGTGTTATCCTAATATCCTCTAGGATTACAAATGAGTCACCCTTAGTGGGGTAACTTGTCCTTTTTTTTTCTTTTTTTTTTTTTTTTTTTTTGTACTTTTGTCTTTTAATTGTTTTTTTTTTTGTTTTTTTAGTATGTATTTGTTTTATTTATTTTGTGTAATGTTTATTTGTTATGTTTTTTTAGTTATGTTATTTGTATTCGTCTAATGTGTTTCTATTTAATTAAACAACAACAATAACACGTTAACGTTGACACATTAAACAACTACAATGTATTCGTCTAATGTGTTTCTATTTAATTAAACAACAACAATAACACGTTAAGGTTAATACATTAAACAACTAAAAAACAAATGTTATTATTCAATTATATAAGAACATTAACAAATTATACCTATTATACATTTATGGCGCGACCCGCCCGGAATTTTTTTGCTACCCGCTTCAAACCGAGTTTGGGTTACACATTGGGTTGCTGTTGGGTCATCCAACTGTTGCTCTTCACTCACATAGCCTTCTTTCCCTTGAGATCCGGGATGGTTAATTCCGATACCTTTACCCGACGGTTATTTTGCCTTTTTCGATCCGAGTTTATGGGTTATTTTTTATCTACAGGGATTTATGAGGGGATCTACAGTAGTATGAATAGTGTGTTTATTAATTTTTAAAATTTGTGGTTTTTTTTAGGTCATTTGTTGTTGCTACAGTTATTAGGTTGCTTATATCCATACTTTTTGATTATCCACACTTTTTGATCTAATCTAGATGTTCTGCCATTTTTTTTTGATAAAAAACACGGGTGCTTTGATTGTGTGGGAAAAACGTTTGCAAGCATTCATTGTAGGTTCTTTTTTTTTTTTTTTTTTTTTTTTTTTTTTTTTTTTTTTTTTTTTTATGTTTGGTTCTTTGTGTTGTTGTTGTTAATTTCATCATGTCATTTAAGTTGTCTCTGCATTTAATAATGGATATAACTGCGTTTGTTTAGGGCCTATACCTTTTGTTTTGATAGTATTTATTGTGGTTGTTGGTTAAATTTTTTTGTGTCACATTTATGATTGTGTATTTTGTTTAGGGTTTTCTGCCAATTATAGGAATTGCTATTTTAGGTTGTGTTGCGATATGTTGTTGCCTGTTTTGTATGTAAATAAGTGTCTTTCTGTTTTTATACTGATCTCTAACTTCTTTTGGCCTTTTTTTGCTGACATTGGCTTCATACGTTTGTCGATCGCTGTTTAAAAATGTTGTTGTTGCTCATACTGATTACTTATAAAGTGTTTCTCATTGTTTTTGGGTTATCTATTTTTTGTTGGTTCTTCCATCTTTGTCTTCCTGTTTTTAGCTATGAAACCAAATGCTACAATGAAACCAAATGCTACACGTCATGCCCAAAATATAAGAAAACGACTTTTGCAAAACCCAAAAATGAATAACGAGGTTAGTATAGATGGTTGTGGCAACTCCGCGTTGGAAGGTCAGACTGAAGACAATGTCATAGCTCCCTTGATATTAAGTGTTGGTGCTTCCGAAGGTTAGTTTCTTTTATATAGTTAGTAGAATTGTTAGTATTATTTTTTATGCAATGTAGAGTTTATGTTCATCTTTTTGTCTTGTCAATTCTGGGCAGATGATTTTTCGGTAGGAAAAACGCGCCTAACAGCCCGACAAGTTCGGTTGAAACGTCATTGTGGTGCAACCGGCGTACATGTGCCACCGACCAACACTTTCTTCAGCAGCCATCGACTGAAACGGTCTAATATGAATATCCAAATTGGTTAGTGGTTGTTTACTTCTGTTTACTCTATTAAGAGGGTCCTAATTTAAAATATTTTGATGATGCCAAAAGTGAACGTCCATGTTTACGTATCTGTTGAAAAATGCAGGCACACCTGTGAGTAAACGCGTAAGGGGAAAAAAGATCTATCACCAGATGTGGCCCCCATTTGGCCCGATCCTGTTGATGATACTGCTTTACCAGGAACTTCATTGGCCCGTCCAACTGCAGGTAGAGATCATCCCGTTAGTGTTGATTTTGAAGGTTGATAAAATTAGTCTTTTATCCTTTATACCTTGCACACCAATTACTTTATTAGGTGTTGTTTTGTCTTTTCGATTCTCGGTAGATGATATTTTGGTACGAAATACACACCTAACAGCCCGGCAACTTCGGCTGAAATGTTAGACCCGTTTCCCGGGTGTTGGGACCCCACCCTAGATGAAGTTGACCCGAGCCTAAGTATGTTTGACTAAGAATATGTGGTTGAGTCTTTTAAGTGCATGTCTGATGAGGCTTAGATGCGGAGCATCTAAAATATAGATTTGAAGCATCTAAGATACGGAGCATCTGAAATGTAGATACGGAGCATCAGTAGATACGGAGCATCAGTAGATGCGGCGCATCTAAAAGATAGATGCGGCGTATCGACCTAAAATGGACAGAAATGACAGAAATGCCCTTGTATCTTGTTTTATATAGGAGATAGTTCTAGACAACTCCACATTCCTCTTGTGTTTTCTGTGGTGTCGTTTATAAAGGAAAAGAGAAGAGAAATGGAGCTTTTGGATGATGAGATGATAATGGTTTAATGGTGATAATTCAAGGGTTAAGTCTATAGCTTGTTTCTTACATAAGGTATGATGTTCATGAGGTTTAATTAGAGTTTAATTGGTGATTAAGAATTTAGGGTTTGTGAACCCTAACTTGGGATTAAAGGGTAAATGGTGTTTTAAGATAATTAAGAGGTAATGATGATTATGTGATGAGTTTATAATGGGTTTAAGTTAGTAAATGATGGGATTGATTATCATATAATCAATATATGATTATATGATGATTAGAAGTGTTTAGAGGTTAGTTATGGTTGTATTAACCATGATTATAGTTAATGATTATGTATTATATGTTATGTATGATTATGTGTTTTAGGTGTTTATGATGATGATGTTGATGATGAGGCTTTGATGTGCTTAGCTTGGAGCTAAGGTAAGTAAAATGATGATAGCATATGTATATGGATTTCTATCATTATGTGTTATGTATGTTTATGATGAGGAGATGAGCTTGGACTATGCTTATGTGATGCCATGTTATTGGCTTATATGATGAGATGAGGCTATGGATATGTTGATGTTATGTGCTAGTTTAGATTTGAATAGTGAGCCATTTTGTAAGTGTTTTATGTATATGATGCATCATGTGGATTGAAGTATATTGTATGTTATAGTCGTTTTACTTACTAAGCCGTTGTGCTTACGGTTTAGTTGTTTAACCGTTTTGTAGGTTGACATGTTTATATGGATGGCTTGGAATGATGGAATAAGGATTTGGTTAGGCGAGAATGAAGGTAGTTTGTATTTAGGAGCTTAGTTAGAATACCGAGCTCAAGTATAAAGTTTGTACCCCCGTTGGTCTTTTAATGGTTTGCAAAGTGGAGTCAAGTGTGGAATTATAGGTTTATGGAGCCATAACGGTTTGGAAGCCTAATGGTGTGTCTAAGTGTTATTTATGTGATTGTAGTCAATGTGTAAAGGGGCGTTTGGTAAAGGTAAGAATGTACCCATTTTTGGGGTCAAACGGGTCATTTGCCGTGTATTATGGTTTGTTATAGTTTTGAATGTTAAATGAGTGTTTTGGCATAAGTTATAATGATGTATTGAGGTCAAAATGGTTTGTGGATAAGAGTTGAGTTTCTGCAGATTTTCTGCAGCAGTTTCTGTAACTGAGGGTAGATACGGCGTATCTCTTTTTGAGATACGGCGTATCATGTGATATGGCGCATCTCTTTTTGGGATATGGCGCATCTATCCAACAGTCCAGATTTGGTAATTTCTAAATAGCCTCAAGGGCTGAATGTGTATGTATTTTTGTCAGTTTATGAAAGAGTACAGCGGGTCAGTTTTGGTTCAAGTGTTTCCGCGTAAAAAGTCAAAGTTATTTTGAAGTAAGCGGGCACGGGGTGTTACATGAAACATGATTGTGGTGTAACTGAAAATGTCATAACTCCCTTAACATCAAGTGTTGGTGCTTCCGAAGGTTAGTTTCTTTTATATAGTTGGTAGAATTTTTAGTATTAATTTTTATGCAATGTAGAGTTTATGTTCATCTTTTTTGTCTTTCCAATTCTCGGCAGCTGATATTTCAGAAGGAAATACGCGCCTAACAGCCTGGCAACTTCGGCTGAAACGTCGTTGTGGTGCAACGGACGTACATGTGCCACCGACCAACACTTTCTTCAGCAGCCATCGACTGAAACGGTCTAATATGAATATCCAGATTGGTTAGTGGTTGTTTACTTCTGTTTACTCTATTGAGAGGGTCCTAATCTTTAATTTTTTTATCATGGCTAAATTGAACGTCCACATTTACGTATCTGTTAAAAAATGCAGGCACACTTGTGTGTAAACGCGTAAGGGGAGAAAAAGATCTACCACCGAATGTGGCCCCCATTTGGTCTGATCCTGTTGATAATACTGCTTTACCAGGAACTTCATTGCCCCGTCCAACTGTAGGTAGAAATGATCCCGTTAGTGTTGATTTTCAAGGTTGATTAAATGAGTCTTGTGTGCTTTACACCTTTACACCTTTGTACTGATGGTTTCCCATTTATTGGCAGCTCTTGAAATGTGACTATGCTGTACGTGGTGAAATCATCTCCTTGGCTCAGGTGATACAACGATCATTAGCTGGCTTATTCATAGGAAATTTATAATCAAATGTCTAATACAGTGCCTTAAAGTATGCTGGATGAACACTTTCTGATGTTTATACATTATTTTGCTACAGTTTTTTTTCAAATGTTTGCATGGACCAAACGCCTATATTCGAAATCACTTCGAATATGAAAGGTTATGACTTATGTGAACTCTTATTGTTGTCGCAGTTTCTGCGTGGCCGGGATAACAATTCATCAAACAAGTATTAACGAGACACCCACCTCAGGCATTAAACCAATTCTTAGAACTACTAAAGGTCATTACTAATACTTTACGCTTTCTAGCATTACCTTCTTTCCAAATGTTTCATCCCTGGATTTCTATCCATTTTAGGGAGCGAAATTGAATGGTAACCTCAAACAGATGTTTACTGATGCCTTTATTTTGTTCGCACCGCAGGCATATCGAGTACACAAACTCACTTTGTATTCACGGCTTTTGACTAGATTCCTGTGGGAGAAGAAACATCTGCCTCCAATCCAAGTAATGCAAAGTTGGAGATCCAAATAGGCTGCCTTCGCACAATTTGGCTACACCAGATCTTTATGCGTAACTTTATTCAACAGTACGCATGAGCGTGTGGATTTCAAGGTAACCTAAAACTTAGTATACTTAAGATTTTGTTGTTTCTGTTTCGTTAGCAAAACCTATAGTCTTTCCAAATGGGTTAGCCAAGGAATCAATAGCTAATATATTTATGACGATGTACATCTATTTCTTGACCAATTACCTCTTCACGTAGGTTCAGCCAATTTTAGTATACAATAAGTGAAAGTATATATATATATATATATATATTTTTTATGTATGGCAAAGGCAACCGATGTAATTACCATAAGAGCAACAAAGAATCCCTCATGATTTTTTATTTCCAGATTTACTTTTTCTGAGTGTATTCCCAAGTCTACTTTCTAACATATTTTTCAATTTCTTGAACAGATTTTGCAGTTTCTTTTTATTAACTGCAATGACCTTTGTACTTATGGTTTCTCATCTATTGGCAGGTCTTGAAATGTGAGTATGCTGTGCGTCATGAAATCATCTCTCTGGCTGAGGTAATACAACAATCATTAGCTAATTTATCGATAGGAAATTTATAATCAAAAGTATAAGACAGTGCCTTAAAGTGTGCTAGGTGAACACTTCCTACTGTTTGTACGTTACTTTACTAATGCCCATCATTGTTTGAACTCCAGCTGAGTTCTAAATATATTAAAAATCACTTTGAGTATCAAAGGTTATGACTTATGTGAACTGTTATTATTGTCGCAGTTTGTGCGTGGGCGGGATAACAATTCAGCAAACAAGTATTAACAAGACACCCAGCTCAGCCATTAACCAATTCCTAGAACTGCTAAAGGTCATTACTAATAGTTTACGGTTTGTAGCATTACATTCTTTCCAAATTTTTTATGCCTGGATTCCAATCCATTTTATTACTCTTGCCTTTATTTTATTCGCATCGCAGGCATATCGTGCCTTTCTATGCACAGCTTTTGGCCAGATTCCTCTGCCAGAAGAAACATCTGCCTCCAATCCAACTAATGCAGAGTTGGAGATCCAAATGACCGGACTTGGCACAATTTGCCTGCACCAGATCTTCATAAGTGACTCAATACAACAGTATGCATAAGCATGTGGATTTTGTAGTTGATTGATACAGTTGATGCCCGAAAGGTAATCTAAAACTTAGTAATATATATATATATATATATATATATATATATATATATATATATATATATATATATATATATATATATATATATGGTAAAGTTAAAATAAAAAGACAAAATTCCGTACACTACGTAAAAAGATTTTTATTTTTTAAAAAGTTCGTGAAAAAATCCAAAAAAATTCCACAAGATCGGCTATGTTGGTGCATAAAACTTTTGTGAAATAAGTTTTTTTTTTTTTTTTTTAATTTTGAGGTTTTATACATTTTTTTTAATGCACAAAAAACGAATTTTGATGCGCAAAAAAATTTTGATGCACAAAATTTTCAACTTGTTTTAGTTAGATGCGCAATGTTATTTTTATGAAAAAAGTCAAAAGAAGTTGGGTGCAAAAACAATTTTTTGATGCACAAAAAAGCGATTTAATGCACAAACGTATTTATTCATAATTTTTTTCAGAAAAAGTATCAACTTTTAGAAAAACTTCCTTCACAACTTTTTCATGCACCAACATACTCGATCTTGTGGAATTTTTTTGGAATTTTTCGCGAACTTTAAAAAAAATAATCTTTTTACGTAGTGTACGGATATTTGTCTTTTTAATTGATCTTTACCCTATATATATATATATATATATATATATATATATATATATATATGACGATATACATCTGTTTTTTAAGCAATTACCTCTTCACGTAGGTTCAGTCTATTTCAGTATAAAATAAATGAAAGTATTTTTTTTATATGTATGGGAAAGGCAACCGATATAATTTTTGCATTCAAAGATGGTATAGGAGATGACAAAAAGCCTAAGACGTTTGGTAGAAAAACAAATTGTTGCCATAAGAGTAGCAAAGAATGCCTGATATTTTTGTTTTTGCCAATACTAACAGTTAGTATTCTGCTGCCATTATAATTTTTTTTTTTTTTTTTTTTTTTGCATATTCATAATTACACTTCTATAAAAGATCCTGCAGAACAACATGATAGAATTGCTGAAAAAAGCTGCGAAACCGAACAGAATGCTGTGATGAATGGTTTGAGCCAAATCACTTCCTCGCAGTGTCCTGTCCCGTTTCCCATCTTTTGTTCGTAATTGAACGATACTGTTGATTTGTACCTTTTATATATCTGTATTTGCGAATATGCAAAAACAAAGCAAGTTTAAAAGTACAGAACATCAACTTTTGACATTGACAGATAAAGAAAAAACAATGAATCTTCGGACACTCTTGAGGTAAAAAAAAATTTTATCACACGCCTTAGGCTTTTTGTTATCTCCTCTACCATCTTTGAATGCAAAAAATTTATCGCATGCCTTTGCCACAGCACTGATCAGCAATAGAATAAAATTCTTACCAATTAGTGCGAAACGAAAAAAGGTCAGTGTGACAGGTGATTTTGGAATTTGCCTGCATACTATTGATTATGTTATCTGCATCAAATATATGGCTACGGACGAAGAAAAAAGCCTTTCCTTTTAGAATAAGAAGGTATGCATCCTGTTGATTATTTTACTTTGGTTATGCAATATCATTGTTATATAAATAATTTATACACTAACCATTTTAAAATTTATCTTTTTAATGAAATAGGAGATATGCTACTATTGTTACTGATTGTACAAATAATTGTACGATCAAGCCTTCGATGGTGATCAAAGGAATAAAGGGGTGTTGAGATTGCGCAAAGCTTGTTCTTAACCTGAAATAAGAAATACGAAGACACTACGTTAAGTGATTGCGTCGGGGTTGGACCCTGCGAACCACCTCCGGCGTGCGAGTAAGTATGTGCAAGGGTAATGTAGGTTGTAAACGACGAGAATGAAGTTAACTTACATTGTTCATGCCCGACTAAGCTTTTTATAGGGGAGAAAAAGGCCTTAGTGCGTGGTTTGCACATGTTTCGGAGATCATGGGGGCGTCCCATGATTTGTGTTAACCGCTAGGGCGTTGTAGCCCACGATCTCTGTTTTGGCGGGAAAGCCAATGGAAGAGGAGACGTGAGTTTGACCAGGTCAGGATTGTCCTTCGTGCTAGTTCCTTCGTAGGAGATACCTCGAAGGGTTTAAAGCTTCGATTGGCGGATTCCCACATGGTAACCAGTTCGCAGGCGAATGGTTTTACGCCAATGAAACATGTTATGAGATTAACCTGGGCCTCCGAAGGAAGGGCTTTCTACAGGCTCGAAGGGGAGTCCTTCGACCCGTTCGGAGGGTACATCATCAGTTACCAAATATGTATGAAAACTATAACGACCCATTAAATTTTTAGTTCATATTTCCTACACTTATTTTTTAAAAGTCTATTTTCTGAAATGAACAAATAAGTACTACAATTAGTATTCCCAAGCCCTCCATAACCATAGATTATGCATCCTAGGTTTAAAAAAAATGGTGGATTATGTTTGTTTAAGGTTTTTAAATATGCATAGAATGTTGGCTGTATTTGTTGTTTTCATTACAAATGGTATTTTCATGTTCACGTCTTTATGTGTTTGCTACACTGCTGCTCCGTAAATCAATACACTAATCGAATGGTGCTAAAGTTTTAGAAGGAAAAGTTGATAGTTTTTAACTGTTTGGTGCAAAATAACTCATAAACAGCTTTGTTACAACAACAAAAAATAAATTGGCCTTTGTAGCTTCTTTCATTGAGGGTTGGAGTTTTGTTGTTGATATAGATTGATCTGTCTTAATATTTCATCCGTAGGTTTTTCCCAGTTTTGCTGATTGTCTGCTTTGAGGCTTGCCGTTTTGTTGCTGCTATAGGCTGATTTGTTAAGGTTGTTTCTTTCTCGCTGATATTCGTTAATTTAGGTTTTTTATAATTTTTTTGTTTTAGTAATAGAATCCACGTGTATCATTTGCAGGTTCTGGTTTTAAGATACACCTACCAAAAAAGAAAAGAACATACAGAAGGTGCAACCACAATACAAGGTGCAATCACAATAGAAGAATATACAAGTTACGGCAGCTCTGGATGAAAGGGGAATAAGAGTATTAAGAAAAGGGATTTCCTAAGGATCTAAAACCGCAATCCCTTTTGGGGGCCAAATACTTCCGGTCTCTACCGTAGGTGCCAATGAAGCTGTTGGTGTTCTCAGTACAACAAATACCACAAATGCAATATAAACCTGTTCGTCAAACATTCAAAATAGTTTGTAAATGAATGAAATCAGTTGCACCAGCAAACACCGACAAAAGGTTCCATTACATGACCTGAAGAGAGGTGCACAAGACAGAAGATCATTACCAACATAAGTTTAGTTCATTTTGCCTCCTCTTTCAGCAACGATGTTTACCACATTCTATTAGCTTAGCGAATGATGATGTATAAAGTAGATCCACTATAACGCTTTAAAACCGTAGAACTCAGTAATGTTTGTTAACATTTTCTTTATGTAAGTTTTCCTTATGTAAATAAAAATCCATTAAATGATTTGGTTGGTTTAAAATCATTTGTTTGGTTAAAGTTTGGACCTTCACCCATAAACAAAAACATATGAACACTGCTGTTGTACAAAACACAGGAAAGACTACCAATGCTGGTCGTATGGTGAACACACCTGGACACAACAGAACATCTAAAAATGTAGTTTATACATACTTGAGACATAAATTGATCTTCGTTACGCTATCAACCAATGATATACGTTGGATTATTTCCTAAAACTAAAAATCCAATCATACAAAAAAAATATGCAGCATATTACATCTCTGAATTTCCATCTTGAAGACTCACTGTTAATATAAAATCAATTAACAATCAAACATCTAGAAAACAAAATGACATAAACATAAACATATGAACGAAACAAAGAATGCTAACTTAATCAATACCAATAGTTTAACGCATAATCAAATCAATTAACCAGCTATCACATAACATCTAATACAAAAGCATCTGTGTATATTAATTATGAGAATATAAAATTCACCTACGCCAAAACCATCCCAGACTTAGCATCTCTTTAAAAAATACCCCTAACATCAACGAAACTCAGACAACTTCCTCAACACACCACATTTCGCAAATTCTGTGTCCAACTCTCACACAGCTCCAGCAAGGAACTAATTAGCCTACCATTATCCTTAAACAACACACGCCCTATCCTTTGCATAGCTACTGCCTAATTGTAATAAAAAAAATGCAACAACAAACCATTAGCTATCAACACATCTCTACTTGACCTTAATACCAAAATACCCACATAAAAGGCTTTTGGACCAACTTTTCTTGCAAACATAAATGCCATTTTTGCACCTATCTTCTAAACACCAGGACAATCATCACATGATGCATTGCAACAAACATAAACACAAAACTTGATTAAAACCAAAGCAGCAAAGACCAAAACACCAACCAATATTTCTTGCAGACAATTACATGCTATCTCATTCACACAAAAGCTATCTACAAGAAGCAACACTTTGTTTCACTCCTTTCATTTATACTTCAGCAACATCTCCACATTCATTAGCTAACAAACCTTTAACACAATGTTATCAAAAAACAGCATAATCGAATCCTTAAGCCTAACTTAACTACAATTACTGATTTCTATTTTTTTTATCACATTCCTAAAAGACCATAGCAATAGTTCCAACAATAAAAATCAAATATAACAACAACAACAACAACTACTCAGTAATAGAAGTTAATAACATAGTAAACAAATTACGTAATAAAACACAAACTTAGATTAAAGATACCCATTGTTCGATTCAGACCATTAAAGTGTTCATCATTACAAGCCAGTTGCATACACAAGAAACTAATAACCTAACCATGTTGAAACCCACCAAAACAACCTGTGCAGCCATAACCTAATCATAAAAATCCATAATATCCATGTGATGCTGATTCTCCCTCAAACCATCACCAACTTCAATCTGCAAACCCGTAAATAGCTCCAACCTCTTACGATCCCTCACTTGCTTTTGACGGAGGCACTCATAGGTGTCACCCCCTGCTTCTTCCTCGTCGTGATTTAATGACAAGACTTCTGCCATTCGCTGTTGGCGCTTCTCTATCTTTGCCTCTAATTGATCGCACTTTTCACGAACCCACAACAAGGATGCTTCTTCTTCCATGTGTTCTTGCATAAAAAGAAACTTAAAGCATTGATGGAGCTTTTCTGATCCAGAAACCTCTTTCAGTCATTGATCAGAGGAGTGTTTTCAGCCATTGAATAGATTTTTTTTGTTAGGTGGATGCTTTGGGTTTAAAAAACTTATTAACAATTACTCTATATATAATTAGTGATACAGTGTATCTAATATATTTCGGGTCTGATACAACCAGTTTAATCATTGCAAAACTTAAATAAAGCATTAATTCAAAGAGATGGTTTAGTTTCCCATGCATAAATATGGAGTTCAGGTTCTAGAACAGCTGCTGTGAATACCATACAAATATTTCCATAAATTACACATAAATTTCTCAATATAACATAAGTAGCCCATAAAATTTGCCAACTATCATAGCATTAACCAAATATAAAAACATATATATACATATATATTGTTGTACTAAAACATCTTAGTTTTTAGATATACAAAAAATAAATATGCATTAAAAAAAATTAACATCAACTTTTAATAAACTCAATTTAATATACATGATCCAACTAGATTTTTTCACCGAAAAGTTTTAAATAATAGTTAAAAAAACAGCTAAAACCGTTTATATTTTGTGTTATATTTTCTGTAATTTTGCTAAACAGTACATTATTAGAGGAAAATGTAGCTACAATTCGATGTGAAGAGGTTTTTTACTTATTTATTATAATTTTTACTTCTTTATTTTTATTATATATATATATATATATATATATATATATATATATATATATATGTATTTTTATTTGAACTAATAAACAATTTGGAAAAAGATCCTCATAACCCAAAATTTTGCACAACCTAGCCCCTTTCTTTTTCGCGAATACATTCACGCTAAATCTTTCATATGCAAGCACCCCGCAGCAATGCGCGGGTAACCATCCTCGTTACTTAAAAACAACAACACCTACTACATGTGAAGATTATTTATGTCATCTAAAAGCTCATTGAGCATTGCACCTAACTGACATGCGTGATCCTCAGGATTCCTTGCCAATTCCAGTGATACCTCGAGCGTCTTTATTCTTGTCATCAACATCTTGTTTTGAGACACTAACATCTTGTTTCTTGTTTCAAGCTGGTCAATCTTATTAGCTTGCTTGTCAATTTTATTATTTTTTAGTTACGCAGTTTGAGCACCGCGTTGAAGAAGAGGCTTGACTAAAGTACTTCTTTTGAAACACATCCTTCCACATAAAGTACCCACACCCAAAGTCATTTGTTCTTGACTGTTACATGTTAAGAAAATAATTAGACATGTATTATTAACAAACAAATAATTTACATAACTAAGCAAATGTATGATTATTTACTACTGAAAAAGGACATGCATAATACGGTTGACCATAACTAGTGTCTCTACGGGATGTCGTCTCTATAATCAATCCTTTCCGACAGCGACACAAGAAAGGATTATTTTGTTCCACCTGGCCAAAGAATTATTTCAAATAATACAAACAGTTATTTACAACATAAATCAGTAATGTATTGTTAATTTAAAAAATACAAACAGTTATTTACAACATAAATCAGTAATCATTCACAATGTTTTGTCGGTATAATTATTTACAACATAAATCAGTAATCATTTACAATGTTTTGTCTGTATAATTATTTACAACATAAATCAGTAATCATTTACTATGTTTGTGTTTGTCTAATCTCAGTATATAGGTGTAGTCGATCTGAATATAAATTTTCCCATCCGGATGCATCGGCAGCTCTGTACGCCCTCCATTGTGGGTGAAATATTCGGAACTGGTGAGTTTTCGTCTAGAGTCAAATGAATGATGATAGAATCTGATGTGTTACACTTAGGGTGTTAATCCTGTATGATGTGTATGCGATACTTTGAGTGGATATAACTAAGTATGCGGAATCTACTTAGTTATACTTAGAAGAATAATTGTATGTATATGAATGGAACAGTGAATTGTAAGTGTATGAACAATGAAGAAAAAGTTTAACCAAAACGATTCAATATTATTATTAATAATACGAGTGATCTTCTATATCACTAGGGTTTACAACCTTGAATCTTAACAAAAAGAGATACGTATAACCTAACCTAGGATATCCTTTTATAGACTAAGGATTCCTGTACAAGATAACTATAACTCTAATTATATAGGATATTCACTAAATCTTTTCTATACTTATCCTATTACACGTTTACAAAACATAAGCAGTACAAACTTCTTGTGCTAGCAGTACTAAGTCGGTTAGTACTGCTAATGTAATCTCCAGCAGTCTTCAATCTAGCCTTGACAGTTTGTACTGTTAGGTTTAATTTCCAACAAATGAAGTGACCACAATCCTCACTCCCCACACGGGCAATCACAAGGGGGATAGTTCCTTGGATTGGATCTGGACCGAAAAAAAGCAGAAAACACACGTATGACTTTGTCGCTCGGATATACATACAACAGGCCGGTTAGTCACTGAAGCAATAACCAACCCCGTGTTTGGCATAATCATCCAGTAGTCTCCCGGTGCAGGTCCATCATGTAACCAGTCTATTGATCTTCGAAGCATGTCATAGTCTCTTTGCCACCACATACGTATGTAAAATTCACGATTAACGTCTAACTCTTGCAATAACCACATTCGAACATTGAGCCACCTATCTTCGGGTTGACCAATACCGTGGGCAACGCACCGAAACCCACAATTTCCATCACCTAGCACATTATAGATACTTATTATGTGTCGACGGAAAAGCTGTGGAATCTGCTGAATGAAATAGTCGCTCTCCTTATTTCCAACGTATAACCTGTGTCTGGGACTTTTTTCAACTCTAGGACCCATGTAAGAACTATGTCTCGCAGGTTGTTTGTTCAAGTCCGGGACTTTTGTAGATCTTGAATTTGTGCTTCTTCGGTGATCTACGGTTGGTACTTTATTCAAGTCTGGGACTTTTGTAGCCAGGGACTTTTTGTCCTTTGCGCTTGGACGTCCACGAGTACTTTTGTGAACAGAAGGTTGACGTGTATCAACAGATTGAGGATCGTATATCCCTCTCACCTTCTTTAACATACTTTTCTTCACAAACGACGACATTTTGTCAAAAACACTCTTGAATTGTTGTATGTCATCTTCACAAAAAGGATCATCGTCAGGATCACAAGAAGGACCAACTTCAGTATTGATACTAGGCCATGGAACAGATAGGGTTCTCCAAAAAATATCAACCGTATCCAGTGGAATGGCCATATCTGCATTCATTAAAAGTGACTTATATAAATTATTGATATTATTATTTTCAACAACTATTTTTACAAATTTTTATTATTTTTACAACTTTTTTATTATTTTTAACAACCTTTATTATTTACAAACTTTTTTTACAAATTTTTTTTACAATTTTTTTTTTCCTTAGGCGGGGAGAAAAAAAAAAGAAAAAAAAGAAAAAAAGAAGAAGTTAAAACCGCGTAGAATAACACTAACCCACCCACAGACTTACTGACCCACCCTACCCCACCCCTGACCTCTTATCTCTTCTGACTCTCTTTTCTCTCACTCAATTCCCTCAATACTCTCTCCTCTGTCTAACCCACCCCATCAATACTCTCTCCTAAAAACTGTGTTCTTAGCAGTTTTGATCTAAAAACTGCTTGTGGTTTTGATGGCGAGACTTTGGTTCTTGATGGGGGTTAGGATAGACGTGGTTTTGATGGTGAGACTGTGGTTGTTGTTAGATCTTTTTAGATCTAAAAAGGCTCTGTGGTGGTGGGAGTGGTATTATACGCGGTTTTGACTTTTTTTTAGATCTTTTTAGATCTAAAAGGGATGATGTTGGTGCTTTTTTTAGGGGCTTATGTTGTTTCTGATGTTCGTAAGTCTGATGTTGGTGCTTTTTTTTAGATCTTTTTAGATCTAAAAAGATCTGTGATTTTGGTAAGTGTGATGTTTGTAAAAAAATTTTAGATCTTTTTAGATCTAAAAATATTTGTGATGTTGGTAAGTCTGATGTATGTAATTTTTTTGTTTTCTTGTTAGGATAACAAACGCCTTTTTTGGGGCTTATGTTGGTTCTGATGTTGGTAAGTCTGATGTTGGTGCTGTTTTTAGATCTTTTCAGATCTAAAAAACATCTAAAAGATCTAAACTAGACCCATTTTTAGATCTAACCCCGCGTGATGCTTGGTTCTGATGGTGGTTAGATCTAAAAAAAGGGTCTAGTTAGCAGTTTCACAATAAGCAGTTCACATAATTGTGTTATTCTAACACCCCCTATATGTTGGTTCTGATGGATTATTGGTTTTGATTCTTTATTGGTTTATGTTGGTTCTGATGGTTTATTGGTTCTGATTCTTTATTGGTTTATGTTGGTTCTGATGGTTTATTGGTTCTGATGGTTTATTGGTTCTGATTCTTTATTGGTTCTGATGGTGCTTATTGTGAAACTGCTTATTTGAAAGTGCTTGTTGTGTAACTGCTTGTTATGAAACTGCTTGTTGTGAAACTGCTTATGTTTAACTGCTTATGTGAAACTGGTGTTTATCACAGACTTTAAGCAGTTTTTGATCTTGTTGAAACTTTAAGCAGTTTATGATCTAATAGCAGTTTTGATGGCAATGATGATTTCAAAAAAAAAAAAAAAAAAAAAAAAAAAAACTTATCGATTGGCGTGGCATAACCGAATGGACAGCAAAACTTTTGCAACCTTTAAATTTGCAGCCATATGTGTAAAAAAAATAATCTGAGCCATCTTATGTTTAACTGCTTATTTGAAACTACTAAAATTTGAAACTCATTTAATTTTTGAAAGTAATAGCGTAAAATGATACCTCGTTCGTGTAAAACGGTGATGTATTCATCGTAGAACGGCTTATGTTTGAAACTGCTTTTGTTGTGAAACCTTTTGTTGTGAAACTGCTTGTTGTAAAACCTTTTTGTTGTGAAACTGCTTGTTGTGAAACTGCTTTTAAGTGAAATTGCTTATTGTGCTTGTTGTGAAAGTGCTTGTTATTGTGAAACTGCTTATTTGAAAATGCTTATTTTGAAACTGCTTTTGTTGTGAAACTGCTTTTGTTGTGAAACTGCTTGTTATTGAAACTACTTGTTGTAAAACTGCATGAGCTGGTGTTTATAATCAAAAGAAAGAGAATCAAAATATCGTTTCAACGACAAACCCGTGAAAATGTACTAAAAGGCAGGACTTGACTGTTTGACAAAAAAATAACTTAGACAAACCCGTGAATGTAAGGACCGGATGGTGTAACTATTGACAAAAAAATTACTTAAAAAAAAAACTTTGACAAAAAATTTGTAAGAGGATAAAAAAAAAAAAAAAAAAAAAAAAAAAGCAACTGCTTCCAGTAAAGGAAAAAAAAAGTACAAAAGTACAAAACATAATAAGACAAAAGTACAAAAATAGTAGGGAGGGTTAGTAGGGTGCAGGCTTAGGGGGTGTTAGCATAACACAACCATTTTTTTTTAATGAGAATTTCTATTGAAGTCCACAAAATAACTTTTTAAACATCCTATTTATACGTCTCTTAACACTTCACAAATCAACACACCATTTCTGCATCATAAGTTTTACTTTGAGAAAACAGCAACAACAATGATGCATAAGGGGCTGCTTCAAAGTGAAGAGCTATACAAGGTTAGTTTCATTGCTCACACACCTTTTATACAGCTTTCGTTTTAAAAATTATAAAACTTAACCGAGCAACTTTTTCGTTATGTTATTTTACATGCAGTACATTTTGGAGACTAGTGTGTATCCACGCGAACACGAATCATTGAAGGAGATCAGAGCCCTTACGGCTACACATGAACGGTCAGTTTCATGTATATTTAAAACATAAGTTTAATTGTATGAACATGCTTTTGTGCGGTTTGAAACTTAGTACTAGTTCTGTGTATGCAGTTCTTTCATGGGCACATCACCGGATAGTGCTCAGATGATGGAAATGTTGTTGGAAATCACTGGTGCTAAAAAGACGTTAGAGATTGGGGTTTATACGGGTTACTCGTTGCTACTAACTGCTCTCACGATTCCTGATGACGGCAAGGTTTGTGATTTTGGTTGAGTTTTGAAAGAAAACTGGATTTTAAATGTTCTAAGTATAGGGTACATGATTTTTAATGTTCAAAATGTTTTTGTTCGATATAGATTGTGGCGATAGATCTAAGCCGGGAATATTATGAGATTGGTAGGCCGACAATAGGAAAAGCTGGGGTCGAGCACAAGATTGATTTCATTGAATCACAAGCTCTACCAGCTCTTGATAAGCTACTAGAAGATGTAAGCTTTTTTTCACTTGTACCATTATACTACGTTTTCTGTCACATTATTAAAGCTCTAATCTTTATTCTTATATACGGATGATTACATCATTCCCTAATGACAATCTCTGCCTCTTCTTAGCCCGATAACGAAGGAAGCTTTGACTTCGTTTTCGTTGATGCTGACAAAGTAAACTACCTTAACTATCACGAGAGAGCTATGAAATTAGTTAAAATCAACGGGATTATCATATATGACAACACACTCTGGTATGGATCTGTTGCAAAGCCAGAGGATTCGGTTCCTGAATTCTTGAAAAAGGTAAGAAGTAGTGCATTGCATTTTAATAAGGCACTCGCAGCTGACCCTCGTGTGAAAATCGCTATGGCTCCGTTAGGCGATGGTAACACCATTTGCAGGCGTCTCTACTAGAAAAGCAATTGTAATAAAAAAAATCGTTAACCTTTTTACAATTCTGTTTTTATGTTATGTATGATGAAATTGGAATAAGATTGTTACTCCTTGAGTTTTGAGTGTTAAGTATTGTTACTCCTTCAATAATGGTGTTTTTTTTATACTTTTTTGTTCTTGTTGCAATAACACTATTTCTTCACATCACATCAATTACTTTTTTTTTACTGATATGAACGATTTTGAATGAATGAAAATAGTGAACTAATTGTGTTTAATAGGGTTCTCTAGTGTGTCGATTCTTAAAGTTAGCTTAGTAAGCGATGGGCAAAATGGGTGCGATTAGGTCCAAAAGCGTGGCCATTTTGTTATGTCTAGTTTCAAAGAATTAGACATCTAAATGTACGTCAATGAGTTGTCAGCATTAGCTTTGGCCATCCCATCTTGGAGATTGAACAGCGCCTAAAGGCTCTATTCCGAGAATGAAATGGTTAACCACTCCCTCCAGTGTAACAGTCTTTAAAACTCGTGAATTATAGAAATTACGTAACTTCTAGTAGCACCTAATATTTTATAGTCCTAGTGCTTTATATTCTTTCCAAGGAGACAACCAGTTATTGTGAATATAAGATTGGAAAATTTTGGGGTTGACTTTCGGAGACAATGATAACTGGAGTCATTGAAGACAATGGTCACTTGTTTGGACTGATAAAATTTGTAGGGGAGTGAGAAAGGCTGTCCGGGGGATATTTCTGTAGCCATTTCGTTATTTAGCATTATTCCGGTTGAGGGAGATAAAATACAGCCACCAAATGGGTAGTTGACAGCGGGGGCGGAACTAGGATTAAAGTTCAGGGGTAGCGGAAAAAAAAAAGTTAACCATAATTTTTTTTTAACCGTACATTTAAATAATTAAAAAAACACAATAATAAAAGAAGTTAAACAAATACCTAATAGATCTCAGAACTCTCCTTTTCGGTCTTTCATAGCTTGAAAACGAACCATTACATCCTCATTCGTTACTTCGTCAAATGTCTCTCCTTCAACAGTACATACCATAACATTGTTCAAATATTTGTCCCCCATTAGATTCCGCAAATCCGTTTTAATAAGCTTCATTTTAGAAAAGCATCTTTCAACAGTTGCGGTTGAAACCGGTAAAACCAATGCAAGCTTCAAAATCCGATAAAATAAAGGAAATGAGAGATTTTTTCCGGTTTCCACCATTACCCGAGCTAGGTGACAAATCCCATCCAAATTCAAAAATCTATCATCTTCCTTTACCGAGTGATAAAAGACTTTAAGCTCACCCAAAATACACCTGCTATCGTTCATATTAAAATCAACCGGATACATCTCAGAAAAGGCTACTATCTTAGATATGTCAAACTTAGAAAACCCATTACAAGGATTTAAACCCGACATATTTTCTACCAATGTAGTTGATACCTCATTGAACCGGTTCCCAAATTCTTGAATTTGCATATCCAAAACCGTATTAAAAACCTCAACCTCAAAATGATGTCGATTAGTAATGACATTATTCCGGCTCCTTGGGTTACCATAACTTCCCATCATATCCAACACCGTAATACCATTTTTTTCACAAAAAGAAGTCACTTTTTTCAACATGTCATCAAACCCATTTTGTCTTAAATCATTCAATGCTAGTTTTGTTGCTTGTATCAACTTACTCGATTCCAACAAGTCTTGTCTCTTTTTTTGAAGATGTTTTGAGAGACCATTTGTGTGGCCTAAAATTTCTTCCATCAAGTGTGCATAAAAAACGAACTCAAGTTTTTGAAAATAGGATAGAATACCTTTTGCACTAGTTCGTTGTTGAATGCTATCTCCTTCCTCTTTAACATAACAAAGGACGTCGACAACTTCCGGAAATAATTCCTTCTTCCACTCTCTTTCTTTTTGCCTCACGTATCATATCTTTTCGTTTGCAAGAAGCGGCAACCGTATTAACAACCATGTTGAGGTATTCATAAAAATCTTTAACACCCTCATGCTTTTTTGCAACCGCCACAATCACCAACTGTAGTTGATGAGCAAAGCAATGTACATAATGGGCCGATGGATTATCTCTCAAAATCATAGCTTTTAAGCCATTAAACTCTCCTCGCATATTGCTTGCACCGTCATAACCTTGACCCCTAACCTGTTTAAAATAATAATAAACAATTAACAACATAAGCAATAGACTTTAACATAGTTGAAAGATTTAAGATACAAACTTAATACTTACTTGTGATATGCTCAGCTGGTTATTTGCTAAATGGTAATCTATTCTCTAGGCAGCGTCTAGCACTAATAACAGATCCTAATAATCTGTACCGATTTGCAACCTTTTCTTGTTCACTTATCAAATTTAGCTTCACATCAATGGCTTGCTTTTGTTTCAAGAGATCCTCACATTTTTGCATCGCCTTATTATGATGACTATTAACTGACCCAACATGATCTTTTAAGGCATTTGATTTACTCCAATTACAAAAGCCTTCACTTGAAAAAACATCTCTTCCACCTTGATTGCCAACTTTTTCTTTAAATAAATAACAATATAAGCAATAGGCTTTGTCTGTTTTAACACTATACTCTAACCACGGGTATGTATCAAACCATTGTACAATAAAACGTCTCTTATCTTTACCATACATTTTGGTTGGAAATTTATGATTTCGTGGTTGAAAAGCTTTTTTAACAAGATAGTGTCTTCTTATATCATCCACTTGATTAGGATGATAACTAGCAATCGGTGGTCTATCAAAAGGGTCCGAAGGTAGATCATTCAAATCAAATCCATTTGGAATCGAACCCGAAGGAATCGAACCCGAAGGAATTGAACCCGAAGGAATTGAACCCGAAGGAGTTGAACCAATATCATCAACATTATTAGAACCAACATCATCCTCTTGAAATTTTCTTTTAAAGAAATTGCCAATATGCACTTTTTTTTTCATGTTTCAACTTTCAAAAATCAAGTCCCTAATACAAAAAGATTACGAATTGCACTTAGAAAATACGAAATTGGTTATGTATTGGTTGAATAAACCTAAGCAAAATTAACCCTAATTAACCCTAATACTAAGAATGACAATTACATATAAAATTGAACCAAAATTAACCCTAATACTAAGAATGAAAATTATGAAATAGACTTGAAAATTGAAATTACCTAAGGCAGCAGTGGCGATTGGCGAAGCAATGGTTGAGATTTGAGAACAAGCTGGTCAATTGTTTTTTTTTTTTTTTTTGAAAGAAACAAGCTGGTGAATTGGTCAATTGGTCATCAACATATGACTTTAAGACTTTTAATTTGGTAGGCGATTGAAAAGCAATGGACAGCTGGTCCTTGGAGTTTTATAATTTTATAATAATGCACTAAGCTTTTATTATAAGTTTGTCAGTTTGTGTTTGTTTTTTTTTTTTGTTTTTTTTTTAAACATTTAGTGGGCTTGGTCCTTGGAGTTGTTTTTAAAGAATGATATGGGCTTTGAAAATTTTGTTTAGGGGTAGCGAAAATTTGTTTCAGGGGTAGCGAAATACGAAACATAGTGCGAAAAATATAAAAAATGGCCAAAAATTCCACTACCGGGTAAAAGTTCAGGGGTAGCGACCGCTACCCCTGACTTATACATACATCCGCCCCTGGGTAGTTGACAGTGGTCGTTGTTGGGATTTAGATTTGATGATTACAAAACTACATATGCATAAATGAAGACAAATGAAACAATAGGGACTAAATGTAATAATTTAGTTATCTAGCTTCTTGTGAAAGTTAGGTTTTCATGTAAACCCTCTATATAAAGGGTATTAGACGGCATAGTTAGAACATCCAGAAATGTAGAACTCTCCAATGAGAGTCGAATAGAAACGTGTGTGTATACACGTTATGTAGTAGTGTAGTAGGTAGTTTGTTTTTAGTATCAATAAAGATGAGCTCGTTTGATAAAATAAAAACCTTGTTTAACATTATTGTTCTTGTTTGATTCCGCTGTGCACAACAATGATGTTTGTAAAACATATCCTAGATGGGCTAAACGATTCTCAACAATTGATATCAGAGCGGGTTGCTCTTGATATCTAGGATTTACAAGGTTGTTACTGTTGGAGATGGAGCAGATTTGAAGAATAAGAAGCAGATCTGGAAATATTCTGAGGTAATCGTTAATTTTTGGTATCGATCTGTTCAATATATAATCGGCGACAATAGCATATCTGATTGCAAGATGAAGTGAATTTGATCGGTAAATAAAGTTTTTATTATCCTCGTACTAAAACTTTAATTAATTGGTCGAACTTTTCAGTATAATGAGTGTGAAGTTGTCGAAAGTAGCGTTTGATCTGATTGGTTTATCAATATAAGGGTTTTGTCGTTTACTGGTATTCTAAGAAGTGAATTGGGATTGGATTTGATTGGACATGGAATGAATGAACGATGGTATATTAATTCGATTTGTCTTGTCGCTATTTGATCAACCTCGTATCGCTTATTAAGTGCTGATAAAGCAGCTTTGGAGTACTTTGTTGTCATGTGCACATAATTATCAGAAGTGGGGTCGATGGCATACAGTAAAATTCAATTCTTTAATTCTTAGAGCAGTCGGGACAAGTTATACAAGGCCCCCCCCCCCTCCCCCCAAAAACCACTATCCAAGCCCCCCTCCCCTCCCTCTTTTTTTGATTTTTTTTTATTTTTATAATTTTATTTATATCAAAAAACTATAAACCTGAAAGTACGGAACAGAAAATATAAAGTTTAATATGTCAAACGCTTAAAACTGTCAGAAATACGGAGCAGAAACTGACAAAAAACTGTAATACACTGTCAGTCAAAGGAGACAAAAGGAATAAAAGTACAAAACCCCCCCTGATGGGACATGCTAGGGGGGGCTTGTATAACACAACCCTTCTTTAATTCTTAGAGCAGTCGGAGACTCGGAGTGCAGCCCTCCCAAATTGGACCAATAAAATTATGCCAACTCAGTTCAACTCTCCGGTCTTGCCAACCAATTTCACTCGCGCCCATAATATTCCAGCCCTCCCAAATTTTTTATTTTTTCCCCCTAAACTATTAAACTACACAATTTATAACTAAAACACATAACATTTCGGGATAATATCATGAAAATGTATTGATGTTGACACCTTTTTCAATTCTGTGTAGCCATCTTTTTTTTTTATAAAATTGGTATCAAAGTCTTCAAATTCGACCAATTGGTGTACTATCTTGTTGCCCATGCCACATAATGCTGCCCGATCCACGTGGTATTTACAACTCATTTTTCCCCCCCAATTGACACATGATAATCCACCTTTACAATCCACTAACTTTGTTATAATAAAAACCCAGTGGTCCACGATTATCACACAGTGTTTCCCCCAAATCCGACCAAAAAACCCTAACCATAAAAATTGGACCACCCTTGTCGATTTGTATGTCGTTTTCAGTGCAATTGCATAATTAATTGAGGCAAAAGGTACAATACATGATATAATACTAGATTCCCACTTTGATTTGTCGAAAATATTTGTTTGTTTATGTATTTTGTTAGGGTTTCGTATATATTATACGATTTATATTAATTTAATCATTAACGTAGGGTTTTGTCTGTGTTTTTGCAGTATGGGAACATCGTTTAAAATGCTTTTGATTTTTGAAGTACACTTCTCTGGTACTTTTGATTTCTTGCCTCTCAGGTATGTAAACGGGGTTGTTATATATTGGAGGGTTGAAAGGGACAAGAAAATGGACTATCAAACTGCTATTAAGTATTTAGGTGAACGAACAGATGAGCCCCTTTATCTGTTGTTCTTTTGCTTGCCACAATGTGACCTTGACAAGGGTTTGAAAGTAGTAGAAAATGACACTGATATGTTTTCTATGTATGACTATGCTCAATCTTATGGGCTTATACATGTGTACATAGCACATGGGCCTCAGGACTTGTATCCTTATTATGTTGAGAATCTGTATATACCTGCTTCTGATGAAAAGATTCAGTTTAGGCAAACAATCCCAAAACATGTTGGTAATATGAGTTTTGAAGAGCTGGTTGCTTGGGCTGAGGAAACGGCAAGTATGGATGTCAGTGTGAGTGTAGGAAATGGTGTGAGTGGTAATGTCAGTGTTGAGAAGGATACAGGGAGTCTAGAAAAGGCCAAAGGGAATGTGGACAAAGGTAAATCCATCATGGTAGATGAAGGTAGGATAGGTCAAACCAGAAAGTGTTTTCCTAGGAAGAGGAATGTTGGCATTGTAATACATGATAATGTAAACCCTTGTGAGAATGAGCTTGATGATTCTGATAGTGATATAGATTTGCAAGAAATGTTTGAGGAAGTTCATGAAGAGGATTATAATTCTGAATACTCTGACAAGTCTATAGATTATCTATCAGAAGGTGAGGAAGAGCTGATTTCACTTAGGAAAAGAAAGAGTGAGGCAAAAAATAATCCTACACCAACTAAGCCAAATAGAAACAAACAAGAGGATGCTGGTTCTAGACCTAACAGGGTATATGATGAAGGTGAATCTGACACTGTTAGAGACCATCAAGAGTATATGGATAACTTGGTGTTTCAGTTGAGAAATGGTGATGATGGAGAGACAGATCCTTTTACTATCTTGGAAAATAGTGATGACAAGTTTCCAATTCATGATACCCAGACACACTGGAAATTGAGAAAACCTAAGGTATAATTTATTATTTGCTAATATTTTTCACTTCTTATTAATTACTACTACATTATAAAGTTTAAATTGTAATTGTTATTTGACAGGTTGGTGAAAAGTATGTGAATGCAGACCAATTCAAGGAATGCATAACTTTATATGGTCTCGCAAATGGATATTCCTTATGGTTCTATAGAAGTGAAACAGATAAGGTAACTGTAAGGTGTGGGTCCAGACCTGAAACTGTAAAAGATGAAGATAAAGGTAAGCAAAGGAAATGGAATAAGTATCCATCTGTTGGTAGAGATGAGCATGGTAAATGCCCATTCAGGTGTTATGGTAAGAAGATGCTTACGGAAAATTCATTCCAGGTAATCTCTATGACTGACAAGCATACATGTGTTAGGAGCTTTAAGTTTGGAAGTTTAGTTAACTACAAGTGGATTGGGAAACAGTTTGGAAACAAGATTAGGCAGAATCCAGACATTAAACTGCATGAGATTGCAGACTTAGTGTTGAAAAAATATAAATGCACAATTAGCCCTGGTCAATATAGAAATGCCAAAAAGTATGCTTTAAATGAAGGCCAGGAAACCACTGAGGAACATTATGCTATGATCAGGTAATATGGTAGGGCAATATTGGATTCAAATGAGGGTTCCACAGTTAAGCTAGGGGTGACTGTTAATCCAGATGATAAGACATACTTTGATAGGTTTTATTGTTGTTTTAGTGCATTGAAAAAGGGATTTGTAGTGGGATGTAGGCCTATAATTGCATTAGATGGTTGTTTTCTGAAGAAACCGAATGTTGGTGAAATTTTAACTGCAATTGGAAGGGACGGCAACAATCACATATTTCCTATTGCTTGGGCAATTGTGAATGTTGAGAACAAGGACAACTGGACATGGTTTTTAGAGTTACTTGGGGAAGATGTTGGAATGCCAAATGGGGGTGGATTGACACTAATTTCAGATCAGCACAAGGTATAATTAACCATTATTTGCCAAACAAAATTCTTTGTACTAACTGTGTTTGTTTCTATATTCATTACTCATGATTATTTACATATGTAGGGTTTGATTGAGGCTGTGAAGGATGTGATGCCATTTGCTGAGCACAGACAGTGTGCTAGGCACATTTATGAGGGATTTAGAAAGCAATATAGTGGAGTAGAATTCAAAAGTTTATTTTGGGCTGTAGCTAAGGCAAGTTATCCAGAACTTTTCAATAAGATCATGCTTAGAATTAAGAAAGCCAATCCTGGAGCACATGAGTATTTAGTTAAAAAGGATCCTAAAACCTGGTCAAGAGCATTCTTTAGGCTAGGTACTAACTGTGAAGCTGTTGAGAATGGTTTTAGTGAGTGCTTCAACTCAGTGCTGTTAAATGTGAGGAATAAGCCTTTGATAACCATGTTGGAGTCCATGAGGGTTATTGTAATGAAAAGGTTGAACACTACGAGGAATATTATAGATAAATGGGATGGTCCCATTTGCCCAAATATTCAGAAAAGGCTTGAGTTAAACAAAGATCAACACATGTATGAAAAAAAAATTTGGTTACTCATGCATACATAATGTTAAATTACTTATATACTTTATGTTTGAATTGTAGGTTTTGGCATGTTATTCCTTCTGTAGGGGACACATTTGAGGTTAGGTATGGTTGTGATGCATTCAGAGTGGATGAGAATGTGGGAACTTGCTCAGGCAGAATGTGGCAACTATCAGGTGTGTCATGCTGTCATGCAATTGTTATGTTTAAGCTAAACAAGAGGCCAGAAGACTATCTTCCAGCATGTTTTAGGGTACTCACCAACAATGAAATTTACCATCAATACATGAATCCTTTGGGTGGGATGACTTTTTGGCCTGACTCTAGCCAATACTCTAAAGTGTTACCTCCAAAACCCAAAAAAATGCCAGGCAGGCCTAGGAAAAAAAGAATCAGGGCACCACATGAAAGGAAAAACCCTAGTAGAGTATCCAAGGCTGGTGGAGAGGTGACGTGTACTAATTGTTTACAAAAGGGTCACAACAGAAGGGCTTGTTCTAATGCAATTGTATTGATACGACCAAAGCAACCTCCTCAAAAAGGTAGACCAAGGAAGGGTAAAAATGAGATTCCAGAATCAGTGGGTGTGGGAAGTGCTGGGAGCACAGTAAATGTCAATGAAGCTCCAAGAGTACCTTCTGGAACAGCAAGTGAGAGTGCAAGAAATGAGGTACCTTTAAGAGATCCAAGTAGTGTGGGTGTCAAAAGATCTTTGTTTGGAAGTTTGTCAAATGCAGGTACATCAACTTCAGGCACTTTAGAGAAGAGAATGAAAAAGGGCTTGACCTATACAGTTCCATCAATGAAGGTTCAATCTCAGACATTTTCAGACCCCATTGAATCTAGCCAGGATCCTGCCACACAACATAATGTGGGACCACCAACTCAGAAATCTCAAACCAACAGTGGAAGAGTAGCACAAGCTGGGCAAGTGAGAGCAAGATCCAACTTTGTAAGACCAAGACCACCAAGTCAAAGGATTTTAAAGAACAAACTAGCCAAGAGCATTCCAGGGATTGGTTCTTCAAAGGCAAATTCACTTGATGTGGATTAACTTTCTTACCACTAAGTTTGCAGTTAAAGTTATGTATTATGTATTAAGTATGAAACACTAGGTTAACTTTTCTTTTGTGAATCTGTATTTGGTAATACAGAAGTATGAAACTTTGGTATGTAATGAATCTGATGTGCACATATTTTGTCTAGCTTTTTGTCAATCTGCATGTTGTGCACATACATAACTATGGTATTTAATGAAGTTATGAAATTTAATGTTATTTATGTACTTCTAACATTTGTCTACAACCTGGAAAAGCAAATACTAAACTTCAAAAAACTTGAAAATTGACTAGACATAGTCAAATGTAGCATTACATAATGGGTAACAACATACTTAAATAGGATACAACAACTTTATTGTAACAAATTCCTCCCTAGCATCATCCAAAACAAACTTTTTTGCCCTTCTCTTTTGCACAGCCTTTGGGAAATTTTGGAGCAAATGGTTTTATACCATTTTCTTCACAAGTCTGATCATTGGGAAGCCCTAGCACCTTGACGCTCTCATCTAAAAGCTCTTTGTCACTTTTTTTTGGAGTTTTAATCTTCCTAGCATCATCTTTTTTGGTCTTTGATCCACAATATCCCTTTGGAAAGTAGTCTCCCCATGGCATTGGACCTTCAGAGCAGATTGAGGTGTCAAAGTCACATGAATCACTGCTGTTAACATAAATGATCTCTGCCAAATAGTTAAAAATTTATTAAAATTATATAAAACTTTAAGAAAAATAACTAGAAAAAGTAGGAAGTTAGGGTGTGTTTGAAAGAACCTTTTTTCTTGGAACTCATTGTTTCAGTAGCTAGAATGGGGTGGTGGGAGCATGCTTGCTCTCTTTGGTTTATATAGAGCCAAAAGTATGGTTAGTGGTTCAAAGTGGTCAATTGACAGTGAAGAAAAAAACAGTATTGGGTACCCTTCTTACACTAATAGCACTACTTTTTTATGTGTGCATACATGAGACAAGAATAGTGTTTGCAGTATCAAGGGCAAAACAGTCCAACTAAAAGCAGTATTGGGTACCCTTCTTACACTAATAGCACTACTTTTTTATGTGTGCATACATGAGACAAGAATAGTGTTTGCAGTATCAAGGGCAAAACAGTCCAACTAAAATACCCAAAAAGGTGTGCAGCTTACCTATCTAATTTAACACTTATGCAGACCAAAACATACCAACACAGACACTTATATGAACCCAACAAAAAGGAACTAAAGACATGCAATATACAAGTCTCATAAAACTGATAATTCATTGATATGCTAATTCAAAACATATCAACACAGACACTGATATGAACCCAACAAAAAGGAGCTAAAGACATGCAATATACAAGTCTCATAACACTGATAATTCATTGATATGCTAATTCAAGTGTACAACCAAAAGGAACCACATACGAAGGTCGTATACAAACAAGTAAAAACCTACATTTTGTTAACCTACAACTAGGTAGCCAATTACAAAACACAGGAAGATCAAACAAATAAAAACAATAAACATTGACCTATCATGGGCATTCAATTTTGACTTTACATAGGTCAAATCCTCCTTCAAGTCATAAAGCATAACCATCTTGTCGTTTGAATCTCTAACAATCTCCTTCTTACAATCATCCATACCTCTACTTCTATTGTTCATGTTCTTCAAAGCTTTGTTCTCCTCGTGCAAATCAAACAACAACTGCTTGTGGTAATCACTAGGAAGTTCTTCATCAAGAAACCCGTACACATCACACTTCCTCCTTTTATCTCGTACTGGACAGCCCTTGAAACGTCTCCCTGGGTTATCGAGGGTCCACGCTACTTGAACTGGAATGGGATGTGGACAATCACAATGTGTCTTGTTCGACACATCTTAGTTGTAACGACGGTAAGATGTTGAGGAAGATGAAGATCGCATTTTGGGGTGTAAGGGTTAGGGTTAGGGTTTGTAATTGATAAAAAATGGGATGGGGCAGTGTTTTAATAAAAGGGAAAAGCGCTTAGTGGTCAATTGGGGGAAAAAATGAGTTGTAAATACCACATGGATCGGGCAGCATGATGTGGCATGGGCAACAAGAGAGTACACCAATTGGTCGAATTTAAAGACTTTGATACTAATTTTTTTTTTTAAAAGATGGCTACACAGAATTGAAAATGGTGTCAACATCAATACATTTTCATGATATTATCCCTAACATTTCATAAAAGTTCATTACATAATAATAAAAATAAATGTTCATTACATAATAATTAAAATAAAAATATCTATAACAAGCAAAAATCATTTTGACTTTCTCTTGTACCAAACTGACTCCACTTTTAGATTTATATCTGTGTTTTTCTCATTTGTATCAAGTGAAAACAAAAAGAAAGAGAAGATATAACTCTTCCCTCTCCTCTCATCCTCACCGATCGACACCACCACCACACCGCAGTCTCACCACACCACCGTCACACCACCTCAGCCACAACAACACCACCTCAACCATCTATTCATTTGTTTTGGGTCAAGAAGGACGCGGATAGATCGAGGAGTTTTTTTTTAATGCCACGGTTTGAAATGAACCAAGGAGGAGATATATTTTTTTTTAGCCCTCCCAACGGTCGAATTTTAAACAAGCTTCAAAAAAAATTAGAGCAAACCCCCTCCAACGTATACTTCACCGGTTTGATCAGAGGGTATATAGCCCTCCCACCAGCCCGTTGAGGGCAACCCGCTGTGCACGGGGCGGTGTTACCGGCGGTTTCAACCAGCCCTTTGGGCACTCTGCCTGCCCTTACTGCTACTGTTGGATCAATTATTGCCAGCATATGGGATTGAATCGAATGTGGGACAGAATTTTAAGTTTGATGATTTAATGCTGCTGCTACTGTTTTCAAAATTAATTCTGGTTGTTGTGGTGATTAAGTCTGCTCTCAGTGATTATTAATTCTGGTTGTTGACTTAAGTCTGCTCTCATATTTTTAATACTGACAATTGAATATTGCTTATTTGATGTTGTAGTTGAGTTTCACAGGTGCGTGTTCTTATCATATCTCAAATGGGTAACGGCATTTGGAGATAACTTGTTTGTGTGTTAATGCGGTGACAAAGACTTGATGAATCTAGCAAAGGTGTGTGAACTACAAACTAGGGTGCTTAATGCTCACATTTTCTATCACTTTAAGGAGTTACATTGTAGTGCTCAGTGTCTCATATAGTTGAGGATTTATCAAGAGGTTGCGGTCTACTTATACTTTTTGGTCTAGTATGAGTTCGGAGTCACGTGGATAGTACAAGATATAAGACGCAAGTTTGGGAAATTCAACTTTTTCATCAAATTCATTATACTCGGTTTTCTTCATCAGTAATCATTCCATAAAGTCTACGGAGTTCGTGATTCAAGAGATGGTAAACATATTGGCTTCAGGGGAAGCTTGTTGATCAAATGTTTAACCATCTACATGCACCACTTAAGGGGAAGTGATTCGATTCAAGTTGCATTAAAGACCCCTATTCGATGATTACAAAAAGGGGAAGATGATTGATTTGCAGCTCAACGTGTGTGGTGACGTGTTCAAGGAAGCATTGAAGGTTGTTTCATGAGGATAGTTTTGTAATATCAAATAGGGGAAGATTGTTGGGATTTAGATTTGATATATTACAAAACTACATATGCATAAATGAAGACAAATGAAACAACATGGACTAAATGTAATAGTTTAGTTATCTTCTTGTGAAAGTTAGGTTTTCATGTAAAACCTCTATATAAAAGGTATTAGACGGCATAGTTAGAACATCCAGAAATGTAGAACTCTCCAATGAGAGTCGAATAGAAACGTGTGTGTATACACGTTATGTAGTAGTGTAGTAGGTAGTTTGTTTTTAGTATCAATAAAGATGAGCTCGTTTGATAAAATAAAAACCTTGTTTAACATTATTGTTCTTGTTTGATTCCGCTGTGCACAACAATGATGTTTGCAAAACATATCCTAGATGGGCTAAACGATTCTCAACAGTCGTCATTGATACATCATTTCTATTTGCATCTACTGTGCAAAAATGACTCGTACCGTGATCTTCAATCCGACATTCTGACTCTACCTAGTAAATGCACAATTCGATAAACATTTCTAGTTTTTAGCTTAAACAAACTAGTAGTTATTTAACTAAGCATTGAATGAGAGTAAATATAAACTTAACTAGCTTCATGACCCGTCCGATGGGCGGGTTCGCTTCATAAAACTGTTTGACAAAACTATTTCCACGTAAAATAAATAATGAATAATGGAAAATATGTTAAACAAAAAAATTGGAAACGAAAATACAGTGTTAATGTATTATAGGAAAAAAGAACAATGATAACCATGACAATAAATAAACTACATGGAATTTGAACAGGCCGAATTCCAAAGCTTTCATGATTCACTGGAGGTAACATAAGTTCATACTCTAGCATTTCAGTGTCCAAGAATCACAATTTATGAATATCATTGCAGAATGTATTATAAAGTTCTAAAGTTATACTCTAACTTATAAATGAAGTATTTACATCCAGAAATAATAATTAAAAACTAAGTACATGTGAGATTGCACCTCACGTTCTTACATAAGTTATTTAAAGAAACTTTCCAATATATATTAATTATAGTTTGTTTATTTATATTAATCCTAACTTTATCGTTTTATTTATTAGGAAACTAATGTTTTCCTTTAAAAAGTCAATCCATTATTAATTATAACCAGGGCCGGTCTTGAGATTTCCGCTATCCTGAGCGAGACAATAAAAAATGCCCCTATCAATTATATTTTTCTGAACGACAAATTATTAAAACTTACATCAACTATCTCACAAACTATATCTCACGGGTCTCTAACGTTACTCGAACGCACAACTTCTTTAAGTTGTTAGGCCACTCACATATCGCTGGTCTAAGAGGCCTTTGGTCCCCTATCAACTATCAAAAGAGCAGATGGTGTGCGGTTTTTTTTTTTTTTGGAAAAAGCACATACCTCCTTTTCCCCTCTCTACTATTCGTTTTAAAATGCTTCTTTTGCATGATGACACTCAAACAAAATGTAGAATTTTTTTGTTATTTTTATGTATTGACGGTATTGTTAAATAAAAATGTTGAAGAGAGGAGAGAAGACTAGCTACAAAATTTTCTGACGCAAAAAAGTAAAAGAGTAATCTGACGTATTGCTAAATTAAACATGTTTGAGACATGACAAGAGTATCTTCCCACCTCCTAAAAAAAACAAAATACTTTGTCTGACTAATCATAACTCTTTTGTAGGTTTATTATGTAGGCCTATATATCATAACTCTTTTGTAAGAAAAATGATTTGTAAACCTAAATGGTGTGCCTAAAAATAGACCTACAATTATGATTGGTGAAATTAAAAATTTCGATTGGTTAATATGAAAAGAGAAAAAAATTTAGAAACTTGTCAAAATGTGATTGGTGTATGCCTATTATTTATCATAATTTATTAAAAAATCCTATTGCTACTAATTTTTCATTTTCTTAATTTCAAATTTACAAGTTTGAAAGCGGAAAAAATAACTACTCTCCAAAAAATGTTAAAGATTATAAAAGTCGAAAACGCTCATTCCATTTGTGGCCCATTCCTTTCATAGCTCAACCCGAAAAGGGTTTAAGTGTAACATTACGGTGTCAATCAGAACATATAAATGCAAGCGGAAGACTTCTTATTAAATACTAAGTCAAGAATTACAAAGACTTCCAAAATATAATCCAAATAATAGTCTAAAAAGAAATACATATCCAAAGCATAATTATAATCCAAAAATGGGGAAACTAATCATGGGTAGGTCCTCTAGATCCTACTCTCAACACTCATGTCAAACATCCCGCTTATAACCTGCCGCAGAGAAAAGAAAATGCGGCTGAGCTAACGCTCAGTGAACAAATATAAACAAATAAAAGGTACTAAGCGTATACGAAATGAATAAGCGAATAAATCCAAGAGAACATGCTAAACAAGACGTCAAACAGAATATGTAACATATGAAAGGGATCAAAGCATAATAATGAACATGAAGTGGATATCAATATCAAAGAAAATGACCAACAAATCATATAACAAATTGTACATGGAGTAGCTAGCTCAATGTAACAAATAGTGAAATGGGGTGTATTGCACACACTCAAGTCCATTCACAAGTATATATATCTAAACTGAACTAAGTACCTAGGATGCATCAATACGCTCCCTGCAAAACAAATATACATATACAAGTTCGAGACTGTGCATACGTATGTTAATATAATAATAATAAGTATGACGACCATGGTTGCTATATAGCATAAGTGGGAACACTGTGGACAAAATCCCACCTCCACAGGTAGTGTCAATACCATTGGTACATCAATGGCAAGGCCATGGACTCCCCATGGCTGGCTACAAACATGGGCAACATAATAGGCAAAAAACATACAATATAATGATGAGGGACAATTATAAATTGTCCAACTAAGATAATAGCTATATGAAATGAATATAGCATGAAACAGATAATAAAAGGAATAACTAAACAAATAAGGATCAAAGCATAATGAATATCAGGAAACAATGAGTCATGAGAAATCCTTAAGGATAGAGTACAACCAGATTATGTAATTATGAAAATCATTTAAATGTTGTTTTCATGAAAGTATTCTTTTAAAATCAGGTTCCATAAGAGTCATTAAACCTTCATATAAAAAGTGGTGTTACCTAGTATTCATAGAAATCATTTTAAAAATAGTATTTCTCAAAACCATCATTAAGATATATATTCAAAAAGGTTTTTCATACAAGTCATAGTATCTAATGGATTACAAAATATTAAAGGATTCAAATACTGAAGTCACTGGAGAAAACAAATGAATCATATCACACAAAACAACCAAACGAATATCAAATGGACCATAAATCAGAATATCAAACACCAAGGAATCAAAAGTCATGAGATACCCTTACTAAAAAAGGGCGAAATATATGTACCTTATGAAAAGCAAGCAAAAGGGCAAAAGAACACAAGAAAGAGGATCGCTCCGACTTTACCGGATCTACGTGAATTATAATCATATATTAGGGTTTACTTAAGTTAAGTGATTAATACATAGGTTTAAGGTTTCATAATTAAGGCATAACTTAATTAGGTTATAAATGTAATATCAAAATAGGTTTAGTCGACTATGGAATTCGGTTAGACTGAGTTAACAATCAAGACATATGTTTTATATGTGTTTCAAATCAATAATTAATCTAGTTAAGGTTTAAGTGTGTCAAAACATATTTTAGGTTTAGAATGAAAATCTGACGCAGTTTCTTATTAATTTATAGACCTATCAAATGAGCTCTTGAGGCTCTACAATTTCTATCCGTGACTCCTACAAATGTCTAGTACTTCCTCTAATTTTTGCAGATTTTATTACTAAGTGTAAGTACGCTTTCAAAAATCATTTTCTCAAACCTGCCCAGAAAGATAACTGCATAGACACCCAAAAAGTTTTCCCTTAACGAACCCATTTCAACACTTCATAAAAATCCAACAAAATTCCAGTAAGTGACATACATCATTAAAATTATCCCTGTCAAATGATACCTCTTAATTCCTTATGGTTTTAAAAATACAAATAAAAAACATCCAAAATACAGTTTTGACACTTAACCTAGTAAATATAAAAAAACCATCTTCTCGACCTCCAATGGCTATAAAACTTGACATGCAGAAAGTTGAATCAATAAAATTAGTTTTAGACTTAAGAAATTCACAAAAACATGTTGGTATCATTAATTTGGACCTCCTTGAACCATATTAAATTTCTGGACAGCATAGGACACAATTTCACAAACAGGCCCTAACTTATTAAACCCTAATCCGACCCAAAGCACACCAAAAACGACCATTTGATTACCCATGCTTCTTAACCCTTTCACTTCAGTTTATAACATGTTTATAGACTTCACACAATTCACCCAAGTCCACGCATGCAAATACAATTCGACATCAAGTATTAGTAAGACACAACATGTGATAACGAGGCCAAAACAACCTTAACACCGTAATTCCTTTTTAGATCTGATTGAAAACAGGTTTCATTGGTTAACTTAGTTAATATTCCATGTGTTAACAGCCCTTACAATGACACGCAAATGTACACCCCCCTATACGTATACACAAACAATCCACAACAAACCCTAATCAATTGTTTTAATGCAAACGCCCTTTTATTAATTGTTTTAGGTTCGTTCCAGATTAGACACCACTTTTCAAAGATCATATTAGGTTTTTTTAACAGATTAGGTCGAATAACAAAGGGATCAAATTAGATCAGAAACGATGGGTCAATTCAGATTAATAAGCTTAGGTCGATTAGCCAAGTTATGTTAAGATTTCATGTGACGTTTTCTTATGTTTCATAGAATACAAACTGCCAACAAAATAAACAGATTACATAAATAGGTTGGCATGTACTGATTAGGTTTTAAGTGTTTCAAATTAAGATTTGCATACATGTGATGGTGTGTCGAATTGGTTAAAATAAAAACAAGGGGTGATTACCTTTGTTGAATCGAACCAGAAAACAAGGAAGAAATTAACCCACGAATCAAACCCTAATACCCACGAACACAACAACACCTTAATGATCACGAACACGCCTAGTAATACCTTCGAACCTTGGTTTTTTGATAGAGAATAATAGCAGCAGATTTGTTTGTGATTGTTTGCGTGTATCGTGGGAAGGAGGAGGGAGACAAAAACGCTTATATCAAAGGATTATGAGAGGAGCGTGGGTAGCAAATTAGGAAGGTAGTAATTAGGTATAATTATGTTTGATTGCATTTTAATGAGGGTCGGTTATGTGGACGATAATTGGATCGAAATTAAAGGGATTCATATATTATCATTGTTTGAGCAAATCGTATGCAACAAGGACCATAGGAACGTATACAATGCTTAGAATTAGGAAGTTTTTTTTTTTTTTTTTTTTTTTTTTTTTTTTTTTTTTTATTGTTTTTTTTTGTAACACATATTTATTTAGACATATTACTTAGGTTAGTTTTATTAATTGAATTTATATTACATATCATATAGTTTAGGTGTAATTAAATAATTACAAAGTTTAGGGTAAAATTCGAAATTAGACCTAAAATTTGTATCCGAATTTTAGGGTTTTACACTTTTAGGATTATGAAAAAAGGAATACATGAGAAAGTTTACAATGTTATTGATTTACTTAACCTTTGCTTCATACTTACAAGGCTTACACCACCACCTATTTATACTAGTCCACGAAAGATTTTAGAATAGAGATACTTCCATGGATCTTCTTATATAATCTATATCTTTCTTAACACATCATCATCCTTATCTACATATCTACTTCTAGATAATTTTTACTAGATATTTCTATCATACTTAGCTACAATATTCTACACACTTTTATAGATATTTTACGTAGATATTTTCTGTGATCATTCTTCGACTTTCTAGAAAATTCTTGATGATGGGCTTGGACTTTTATGGATAGTCCAATCTTTATCGGACTAAATAAAGTTTACGATCCAACACCCCCCTTTAAACTTGATTTACCGACTCCAAGCATCATTCGTTGTCTAGAGAAGCCTTTCTCGTTGAGCGGCTTGGTGAAGATATCTGCAACATGATCTTCGGACCTCGTATGTATCACTCGAACATCCTTTCTTGCAATGCACTCTCTAATAAAGTGATAATGAGTGTTGATATGCTTACTCCGATCATGGTAGACCGGATTTTTCGCTAAGTCGATTGCTGACTTGTTATCCATATAGATCTCTGTAACAACCCGTAGAATTACCTAGTCATTAGTCAACGTTAATCTAGTATTAACCCGAGAGTTTGACATTTGTCGGATCATTTTTTCAAATATTACGAAACCATGTCCGAGATTTACTTTAAGGTTTAAACGTCATTTAGGCATCCCGATATGTCCACACAACATTACAAGCAAGAGAAATATAAGTTTTTCACCTTCCGTGACATTTTCAAGAATTTTGGAATTTTACGTTTTTCGAATTCGCAATTTACGCGTTTTCAGCTTACGTTTCCAGCGTTAACAGCGTTTTCGCAACCCATTAAACTTATCACTCATTTTATAAGATAATAATGAGTATATTGACAAGTTTTATCATTTCTATAAGTTTCGTATTTTTACGATACCCGGTTTTGCATTTCGTGACTTAACGACTTACAGTTAGCGATTAACGGGACCAAAACTCACTCCGTAAGACAAGATAAATAACTAGAACTCTTAACCTCCTCATTTTAGCCATAGGTGGCGTTTTTTAGGAGTCATCAAGTTTGGAGGCTTGATCTTGACCATTCATTCCTTAGATCTTGACAAGTATACAACTTAACCATGGTTAGTTTTTAACCCGATATATAGTTAATGAAATTCTCTAGCCTATAAATACTAACCTAAAACACATAGAAAAATTGCACCACACCTTCTTATAACCTTAAAGACCTAAAACCAAAGGCACTTCTCTTATATTTTATAAGAAAGTTTATGAGTTCTTGTGAACAAACTAGGTTTTAATCTTAAAAGCTTCAAGTTTTCGAGAAAGAGTCGTCATAATCTTCAAATAACTTCAAGTCTCCAAAAATACTTTGTTATAATCTTCTTTTCTTCTTCGGGTTCTCAAGAAGGCGTTGTTATAATCTTCAAATAGCCTCGGGTTTTTGAAGAATACAAATTCTATGTCGAAGCTCCGCTTATATTCCCTTTTTCTATAATACTCAAGCATTCTCATTAAAGGTAAGTAATTATAAGACTCAAAATTATTTAAATACTTATAAACTTTGTTAGTTTATTCATTGTATTTATAAACTCTTAATATGTCATATAATCAAGTAAGCAAAATATATGTTTCACATATAAATACTATGTTAGTAGGGAGCTTCATGTGAGGGGCTTAATTTGGGTGAACGTATCGACGGACGAGTTGCTGGATTTACGAATTAAAGTGTCCTAGCTCCTCGAACGTTTACTACATGACCTCTGAATTATGATGGCCCGAACAGTAGTGCGATATTTAAACTAAAAACATTTTACAAGCTAGTAAGCCATTTTTATAATGACATACACAAATATTATAAATTACAAAGTACAAAATCATGATCGATATAATAAACTTAGATAGAATTATTTATATTTTCAATTCATTGTTTTAGAACCTAAGACACGATATCATATTTCTAGGTTACGCGTAGAGACTTCCTGGCTTAATCCATCAATCCCGTTATACGTTGTGATATCATTAGTTCAAGGTGAGTTTATAGCCCCATTTTCCATTACTTAATTGTTTTAACTCTTTGGGGGAGATACATGCTCAACTACTTGCTTTTACTTTCACAAGTACTCTTAACTTTTACATATTATCGTGAGTCATAGCCCCACCATTTCTATCATTAAATTGTTTAATAACTCTTTGGGGGAGATACATGCTTAACTACTTTCAATTACTTTTACAAGTATTCAAAACCTTTACATATTACTGTGAGATTTCATAGCCCCTACTTTTATATGTTTTGATTTACTCTTTGGGGGAGATACATGCTCAAACTATATTTATTTACTTTTGCAAATACTCAAAACCCTTATGACACTGATACGTATTTCTATACACATCTGTTCTAGTTATAGTACTTGAGGAAGATACATGCTTAGAAATACTTTACTCGCTTGATTTACATACACTATTTGTATCTGCATAAACACTTGTATACAGACATGATTACCCTATTCTTGATTTATATTGACTTGACTTGATTCAGACATACATCCTGACATGGCTATGTCAGAAGACTATTAACATCTGGTATAGACATATATCCCAACATGGCGATGTTGGAAGGCCTTTTACATGGATGATACGTGATTGACATATTATGTTAGCAGTGGATTGTAGATACACAGATTGCAAGTCTTGTATGGGCGGGACTTGGGACTGAGTGGATTTACAAGGCCTTTGCTCTGAAATATTTATTCAAATACTTTACATTTTATACTAAACTCTATGAGCTCACCAACCATTGGTTGATACTTTTTAGCATGTTTATCTCAGGTCTATAAGGCGATAGTGGATGCATGGATTCTAGAGTCATTTGCATACTTGAAGACTCATATCTTGTTTTTATCATTCGATATACTTTGAAACTTCTATGTAACGTTATACTTTGAACCACTTGTTTAACTCTGATTTTAATAATTCGAATGATAATATTTTAAAACGTCTCATTTAGAGGTCGTTTCTATACCTTGATCTATATTATGAAGTAATACCCCCTTGACTCTACTGTTCCGCTGCGGTAATTTGGGGGTGTTACAATCTCAGTCGCATCTTCTTGCTCCATGTGTATCTCCTTTAGCATACTTCTTAGCCAAATTGTGTGACATACACACGATGATGCAGCTACGTACTCTGTTTCACAACTGGACAAGGTAAGAATAGGTTGCTTCTTTGAAGACCATGTAAGGCATTGTTACCCAAGAAGAATAGGAATCCTGTTGTACATCTTCTATCGTCTTTGTTTCCAGTCCAGTCACTGTCGCTATATCCAACCAACTTGAAGTCACTTGTTGAATAAAACATACCATAGTCTACGGTACCTTTGATACAATGGAGAATCCTCTTTGTAATCTCCAAATGTTTTTTCGTAGGCTCTTCCATGAAACGACTAATCAATCTAACCGCAAAGAGAATGTCGGGTCTTGTACATGTCAAATAGCGTAAACTTTCAACGAGACTCTTGAATAGAATTGAGTCTACCACTTCTCCTCCGTCATGCTTAGAAGGCTTTTCCTTATGTTCTATGGGGGTGCCAATAGGATTACACTTATCCATGTCGAACCACTTTAATATCTCCTTGGCATATCCTTCTTGACTTATGAAAATTTCTTCATTCGTCTACTTCACCTCAATCCCAAGATAATAAGACATAAGTGTAGGACCTTAGATTAATCAACCTTATCAACATATATTAAGCTTATGTGGTGACAACAAGAGAAGTGTATTTAGAGAGAGAAAGGAGAGAAAGAAAGAGATATATTATTAAGCAAAAATACACACTTACACCTTGAAGCACACATATAAATGAGCTATTGTGTGCTATTTATACATCCATCTTATGCTTAATGGATGGGCTTTCTATGGGATTGGTTTACTTTTCCTTTAAAAGGCTTACACATTATAACTACTATTCTATTAATTAACCAAGTCCACGAGCCCAATCACTACATATTACATTTTCTATAACGAGATATAAAGTTCTTAGTTTGAGAATGACCATCATTTTTCATTAATGCTAACAATAAGTCCTATGTCTTTCATCTCGAACTCTCCAGTCATTGACTTCTTGAGCTCATTAATCATACTCTGAGAGTTTCCTGTAAAGATCAAATCATCCACATACAAGCAGACAAGCAATATACTTCCATTTCCAAATTTCACATAAAGTGCATATATTCACTTAGGCATTTAGTAAAACCATTTTCTTGAAAATACTTGTCAATTATAGTATTCCAAGCACGTGGTGCCTGCTTTAGACCGTATAAGGCCTTCTTTAACCTTAGCACTTTACCTTCTTGCCCTTTGGAAACACATCCCTTCGGTTGCTCCACATAAACTTCTTCTCCAAGAATTTCATTTATAAATGCAGACTTCATATCCATTTTGGTGGATTTTCCACCTATATTGAGCAACAATAGCAATAACCATTCTAATAGTTTCTAAACGAGAAACAGGAGCAAATACCTCTTCGTAGTCGATCCCATGCTTCTTCTTGTAACCTTTTGCCACAAGTCTTGCCTTGTACATCTCCACTTCGCTTTTGGCATTTTTCTTGGCCTTGTATACCCATTTGACTCCGATAGCATTTTTGCCTTTTGGAAGTGTTAGCATTTATATTTTAGAAAAGTGATGGTCATTTGTATTGTTTTTTTGTGTGTTGTTTAGGTGTAATATGTCTAAGTATTGTAAGGCTTTGTGTTGGACTTAGTTAAGTAAAGTTCAAGTAATGCAACAAAACCCCAAGTCCAACACAAAGCCCACCAAGCCTTTTAGGGCAACAAAGGCTCCCATCTCACTATAAATACACACACACCCTCACATATTTGGTGTGCCTCTTAGTATTGTATAGGTGTGAGAGTGTGTGTGTATGTGTTTTACTTTAGTGTTGTTCTCTCATTGTTTTAGTAATAACATTCGACCAAAGTATTTCAAACGCCTCATCTTTCATCTATTCTTTTTATTTACTTAGAGTGTCACGAGTTAGAGTTAGTTTTATATAGGTTTAGTTTGTTTAAGGTTGGTTCGATTAATCTAGTATATCAAGTGGTATCATTCGCCTCACAAGGATTTAGGTCTAGTTGTGATTGTTTTTTACTTTTACGTGGGTTTTTAACGAAAAATGTCATAGCTTTTGTGTGATTTCGCATTTGTTAGTGAGTTTTACGCAAAAAGCTACAAGCTTTTGTGGTTTATTGTGAAGTTTTGATAAAAAGTTTCAAGCTTTTGAGGTTATTCGATTATTTTGAAAGAAAAAGTTGTAGACTTTTTGTGCTCAAAGTGGTTTTTGGGTCTTGATCGTGAAAAGTACTTCAAAGGACCTCGTTTGATTCTTCTCAACCAAAGATTGGGATTTTATTGCGTTTCTTGTATAAGAAAAGTAGTAAAATCAAGTCTCTCGTCATCGTGGAAATATCCAATCCTTGTACAAGGATTGCGATAAGTTAGGGTTTATCGCAATTTAAATTGCGATAAAAAGGGGTTTATCGAAATTGGAACTTTGCTGTGTTTATCGCACTTGCTGTTGAGCTTCTTATCGCAATTCAAACAAAATATTTTTATCGCAATTGTACTTGGGTGATTTATCGCAATTCATTTTCGATAAAATTATCGAAAATCATTTCCGATAAAACTATCGGAAATTGGCAACTTCAGTCCCTTATCACAAATCAACAAGTTTTTGTACTTTCGGATATTGGCAGAATCAGCCCCTCGCCTTTGCAGCAGATTTTTTTGTACTTTCGGATTTGGCATATTAGACCCTCGCAATTTATCTACACGCTTTCCAAGTTAAATAACTTTTATAAATTTGATTCGATCGTGATTTCTTCAACATCAAAAGTGAACTCGGTATTTTCGCGCTTGTATAAGTGTGCAAAATACTTCGACAATCGGATATCTAATCTCTTGTACAAGAGTGTTAGATTTTTTATATAAATAATCAATTTATATAAATTAGATATTTCTATCTAAATTGAAATTTTGCCATAATTTGTATAAATTTTGGTCAAATTGAAATTTCTATAGAAATTGTCATTTTATCTAAATTATAATTTACATAACTTTTGTCGAAATTGTAATATTTTGATCTTGTCTAAATTATAGTCTAGTCAAATTTAGTAACTTTATTTAATTTATTTCGTTTATCTAAATTGTAACTTAAAAAATCATCAACAACAATCCAACAACAAAGCTTAACCTTCAACAATCACAACACCTATTTCTTTGCAACGATCCTGAATCAATTGAATCAACTTTATCATACAACAATAACAATGACTACTCAACAAGACATACATGCATCCGGTGCTAAAAACCGTCATCCCATGCTTGCTAAAGGTGATTACCTTCCATGGACAAGCCGTATGCTTCGCTACATCAAAACTAAACCAAATGGTCAAGGTAAACTCATGATTAACTCCATCCAGAAAGGACCATTTAAGCCTCGTCAGGTTCAAATAGCCGGAGATCCAACAATAACACCTCCCGTTGCACCATCCTTTCGTGAACAAACAGAAGAGGAATATACAGCAGAAGATTGGAAACAAATTGAAGCTGATAACATGGCAATGCACTTAATTCAACTAGGTTTACCACAAGAAATATTTTGTGTTGTGGACAGCTGTCAAACTGCTTATGATATGTGGGAACGAGTTAGAAGGCTTTGTCATGGCACTGAAATTGGTCAACAAGACATTGAAAACAAGCTTCTGACTAAATGGGAGAAGTTCACATCAACTCCGGCTGAACCAATTGAAACCTACTACACAAGGTTTTGCACTCTCATGAATGAGCTCATCAGGAACAACTTAGCACCAAGGCAAATTGTTCAAAACATCAAGTTCATCAATAATCTACCAGAGGAATGGGGACGATATGTCACAATCGTTAACCAAACAAAGAATCTTCATGAGGTGAACTATGATCAACTGTGTGACTTTTTGAAACAAAACCAAAAAGAAGCAGATGAAGTTAGGAAAGAGAAGCTTGCCAAACAACATGATCCTCTAGCATTGCTTGCTCAAACACCAACACCTTCAGTAGTGACCACACAACCATCATCATCAATCCCCACTCAGAACTACATGCAACAATAATTTGTTCCACAACAACCATTCTACCCACAACAACAACAAGTCATTCCACAACAACAATACCCACAATACCCAGAACCAGAATACAATGACAATGATGACAGTGTTGCGTTGTCCCAAGCATTTACCCTTCTCTCAAGAGTATTCCAAGGACGCTATTCCACACCTACAAACAACAACCAAAGGATTTCATCGAACACTCGCAACAAGCAAATTGCACAGCCGAGTTTCAACATGGGACATCAAGGACAAATGGTTGGAGTTTATGGGAATCAGCAAGGATATGTTACAGGGTTTCAGATGGGTAATCAAGAGCAGAATGCAGGAAATCAGAGGGGTCAGTATATGGGTAATCAGAATCAGTTGGGTCAAGTTGCTGGAAATCAGAGGGGTCAGAATATTGGGAATCAGAATGTTGCTGCTCAAGTTGCTGGGAATGATGGGAATATGAATCAAGGGAATGGGTTAACGTGCTTGTAACAACCCGTAATTTTTCGAATATATTTCTATACGAGATTATCTCTGTTTTTCATTTACCGACCTTTTCTAAACTCTTTTGACTCTAAAACGTGGAATTATCTCGCGAAACGTGGAATTCGTACACAACGCGTAACTTGGCATAATAACGGATAAAACGCGAATATTAATCAATTCGGGCGATGAAAAATAAAAGTATACGTATTTATAACCAAATTTAATGGAAAAATGATTTTAAAGTTAACGGAATAACTTTTGGATGCTCGGTAAATAGTTATAGGTCGATTTTTGAGTCCCGTTCGTATTTCATTAAAAATGTGAGAAGATATACACTTTCAGTCCCTGAGGGCGCGCTAGGGTTTATCACTAGTCCCCATTCAACCCTATATATACACCATTATACACAATCTAGGGTTATAATACCCTCCTCCCTTTTCCCTGCAGCCACCAACCCCCACCTTCACTCCCTCTTTTCCGACCACGAATCCGGCCACCTAAGCCACACCGCTGGCCACACAACCTCACCGCCACCACCATTGTACTCATCTCGATCTTCCCATCACATCTAAGTACCACACGCGCCACCTAACGTCCTCCATCACCATGATTTCACCACAAAACCGCCATCCCCTTCGCTTTCTTTGCTCACCGAAGGTCACAAGAGGTAAGACCCACCGTCGTCGTGACGGTGGGGATGCGTAACTCGTGTAAACGAGTAGTTGACATTCATTTCCGAGGGTTTTGGTTATTAAAAAAAATCAAAAATCAAAAGATTAATAATAATGAAGCTTAAAAATAGTTTTGGTATCATTTTGTGGTTGTCATTGTTGTTTGAGTCACGAAAAAAGAGGTGTGCCGTGAGCGGCCATGTGTGTCAAGTCAAGGTTTGTGGATGTCGAGTCTTGGTTTGGTAGCGAGTCGAGTCGTGGTGTCGAGTTTTGGGTCGTAGTTATTGTGGATGATGTTTATTTTCTTTGATTTTAAGGTTGAAATGGTGAATATTGGATTAGGATTAGATTGAGGTGGATATTTGGGAAGTTGTGGTTGCGATGGGGTTTAGTCTAGGAGACCATAAGGGTCCGTTTGGTTTTGGCAGCTGCGACCTAAGGGTCCATTTGGTTGCGTTTTGGGTTGAGGCCGAGACCGCTAGGGTCTCGGCAATATTATTGGTATTGTTGTTGTTGTTGATTGTTGATGTTGTCGTTGTTATTGGTGTTATTGTTATTGTTGGAGTGGTTGTTGTTGGCGTGGGTTTGACAGCCGAGAGTCAAGGCCGAGACCATTAGGGTCTCGGCAATGGTCGTTGTAGTTGTGTTATTGTTGTCGTTGTTATGTTGTTGTTGCCGTTGTTGTGTTTTCGTTGTGGTTACTGTGGTTGTTGTCGTCGCCAGGTCGTGAGTTGTTGTTGTTTTTGATATTGTTGTCGTTGGGAATGGTGACTCGAAACGTGAGATAACTCGTAAAAATATAAATAGACTCGGACATTTAATATTTTATAAATAAAAAGGAAATAATTAATGAAGCGAAATGAAATTTAATGTGAGCAAGTTATTAAATGTTTCGAGGGCACGGTTATCGAGAAATACCATTTATAGTAAGGTTGTTTAGGTGTAATTGTTTTGTGTTGTCTACATAGTTGACCTAGTCATTTCGTGTTGAGTCTTGTCTCGTTTCTTGTCAATTTCACTTGTTTAATTTCGTGGTGTGAGATCACTTGAGTCTATGTCGTGTCCCCACTGCACACACAATGATACGAAACACTAATAAATGGATAACAAGTGATTTTGAGATTTAAGAATGGGTATTACTTGGGAGTAGTTAACTTATAAAGGTTTATACGCTTTCGAATTAGATGATAAGACGAATTTACTGTATTAGGTTGCGCCGTCTTCGTATCATCATATCTTACTGATTGGTGTCGACGTACCTATCTGCTGGATATCGTTGTGATTAGCTCTAGATGCCAGTTGTGTCAGTCGTGATCTTTGCATTGTTGTGGCTAAGGTGAGTTCATGGCCCCTACTTTTACCGGTTTTCTAACTATTTTGGGGGAGAATACATGCTTATTTCTACTTAAACTCAATACTTGTTTTTACTTGAAGCGTGATTTGTTTGCTCCAACGTATTGTTTGGCTAATATATCTGACTTGGCTACTTGAATGCGTTATGTGTTTACCTATTATTTGATGTGACCTGAAACTGTTATGATACTGTTACACGAGCTGGCTATAGTTATTATTAACGAAGGCTCCTTGTGCCTTATCATTAACGAAGGCTCCTTGTGCCTGTTACCAGTGGGCTCCTGTGCCTACACACTACTATAGGGTGCACCTATAGGAAACTGTTATTGTGATTTGACTTTTGTGACTTAGCCAGCGTAACAGTTAAACTTACGTGACACTATATGAGTGTAGTACCTGTATGATTGATTATGGTTTGAGATGCTTTGACTATGTTATTATTTGCTGATTTGGTTCTAGAACTATGACTTAGGGAGTGTTAGCCTACGTTGGACTTGACTTGTTTGTGAACGATGATTTGAACTAGAAAACCTTTTGGTTCAACCATACTGTTTTAAACTAAAACCTGTGAACTCACCAGCGTAAGCTGACCCTTTTAGCATGTATTTTCAGGTTTAGTGTGATAGCTTATTTCTGGAGGCGCTTGGCAAGGGGCATGGTCATAGACGTCTCTGATATTTATAATTGGGACCGCTTTACCCATTTATGGGCCTATTTCCGCACTACTTTCCAATAATGTAAATTTAGCATTTTTGTTAATAAATTTTCTTCTAAATGATTGAGGTAAAAACCGTTCTTTGTGCTTGTGTTGTGATACCAATTGAGTAGTACCCCAGTGATATGTATGCTTCCGCTGGACCTGATTTTTGGGGTGTTACAGATTGGTATCAGATCCTAGGTTATAGAGAACTGGGTTTATTTTACAACTTAGACAATAACCACTTTTGCGAAAACTTAACCCTATGACCGCCACGTGCCTGCCTGCCAAGCCGATGCCTCGCGTATGATTTTATTTGAAGATATAATTGATATGACGAGATAATTGATGATATATTGATGAGATGTATATGATATTAGATGAAATGTTCATGATATATTTGACGAGTTGTTTGTTGAGATGCTTGATTATATCTGTTGAGATGTGTGCCTGATTATTGGATATTTTATATCCACTCATTTTAGCTGCTCACTATAAGCATTTCCATATGCTTATGCACGCACTGTACCTGTCTCAAAGTTACGCTATTTCCTTGCGTAATCTCACTATTGAATGTCGAGTTTGTACACTTGTCGTGGTTTTGGGAATGATTTGGATGTAACGAACATGCTACTAGTATAACTAGACTGAGTATTCCAAAATTCATTGAACCTTGGGTGAATATAGACTGATCACCTATATTCAACCAGGGACAGTGGGACATAGCATGATCACCTATGTCCGAATCAGAGGTGAATTTTGCAATACTTGCAGTAGTTATAATGGAATTATGTTCGGGTTGGTCATTGATTTTTGGAATGGCACAGTTTGCGTGTGTACACGAACATGATATTTTACTTCCGCACACACTACACACTGGCATCACAACACCGCATGAGCCGTAATGCCCTTGGCACCACTATACGTCTCCATTATATGGAAATCCTGTTTGCCGCCGTCTGGCCGTATTTTGCCTCGGGTCGAGTTAGATCCGATTGGCACCGTTTGAATTCGAGCTACTTATTTGTAACTCCTTGAGAGCGTTATAAGCCGCCCGAGCTTACTGGAATGTTTATATTCGATTTTGACCACGTTTGGATTTGATTTTGGCCGCGTTTGAATTTGATTTAGGCTACGTTTGGGATTTGATTTTTGGCCACGTTTAGATTTGATTTTGGCTACGTCTGGATCTGATTTTTGGTTATGTTTGGATTTGATTTTGGCTTCGTTTGGATTCGATTTTGGCCGCGTTTGGATTTGATTTCGGCTACGTTTAGATTCGATATCAACTATGTTTGGATTGGTTTTGATTCTGGTTGAATTCGGATTGTTTGATTTTGTGATTTTGGACATCATCCTGGATTTGGAATTGTTATTCGGCCCTATTTTTGTTGTGGCCTTGTTTCAGTCGCCTCTACTCTAAGCCTTGTGCTCAATCGATGATGTTCATTTTTCCAATCAGGATTGTTCAATCGAAGCGGTTCAATCAACGTTGTATCTCCCGCTTTATGTACTATGTACATTACTGATTCAACCAACTGATTGTTAGTAGCAATCAACACTTTTCCTCAGAGTTGTACTCTGAACTCGCTAAACTCTCCATTTGACAGAGAACCCACGCCCATCAAAATTTTAAAACCTTAAGGAGTAACCTGAACCGCGATTCCTTGGGACAACCACCTAACTCTCACTCGTCCCTCAGAAGTACTAGTGATCCTTGCTACCTTCTTACCGGATAATAAATTATATCAAAAATGAAACCTTTGAAGTAAATCCCGCGCTGCTACCGGAGTAACTGTTGATAATCCTACCTAATCTATTCACCATCTGCTAATCAATGAAATGGCAATATGGGCAAAATTGCTCGTCAATATTCATTGGAAATCATTTCACGGCATAGAGTGTCGATTCTTTCCATTCTCTGATCGGGATAGTTGTTTCACATCAAATTCCCGGTAATCACTCCAGAGAGCCATGAGAACAGATTTGGATGTGAATATTGTGTATCATCTCCAAACTGATGGCCAAAGTGAAGAAATCATTCAAGCGTTGGAGGACATATTGTGTGCCTGCGTAATTTGGAAATGGTTGGAATACGACACCTCCCGTTGGCCAAATTCTCTTATAACAATACCTACGACTCCAGTATTTCAACGGCACCGTACGAGGTACTTTATGGTCGCAAGTGTCGTTCGCCGACTTAATGGGTAGAAGTTGGAGAAACCCAACTTACTGACCCCGAACTGGTTCATGATACCACCGAGAAGATCGTTCAGATCAGAACCGAGTTTCAAGCTGCTCACGAATCGTCAGAACAATTATGCTGACAAATGACTTAAACCTCTTGAATTCCTAGTCAAATTCTAGATTATGCTTAAAGGTTCACCATGAGAAGGTGACACGTTTGGTAAACGGAGAAAGCTTAATCCTCATTGTATTGATCCTTTTGAAATCCTTGCTAGAGTTAGACCGGTAGCACACAGACTCGAGCTACCGTCAGGAATCAGCAGTGTCCGCAACGTTTTTATGAGTATTGTGAAGAAATCACTTGCCGATGAGGCAACCGCTATTCCTCCGGGACAGATCCAGATTGATGAATATTTAAACCTTCATGAGAAACCAATCGAAATCATGAACCGTGAAATCGAACGACTTTAGTAAAGTCGCATCCCTATCAAAAAAGTTCTTCGAAGCTTGCGAAAAGGTCCTGAATCCACGTGAGAACGTGACGATGAATCCTCGTGTGTATATGATCATCTCTTTTCAACCGTAACGAGTAACTTGAATTGAATCGCGAGGACGCGATTCTGTTTAAGGAGGTGAGACTATAACAACCCATAATTTTTTGAATATATTTCTATACGAGATTATCTCTGTTTTTCATTTACGGACCTTTTCTAAACTCTTTTGACTCTAAAACGTGGAATTATCTCGCGAAACGTGGAATTCGTACACAACGCGTGACTTGGCACAATAACGGATAAAACGCGAATATTAATCAATTCGGGCGATGCAAAATAAAAGTATACGTATTTATAACCAAATTTAATGGAAAAATGATTTTAAAGTTAACGGAATAACTTTTGGATGCTCGGTAAATAGTTATAGCTCCATTTTTGAGTCCCGTTCGTATTTCATTAAAAATGTGAAAAGATATACACTTTCAGTCCCTGAGGGCGCGCTAGGGTTTGTCACTAGTCCCCATTCAACCCTATATATACACCATTATACACAATCTAGGGTTATAATACCCTCCTCCCTTTTCCCTGCAGCCGCCAACCCCCACCTTCGCTCCCTCTTTTCCGGCCACGAATCCGGCCACCTGAGCCACACCGCCGGCCACACAACCTCACCGCCACCACCATTGTACTCATCTCGATCTTCCCGTCACATCTAAGTACCACACACGCCACCTAACGTCCTCCATCACCACGATTTCACCACAAAACCACCATCCCCTTCGCTTTCTTTGCTCACCGAAGGTCACAAGAGGTAAGACCCACCGTCGTCGTGACGGTGGGGATGCGTAACTCGTGTAGACGAGTAGTTGACATTCATTTTCGAGGGTTTTGGTTATTAAAAAAAATCAAAAATCAAAAGATTAATAATAATGAAGCTTAAAAATCGTTTTGGTATCATTTTTTGGTTGTCGTTGTTGTTTGAGTCACGGAAAAAGAGGTGTGCCGTGAGCTTGAGCTCACGGCCATGTGTGTCAAGTCAAGGTTTGTGGATGTCGAGTCTTGGTTTGGTAGTGAGTCGAGTCATGGTGTTGAGTTTTGAGTCGTGGTTATTTTCTTTGATTTTGAGGTTAAAATGGTGAATATTGGATTAGGATTAGATTGAGGTGGATATTTGGGAAGTTGTGGTTGTGATGGGGTTTAGTCGAGGAGACCATAAGGGTCCGTTTGGTTTTGGCAGATGCAACCTAAGGGTCCATTTGGTTGCGTTTTGGGTTGAGGCCGAGACCGCTAGGGTCTCGGCAATATTATTGGTATTGTTGTTGTTGTTGATTGTTGATGTTGTCGTTGTTATTGGTGTTATTTTTATTGCTCGAGTGGTTGTTGTTGGCGTGGGTTTGACAGCTGAGAGTCAAGGCCGAGACCATTAGGGTCTCGGCAATGGTCGTTGTTGTTGTATTATTGTTGTCGTTGTTATGTTGTTGTTGTCGTTGTTGTGTTTTTGTTGTGGTTACTGTGGTTGTTGTCGTCGCCAGGTCGTGAGTTGTTGTTGTTTTTGATATTGTTGTCGTTGGGAATGGTGACTCGAAACGTGAGATAACTCGTAAAAATATAAATAGACTTGGACATTTAATATTTTATAAATAAAAAGGAAATAATTAATGAAGCGAAATGAAATTTAATGTGAGCAAGTTATTAAATGTTTCGAGGGCACGGTTATCGAGAAATACCATTTATAGTAAGGTTGTTTAGGTGTAATTGTTTTGTGTGGTCTACATAGTTGACCTAGTCATTTCGTGTTGAGTCTTGTCTCGTTTCTTGTCAATTTCACTTGTTTAATTTTGTGGTGTGAGTTCACTTGAGTCTATGTCGTGTCCCCACTGCACACACAATGATACCAAATACTAATAAATGGATAACAAGTGATTTTAAGATTTAAGAATGGGTATTACTTGGGAGTAGTTAACTTATAAAGGTTTATACGCTTTCGGATTAGATGACAAGACGAATTTATTGTATTAGGTTGCGCCGTCTTCGTATCACCGTATCGCACTGATTGGTGCCGTCATACCTATCTGCTGGATATCGTTGTGATTAGCTCTAGATGCCAGTTGTGTCAGTCGTGATCTTTGCATTGCTGTGGCTAAGGTGAGTTCATGGCCCCTACTTTTACCGGTTTTCTAACTATTTTGGGGGAGAATACATGCTTATTTCTACTTAAACTCAATACTTGTTTTTACTTGAAGCGTAATTTGTTTGCTCCAACGTATTGTTTGGCTAATATATCTGACCTGGCTACTTGAATGCGTTATGTGTTTACCTATTATTTGATGTGACCTGAAACTGTTATGATACTGTTACACGAGCTGGCTATAGTTATTATTAACGAAGGCTCCTTGTGCCTGTTACCAGTGGGCTCTTGTGCCTACAGACTACGATAGGGTGCACCTATAGGAAACTGTTATTGTGATTTGACTTTTGTGACTTAGCCAGCGTAACAGTTAAACTTACGTGACACTATATGAGTGTAGTACCTGTATGATTGATTATGGTTTGAACTGCTTTAACTATGTTATTATTTGCTGATTTGGTTCTAGAACTATGACTTAGGCAGTGTTAACCTACGTTGGACTTGACTTGTTTATGAACGATGATTTGAACTAGAATACCTTTTGGTTCAACCATACTGTTTTAAACTAAAACTTGTGAACTCACCAGCGTAAGCTGACCCTTTTAGCATGTATTTTCAGGTTTAGTGCGATAGCTTATTTCTGGAGGCGCTTGGCAAGGGGCATGGTCATAGACGACTCTGATATTTATAATTGGGACCGCTTTACCCATTTATGGGCCTATTTCCGCACTACTTTCCAATAATGTAAATTTAACATTTTTGTTAATAAATTTTCTTCTAAATGATTGAGGTAAAAACCGTTCTTTGTGCTTGTGTTGTGATACCAATTGAGTAGCACCCCAGTGACATGTATGCTTCCGCTGGACCCGATTTTCGGGGTGTTACAGTGCTTCAACTGTCAAGGAATCGGACACATGGCAAGATACTGTCCCACCAAGCCTAACAAGAAAGATCCAGCATATCTGCAGAAAGCATTGCTGTTGGCAAAGAAGGACAAGGCTGGGTTTCAGTTGAGTGCTGAGGAACATGACTTCATGGCTTTGATGGATGATGCAGAAGATATTGAGGATATTGATGCCAACTTCATCTTCATGGCTAATCTTCAGGAGGTTAAATATGACACGGATTCTGAAGCACCTCCTGCTTATGATGTCAATGTGATATCTGAGGTACCACAGTATGCTACATGTCATAATAATGAAATGTTTGATATGTCACCTCAGAATGAACAGCATCCTGCGACTCCTAATCTCACTTATGATACATATATGGACTCCCCAAGTTGTAGTAATACTAATTTGGCTACTCCAGATATGGATCCTAATGGAGGCTTCGAGTCACAGCATACTGAGAATGAAGAGGAAACACGTGCTCTATTTGAATCATTATTAAATAACTGTAGTATTGAAATTGAAAAGGTCAAAAAGATAATCGCGATGTCAAGGCCGCGAATGACAAATTGACCGCTGAGCTTGAGAGATATAAGATAAATGAAAGAGCTTTTGCGTTTAATAACAAACGTCAGTCATAACTTGAAATTGGTTATAGAGACTCTGTTTTGAGGGAAAAACATTTGCAAATCAAATACGACACTCTCGACGTCAACTTGAACATGCAAATAAAATCCTTAAATGCGAAAATTTTTGAATTAACCAACCAACTTTCTAAACATAAAACAACTTGTTCTAATCTTGAAAAAGAGAAGAAAGAGTTGCATGCAAAGTTTTCAAAATGTGAAAATGAACTCCTTGATGAAGTTCTTGATAAACAAGAGTGCATTAAAAAGTTGGAAGAATTGCTTGTAAAAACGGGTCATTCTACACAAATAATGAATATACTAATAAATGATCCAAACCCGATTTTACATACAATGAATAAATTGGCTATTGATTGTGAAAACCCTTATATTCTCAAGAAAGCTCAGCAGAACCAGAATGTGTTATATAATGGTAATGTGCTAAGTGATAAACATGACCCTCCCGAAGTTCGGGATTCTTATGAGACGATGCAGCTTGCTGCAGAGAGTCGTGTCAAAATGAAACAAATGAACCCAGAAATTAAACCAATTGATTATAACAAACTTAACATAGATTCTGGCGTTCTTCTTGTTGAAAAAGAGTCACTAATGTTTTTCAAAAAACCGGTGGCTGTCGCAAAACGAAAAGTTATTTCAAAACATCTTTTTAACATCGAACAAATGTCCTCTAAAAACACTTGCAACACAAGTGAAGCTAGATGATTTTTGGAAGATCTTAAAAAGAGAATTGAAATGCTTCAAGTGATTGTGGCATCCAAAACAAAGAGTAAAAACAATGACTGGTTTTCAAATTTTCATTCAGAACAGACAAAGATGTTTGAAACAGAAATCATCCCAGTAATTTCTGCAATTTATGCGATAACTCTGAATGTTGAAAGAACTTTTCTGAAAGAAACGGCCGACTTTGTCAAGGACCACAAATCCCTGGTGAAGGAAGCTAATGAAAATATTGAACACATAAAAGTTTTGGAAAGACACAATGACATATTCACTGAAGTAGCTCTATCAACTGAAATTATGTCCATTATTTACCAAACATATTCTGTAGAGGATGATGAAAGAATTCGAGCTGAGACTTCTGAAATTATTGAAAAATATGAAAATGCATTTGCTGGGACTGAAAAGGAAAACATAACATATTTTAAACAACTTGATCGGAAAAAGGAAGAATGCAAGTATGACAAATTGTCGTATGAGCGTTCTTACAAAAACATGCAAGAACAAATTGATCTTTTGAAGTCTCAGCTTGAATGTCAAAATAGGAAGAGTGAGGAAACTAAGACTGCTAGACCAAAAATTTCTATTTCTACACCCTTGCCTAAGGAAAGTGTAAAGTCAGCAAGTGTTGACAAAGGGAAAGCAGTTGTCGAAAACCCAAATGTGATAGCACCTGGCCTTTATAGGATTTGTCCCACTACTGCGTCTACCTCTACATCTAAAACATATGGGGCGATAGACAAAAGTACTAAAGATAATCCAAAAGAGACTAGGAATGCTACAAATGAATCAAAGGACAACAAAATAAATTCTAATGAGTGTGCCTTACATTCTACAGGAGTAGAAAGTTCCTCTAGGAGCAGCAGACCAAAGCCTAGGAGCAATGTAAAGACCAAGAATCGTGTTCTGGAGGTCTTGGTTGATCAAAATGGAACGAATCCATGGTCGGTTTTAGAGAGAGTGTAGAGAGAAGGTGGAGTGTGATAAAACTTTGGATATTATTTCTTTATTGAATGATTCACAGCCACACCCCACAAGTGAAGACTTGTGGGGTATTTAAATGCCATACAAGATAACTTTATGAGTATTACATTATCAGTCCCTGCACCTTATGCATTCTAGTTGTCTATTTCCAATTCACGTAAATATCGCCCAGCTTAATTTCTAACAAGCAATACAAGGAATAGAGTCTCGCATGCCTCTAAGAGTGAAAACAAGAATAAAACGGAAGAAATAGAAGAACACCCTAGGAATTTATCGCTTTCTAAGAATAAACATATGTCATCTGGATGTAATGTTAAGACTAATGTTTTTAGTGCATGTAATGACTCTGTTTGTTTAATGAACAAAAAATCGTTGTCTGAAAATGTGTGTGATGATATTGTTTCTAATGATGTGAATGTGAATGATATGCATGAACAAAAAGATGTGCCTTCTAGAACTAGTGCTAGGTCCAGATATGTTAAGAAACTTCTTAAAATTGCTAGGAAAGCCACCAGTAGCAAATTGCCTAGAGACCATCTTAAGTATTGTGCATGGAAACCAACGGGTAGAATGTTGACACCTAAGAATGGCAAAACAGATAAGGTTCCAAAAGAACAAATTGAAATCATCTCTAAGTGTGATACATCTGTTAACTCTAACCCCCTTGAACCAAATGTTAAACGGTTTTCATATACAAAACCATATGTTCTTTGCAGGTCATTGAAATTTGTCTTTGGATCGTCGACTCGGGTTGCTCCAAGCACATGACCAGGAATCTGAAGCTGCTGATCAACTTTATATTGAAGTTCATAGGAACTGTTCGGTTTGGAAATGATCATGTAGCAGCTATTCTGGGTTATGGAGATCTACAGTTTGGAAATTTCTTAATCACTCGGGTTTACTACGTCGAAGGGTTGGGACACAATCTGTTCTCAGTTGGGCAATTTTGTGATGCGGATTTAGAGGTTGCATTTAGGAGAAACACTTGTTTCGTTAGGAACTTGGTTGGAGATGATCTCTTGACAGGAAATCGTGGAACCAATCTCTATGCTATCGACATTAACCAAATGGCCTCTTCATCACCAATTTGTCTCTTGACAAGAGCTGACGAAACTAAGTCCTGGTTGTGGTACAGACGATTATCCCATCTCAACTTCGACACATTAACCAATCTTGCCAAACACAACATCGTCACCGGTCTCCCAAAATTCAAATACACCAAAGATCATCTATGTCCATCCTGTGAGCTAGGCAAAAGCAAACGAGCAACTTACAAACCTAAAACCGTACCCAGTTCGGTCGATAAGCTAAATTTGTTGCATATGGTCATATGTGGCCCAATGAGAGTTGAGAGTATCAATGGGAAAAAGCATATTCTTGTAGTTGTCGATGACTATTCAAGATATACATGGGTAAGGTTTTTGAGGTCAAAAGACGAAGCACCAGGCATCATCATCACCTTTCTTAAGCGAATTCAAGTTCTACTTCAAGTTCAAGTTCTACTTCAAGCTCCAGTTAGGATAGTAAGAACAGACAATGGCACGGAATTCACAAATCAGGAGTTAAGAACATATTTTGAAGAAACTGGAATCACTCACCAGACATCAGCTGTTAGAACTCCACAGCAAAATGGGGTAGTTGAAAGAAGAAATAGAACTCTTGTGGAAGCTGCTCGCACAATGCTGATTTATTCTAGTGAACCGTTATTCTTATGGGCTGATGTTGTTGCCACTGCTTGTTTCACTCAGAACAGATCTCTAATCCATCCAAGATTCAATAAAACCCCATATGAACTAGTGAACAACAGAAAACCCGATATCTCTTACCTTCATGTTTTTGGCGCTTTGTGCTATCCTACGAATGATAAAGAGGATCTGGAGAAGCTGAAAGCTAAGGGTGATATTGGAATCTTCATTGGTTATTCTGACAACTCGAGGGCATTCCGGGTGTATAATAGAATAACTAAAAGAGTAATGGAGACGATGAATGTGGAGTTTGACGAGATTTCACAGATGGCTTCTGAGAGACTCGCTCTAGAACCCGCACTTAACCCGATGGCTTCTAATCATACCAGATTAGGACCCGCAACAGACGATGAAACTTCTGGACATATCAGTTCAGGACTCACACCCCAAGGAGCTCAATCAACTAACAACGATAAACCAACAAATCAAGAACTGGATAATTTCTTCGAGTTTATGTATGATGAGTACTATGGTGGAGCTTCGACAAATGCATCACAACAACGTTCCGCTGCACCCGCTCAACAACATCAACCACCACCACCACCACCACCAAAAGATGCATCCACAACATTCGAAGCTGACGCACCAACTTTCTCAACGTCATCAACATCTACTCCAGCAACTCCAGTAATTGAGATTGTCCTACCAAGAGTTGATGAGCAAAACCAAACAACACCAATTCAAGAAGAACAACAACATGACAATGCTGTGTTAGAAGAAGAACCATTTGAAAATCCATTTGCAACGAAATCTGTTGAATCTTCTTCTAGGTTACAAGAACCAACCAACACGCATTCGTCTAATCCAAGGTACCCTTCAACGTTAAAGTGGGCTAAAGACCATCCAATAGAACATGTTATTGGTGAACCCTCAAGGCCAGTTCAGACGAGAAAACAACTTCCCACCGATTGCGACATGTGCATCTTCGTCTGCTCAGTCAGTCTAAAAGAGCCAAAGAACATTCGGGAAGCAATGGCAGACAATGCATGGATTGAAGCGATGCAGGAAGAACTTCTCCAATACCAATTACATGACACTTGGGATTTAGTGCCGAGACCAATCGACAAACTCGTCATTGATCTTAAGTGGATATGGAAGAACAAAAAGGATGAAGAGATGACTGTAATTCGCAACAAAGCTCGTCTAGTAGCCAAGGGATTCAGACAGGAAGAGGGAATAGATTTGGATTAGTCATTTGCGCCAGTAGCCAGACTTGAGGTAGTCAGGATTTTCTTAGCATACGCGGCTCACAAGAACATCACGGTCTATCAGATGGATATCAAGACAGCATTCTTGAATGGAACTCTGAAGGAAGAGGTGTACGTGAGTCAGCCAGATAGATTCGTTGACAAAGATCATCCCGACTACGTCTACAAGCTCAAGAAGGCTATCTATGGTTTGAAACAATCCCCAAGGGCGTGGTACGACGAATTATCATCTTTCTTACTTCTTAATAATTTCACCAAAGGAACAATAGACCCGACCTTATTTACCAAAAAGTTTAAAGATGACATTTTGATTGTTCAGATTTACGTGGATGACATAATTTTTGGGTCCACTAATCCGAAACATTTAAAACTTTTTGCAAATCTCATGAAAAGTAAATTTGAAATGTCTATGATGGGCGAATTAAAATTCTTCCTTGGACTTCAAATCCATCAATCCCATCATGGTATTTTCATTAATCAGGTGAAATATGTAATTGAGATTTTAAAGAAACATGGAATGGAAAATTGTGACTCTGTTGGTACACCAATGGTCACTTCACCCAAAATTGGCCAAGGCCTATATGGGAAACCCATTGATCCGAAGAAATATCGGAGCATGATTGGGTCTCTCATGTACTTAACTGCTAGTCGACCCGATATTCATTTTGTTGTATGCTTATTAGCACGGTTCCAGGCAAGGCCTACCGAACTTCACCTCCAAGAGGTTAAACGGATCTTTCGGTACCTACAAAGAACCATTAACATAGGACTTTGGTATCCGAAGGATTCGGAGTTTACATTAACAGCCTTTTCAGATGCCGACCATGCTAGATGCCAAGTTACCGCAAAAAGTACATCCGGGGGAGCACAATTTCTGGGAGAGAAGCTAGTAGGCTGGTCATCAAGGAAACAAGATTGTACGGCGTTATCAACCGCAGAAGCCGAGTATGTGTCTCTATCTGCGTGTTGTGCCCAAGTTCTATGGATGAGGACACAACTCACAGATTATGGTTTTACTTTCAACCGCATACCTATGTATTGTGACTCGAAAAGTGCCATAGCCATCTCGTGCAATCCCGTGCAACACTCGAAGACCAAGCATATTAGAGTCCGCTACCGCTTCATAAACGAACACGTCGAAGAGGGTACTGTTAAATTATTTTTCGTGAAGACTGAATACCAACTCGCCGATCTATTTGCTAAAGCCCTCCTAAAAGAGCGGTTTGATAACTTAGTTCGTCGAATTGGAATGCGAAGCCTAACTCCTGAAGAGTTAGAAAGTCTTCTCGAATCTTTTTGAATTATCTCAAAAAGCTTCGCATGTAAATATTTTTTCAAAAACAAAATATAAAAATATACAATTTTCAAAAAGACATAAAAAATATAAAACATAAAAACCAAAAATATTCTTCTCACGACATGTCTCTCATATAATTGATATTCTGTAAGTACCTAGAAATGTCATTCAATAATGATACGGGCATGTACAGATGCTTGAGCGAGAGTTCATTTAAATTTTTTCTAAAACATGTCGTTTCTCAAATTTCTAATCAGACGGCTTTCGTATATTTTAGTACGAAACTCGAGCTACATTGATGACTTCTGATTATTTCCGATCAGGACTCGCAATGTTAATGGCAAAACAAAAGAAAAACTCCCTCTTAAAACCAAATGGTTTACAATGTGCTTTATTTAAGGGGGAGTATAAAAACTAAAAATAAAAATGTTCCATTTTCATGCTAAAAATCCGTCTCTCTCCAAAAACGCTTCATTTTAATCAAGTTAAAATCAAAAATATCTTTTCATGCTATTTTTGAGGGGGAGATTAAGTATAAGGGGAAGAATTAAAAAGAAGAGGACGTGATTAAAATGTGATCAAAGTTCATGGAATCTCAAAGGATGCTCACCAGACAAACTCAGTTTTAACCCTCGAATTGACGAAACTAAATGTCCGTTATCGAAAAGACTAGTTCGGGACGGGTAATAATTTCAAGCTAGTCTAAGTAGTGATGTAAGCGTGTCTCGCAAAGGACTTGTCTGAGTAGAATGTACCAATTCGAGAGATGATCATTGAATATGACCGGGACGGGTAATAATTTCAAGCTAGTCTAACTAGTGATGTAAGCGTGTCCCGCGAAGGTCATGCTCATTAAAAATCGATCAATTCAAATGTGCAAACTCTACCCAACATGTGCAATTTATTTCAAAAATGCATGAGCACATGTGAAGGGGGAGTATTTCAAAAATGTAAAACTCTCAAAGTGTTAACTAAATGTGTTTATTCATAAACACTTTGAGAGACTTTCACAAAAGGTTTTATGGCAAGTGATCAACAAACCTAGGATAATCATGGAGTTATAAGGTGATTATGGTTAGGTTATGTCCTATGATCCGCCAGAGCCGGAGGGATCTACCCAGGGACAATTCCAATAGATTAGAATTAGAAGTCCTTAGGTAAGATGAAAAAAATGAGTAAATGAAAGAGAAAGAAGGGGTTGAAGAATTAAAAAGAAAAGTTTAATGAAAGGGTGAAAAGAAATAGCCCTGCATGAAAACTTAGGGCAGAAACCGGGTCAATACATCTGCTATCGGTTATCACAAGTTGATACTGATATTGAAGACAAGACGTCATGGACCCAGTGACGCACTGCACCACCCCTCCTAGCCACTCAGATATCTCTTAAAAGATATTTGTTTCATTTCTCACGGAGAACACTACATAATCTATCGGCCTCTCATTCCGAGATGTGTTGATATTGAAAAGGTGGTACTCTGCTCCATGCCTCTGATGACTAAAACCAAAACGCACATTACAGAGTCTAGAGCCATGAGATTCATAAAATATCTCTTAGGAACACCTCCAACATAATACACTTGTGTTCACCTAAAAGGACACAAGTTGTAAGAGTCTTAATGAGATCTTAGATCTTGCCATTTGTATCATGATGGTTACTATGCTTCAAACGGTCTACAGTCGTGGGGTGATCTCCAGCGACTCACTGAATTGTGGGTGCACTTCGGTGTGTCCGTGTAAACCCTATCGGGGGTATCCGGTTCAGAACGGCCTGGGTTAGGATTAGAAAAAGTCTTCACACTATGCTGTTGACGATCTCAAAGTCCAAATCTGTAAGTGCTGGACGTATTATTGCTAACTGTTTTATGCAGCTACCGACGAACGTTCATCCACCATCATCTGATACATCAAACATCTTCACCTCAGCATACTCATACTTATGAAGAACATCCCTCATCAAAGCTCAAATGTTAAAGTTCAAGACAAGAAGATCAAGTTAAAGACAAAGTGTAACGACTAAGTCAAGAAGCTAATCAAGATGTCAAGAACAAGTTCATATGTCAAATGATGAAAGTCTATGGGGAGATTGTTGGCAAAGGGAGATTGTCATCATAAGTATATGATACAAGATGTATGATATGTTGGAGGTCACGATGTTATCACCACACGAAGATGTTGATCAAGGCAAGAACGACGGAAAGACGACTACTTTAAAGATCACAGTGCATAAAGGAACATTGAATGAAGACTATTCTATAACGACACACAAAGTTAAAGAAGTTGAAGACAAAAGACCAATCACTAGTACAGATTTGGCCTACGGTCACACCAGAAAATGTGTGACTATATGCATATAGTCACACATTTTTTTTTGGTGTGTGTGACGAAAAGTCGCGCCACCGTAGGGTGTATATGGTCACATTGTTTAGTTTGTGACCGTTTTCATTGAAAAAGAGTGACCAAAACCCGAATATGTGTGACCAATTAGGCACAAGTTTTGTTGGATTTATCAGTATGTGTGACTATTTCTCATCCTATGGCCACATAAATATATAATAAATGTGACGATTGTGATGATTTAGTCACACAACGTGTGTCGTTTTTTTCGAGTTAGTCACATACAATTTAAAAAATAGTGGCCAAAAATGTGAATAAGTGTGACCATATGTTGTTTAAAGTGAAGAAATGTTTCTTTTGTGTGACTATTGTTCATCCAATGGTCACTTGAATTTTATGTTTATGTGGCCTTTTGTAATATTTAGTCACACAAAACATGTTTGTTTTGGGTATTTAGTCACATACAATTAAGCAAAAAGTGGCCAAAAGTGTTAATAAGTGTGACCATATGCTGTTTAAAGTGAAGAAATGTGTATTTTGTGTGACTATTGATCATTCAATGGTCACATGAATTTTTAGTTTGTGTGGCTTTTTGTAATATTTAGTCACACAACGAATTAAACAAACAGTGACCAAAAGTGTTAATAAGTGTGACTATATACATCTTTTAGTCACATTTAAGAAATCAATATATATATATCAAAACAAATTCAAATACAATAAAATTGGAATGTATATAACTGATACATATCATAAAAGCAGTACTAACTATATGAACCAACAATACTAACTTATACCTATCCGTTGTAACTAATACACTAGCAAGTTGTCTAAAGCGACAGTACTAACTTATAACTAACAGTTGGCACTATTCGAGAAGGCTTTGGTCTGCGAACAGATGTGGTAGCTGCAACCTTTGAATGAAAATCCGGGCCGCGTTTTACCAAGTTGTCTAAAGCGTTGGTCCTATGTAAACCAGAGAATGATCCCACTGTCATTGCGGGAGTTTGTAAGCTATACATCATCTTCACCTGACCTTTTGTTCTACCGGATATTTTTGAACGGACTTTGTTTTCACCAGAAACCGTTGAAGGAGAGCTGGTAGACTGAACCAGAGCCCCCGCCATGATTACAATCAAACGATCTGCAAATAACAGATTTCCAATGACATCATCAGTTCAAGTATACCAGCACCTATTGTATTTTAAACATACATACATGTATACCAGCACCTATTGTATTTTAAACAAAAGCACGCTTGTTAGGTTACCTGCATTTGTCTTCTCACAACATCCAATGGATACGTGAATGTCTGACCAAGTAAACCGGCAACAGAACCACAAGAAAGTTTCACCATTATGTTCTTTTTGTAATCATCAGGTACATGGCTTTTCATTTCCTCATAAAAGTAAAACTTCAATCTCGAGTAAGGAAATATTCCATAGAGCGAGGGAGCTAACAAAAAGATCCAAATTTTCAAAATTACTTATAACTATTTTTAGCAAGATGCAGAAAGAGGTCATAGAGATCTAACTGGGAACTACGAGAACAAAATGATTAAGAATTTATACCCACACCACGGTAAAGGCCTCTCATCCCAGCCTCTTTATAAGTCCTCAAAAAACAATCCTTGATTCCTCTGAATGCTTGATCACTGACTATAGCAATCTGCTGTAAACATTTTCAGTATAGAGGTCTGATTTTTAGAGCCACAATTTTGCAGAAAAAAATGCTCTAGAGACCTTATACTAAGAAATCTAAAAAATAATGTACGCGAAATATGTCACTCATACTGCAAGAATTATGAGCAACATAGGTACAAGGAGATTGAGCTAGTAACATATAGTAATATCATCATATAACAAAACAAAGGTATTTTGTTCTGCAAGCTTAATTCAACACAAAGGGAAAGCATTGCTGTTCATTTTCACATGACATTTTTGGGCAAGCAAGAAAAATAACATAACTTAAAATGATGGATCATCATATTTTTGTATCAAGATACGGATAAACGGACCTGTCTACTAGAAGCATAAGCTTCTTGTATCATGGACGTCAAACCAACACACTCAAAGCAGTAGTCTGCACCCCCATCAGTCATCTTGATTATTATTTGCTTCAACCAACAACATTATCTTATCAAAGTTGCATTAAGACCATAATAACAATCTTGAAAGAATGCATACATCTTAAGACGTCAAATGAAGATAGAACCATGAAGCTAGGGAAAAAGTGCACGGTTAGTTACCTGGCTCACTGTTTTATCTCCGCAGTTACACGAGTTCACAAAATCAGTCACTCCAAATTTCATTGCTGTCACCTGCAGTAAAAGCAAAAATTGCATATATAGATCAGCAAAACAAGCAACTAAGCAAAGAAAGAAAGCAACCATTTATCGCATGTGAATATACATCTATACCTCTCCAGCATAATGAGCTATTGTAAAACTAGTACGAGAAAGTTACCATATTATTAAACCTGCAGATAACGCCTCAACACAAGATAGCTCGTAGGGTCGACCATAATTTACTGGATTTGCAGCTACCAACCATGGTACTGCATTGCAACCAATTCATCGATTCAGAAAGAATATAGCGATAATACCAAGCTTAATAGCTTGAAAGATCATCAAACACGCAAACATATTGCTCATAGTGTCTGGTTGTTTTTGTATTGTTTAAAGTTCTTACATAGACGAGGAGCAGGACATCGTAGCTTTGTAAAAGGTACATCATCCAATCGTGCCCATCAGCCCATGAACAATCTACAACCGCCAAACCTTTCCTTGTTATCAGGTCTGAATCCTCCCTTGATATGCACTGCTGTCCAACAGGACTGAAACACCAAAAGATCATAATTACAAATCAATAAAGCAACTAAATGATACACATGATGAAGTACCTGTAATTAACATTTTTCCTTAGATTAATTATAGCAACAATCATACAAATGAACCAAGTGGAAAAAATAGTTACCTTAAAGCAACACCTCTGAAACCATTTCCTACTCGCAATTCCTACGTAAGTGCTCAATCATGAAAAGGGAGATATATAGGCAATAACATTGTAAAAACGTAAACACTTTATAAGCTCAAAGGTTGAATTTTTTTATGAGAAGAGACATTGGTTAGTTGGATTGACGGATTATGCTAAAACACTTACTTTCAAGAACCCGAACCTAGCAAGTTTGCGTCCTGTACACCTTTTAACATCACACTGACCGAAATCCTACAGCAAAAGACAACTCAGTCATCAAATGCATCACTATGAGGGGATGGAAGTATCCTATAAGTATTTGCACTAAATTGTATATCCACTTAAATGACAGAACATCATATGAAGAAATAAAGAAAAAACCACAACAATTTAGCACTAAATTGTACCTGCTAACAGATACAGGGTGTGATCCTGGAAATTGTGGTTTTCCTCGTCCCTGAGAATTGATGAAAAGGGGATGGAAATAAGAAAGTTGTCTCCCCATACATAAATGATAAATTAACATGTACCAAGTCTTGGATTCTCACAAATTCGGATATAAAATTGAAAAGAACGTAATCAGATCCAGATGACAATCATGACTCAAGATATTGTAACACACAAACATCGAAAGCTAAACTCAAATAAAACTACCCTGTCTTATATAAAAAAGTTTTTAATACACGCCAAAGGTAGAGTGTGCCAAATACTTACCCGTGAATTCAACTTAAGAACATCATTGCAGAACTGCCTCATTGACTCCATCTTATTAAAAGGCAATGGTTCTCCCGATATATCATCACTTGTCATCTCTCTAGGTACCAAAACATTTTCCATCTCGTCTTCTCCCACGACATTTGGGCACCGAGTCCCTACCTCCTGGATAAATCTTTCTACAGACTCGTTATCAGGCACCGAGTCCCTTCACGTACACCTGATATGCATTTTGTTCGTACATAAAAATGTGTTACACTTTCGCATTGTCACATATAAAATAGCGATGAACGGTTACGAAAAGTAAAACAATTGAGCTCAATTAAAGTCTCGGTACTTCAAAACTGTTATGCGGGTCAACCTGACTGACCCTGCAGTTTTAAACCATTTTGACCCATTTCCTAACAAGTCGGCCCACCTATCTTGCCACCCTTTCTTGCTAGACAACTCTACTCCTTTCTTAGTCTGATTCAATTTAGCTTAATGAAATAAAAATTAAATACTGATATGCTAGTAGGGTCAAAGGTGTCGGAAACCATGCAAAAATTGCTATAAAGAATAAGTTTGGTGTGCAGTCATGTCCATTACTGAGTTGGTGCATATGGGACAACAGAATCTGTTACAACGCCAAAAAGTACTGAACCAATTAGCACGCTGTGGGGATGTGCTAGAACTTAAAAAGCTACCATACGGACAATGGGTCTTTCATTTTGTTTTTTTTTTTTCCTTTTTGTTTTAGTTTAAATTGTATGGCAGAGGCATAAAAAGCATGTCATCACTGAGCTTTATTATTTGTGTTCAAAAATCTACCTACTAAAAAGTATAAGCATATAAACATGAAGAAGAGACGCATTTAACTAGACATCGCAAGGGTGTTAAATTCAGCGCAAAAGAACATATATAGAAGTGTTCCAAAAAGAAACCTCAAACCAAGGGATTCAGACCACTCACCAGAGAAATGAAGTGCTCTTATCGACCTTTCCTTTGAGAACCCCATAGACTCGAGCTCCTCTAGTGGTTTTGCATCAACATCAGGAACAACCATTTACAAAGAACCTTTGCTAATTGGAACCTATACACCGCATGAAATCATTCATTAGAAAACTAAATAACCAGTCATCATGAGCATGAAAAACACACAAAGAAGACAAAAAGCAATTACCTGCGACTGCTGATAAAGTCATCATGTTGAAGATGGCTATTCCAAACAACGATATTCACCTCTCTTAATCCTTCAATCAAACTATACACAAATTTCTCTAGAAAAGTTGGCTTCGTATCTCCATCTGTTATAAAAACCCAATAATTTAAAATCTAAATCCAAATTTTATACAATTAACATATATTAATGATTTAGAGTTTTAGAGTGTGAGAAAGAAGACCTGTACAAGAAGAAAAAGAAGACCAGATCTATGTGAAAAGTTGAGAGTGTGGTGCGAGTGTGGTAGAAGAAGAAGAAGACGACCATTGTAACTTCTTGGTTTGTTGGGGGAGGGGAGGGGTACGTTATTGTGTCGTTCATTATTTTATTTTGGTAGAAGAAGAAGTAGAAGACCTATGTGAAAAGTTTGAGATGGATTTAATCAAATATTTGGGAATTTGGGGAGGAGGGCAGTTTGATTTTAGTGAAAATTTTAGGCGGGCCTGTGAAAAGTGAGAAGAGGGAAATTGTATTTTGGGAAAAATTAAGTGCAGCACATTTAGTCACTTTTAAATAATGCGTAACAAATTTAACTATATGATTTAGTCACTTTTAAATAATGTGTGACAAACTTGAGTATATAATTTAGCCACATACAAAATTACTTCATGTGACCATATATGGATTTTGGTCACACTATTCAATTGTGTGACATATATTTGTCACATATGTATATATACAGTGTGACTAATGTTTCAAACTTATTTGTATCCGTCACACGTCCCAAATTATATGTGACTAAATAATCAAAAAAAAAATTTACAAAATACCTCTAGTCACGAAAATATTCAAATGTGTGACTGTAGCCTTAGTTGGAAAGACGAAATGGTCACACAAGTCGGATCAAGTGTGGCTGTTTCTTTTATTCTGGTACATTTAGTCACATAAAAAAGTTACTGTGTGGCCGTTCGAAAAACAACATGTGTGACCAAATCCCATTTTTGTACTAGTGAAAGAAGTTGAAGACAAAAGACCAATCACCGGAGCATCATTGAAATGACCATTCCTTAGGGGGAGATTGTTAGCATTTATATTTTAGAAAAGTGATGGTCATTTGTATTGTTTTTATGTGTGTCGTTTAGGTGTAATATGTCTAAGTATTGTAAGGCTTTGTGTTGGACTTAGTTAAGTAAAGTTCAAGTAATGCAACAAAAGCCCAAGTCCAACACAAAGCCCACCAAACCTTTTAGGGCAACAAGGCTCCCATCTCACTATAAATACACACACACCCATACATATTTGGTGTGCCTCTTAGTATTGTATAGGTGTGAGAGTGTGTGTGTATGTGTTTTACTTTAGTATTGTTCTCTCATTGTTTTAGTAATAACATTCGACCAAAGTATTTCATACGCCTCATCTTTCATCTATTCTTTTTATTTACTTAGAGTGTCACGAGTTAGAGTTAGTTTTATATAGGTTTAGTTTGTTTAAGGTTGGTTCGATTAATCTAGTATATCAGGAAGCGTTGTCAACTCCCACGTATCATTCTTTTCTATTGAATTTATCTCCTCGTCCATGGCCTGTCTCCATTTCTTGCTTTTCATAGCCTCTTCAAAAACTAAAGGTTCACATGCAGTATATAAACAAAGAAGGGGTATCTCGTCAGTTACCTTGTAGAGCTCCTACAAATTTCTTGTCTTTGGTTCTCCTTCACTTGAACTTGAAGGTGAGTCTTAGGTTAGAGTTGGACTTTGAGGTTGTTGGATTTCTTCACTTGATTCACCCGTCACGTATTCGTCAGTCATAGAAAGAAAGTCATACATTTCATTTTCTGTATTGCTCCAATCCCATGTTTCTTCTTCATCGAACTCCACGTCTCTATTCACTACCACCTTCTTTGTGTTTGGATTATAGAGCTTATGACCTTTCGACTTCTTGTCGTAGCCAATGAACACATGCTTCTCACTTCAATCATCAAGCTTGGATCGCCTTTCGCTATACTTCCAAATGCCCTTAGGTGAGAGACGGTAGGCTTCATCCCATTCCATGCTTCTTGTGGAGTCTTATTGTCTAAACTCTTTGACGAATACCAAGAAGAAAGCCTCGAGTGAAAGCAGTCAATTAAAATCTTCCAATTGGAGGTCAAGCTCATATTAGAACCAATCGGTATCCCTAGATATGTGAAAGGAAAAGAACATGAATCCTTTATAGAGGGCATATCCAATATCTATATAGCTTGTATTCCGATGTTTGTATTGTTTGTATAAATTTGTGATGAATCCAGTAAGTATCCAAGGACACTACAACATTTGGACAAATTAGAGAGGAACTTTTGAGGCTTTTGGAGCGGACATGTCGTTACTAAAAACTTTTGGCAAGTACATGTCGTCTCAAAAAGTTCATTGCTAATACCTTGTCGCAAAAGCCTTTGGCGATGACCTTTTTTTACTTTTAACCGATGATAAGTGGGGCCACGCATTTTCTCAGTTAAAGTTTAGCAACCGAGTCCCACCAAACCTTTGGCAAGGACATGTCCTTGTCAAAGGTTTTACGTAATTAATTAATTAATTAATCAATTAATTAATTATATTAATTAATTAATCAATCAATTAGTAATATTAATTAATTAGTTAATTAATTAGACTTTTGGCGAGTACATGTCCTCGCCAAAGGTCAAATATAATGAAGTGGTACAAACTTTTGGTGAGGACTTGTCTGCGCCAAAGTCTAATATGCTAAATAGGTTTAGACTTTTGGCGAGGGCATGTCCTCGCCAAAAGTACCTGACCCATTTTACAACATATTGATGCAAAATGACTAATTTCCAGATTAGTTTTCGTAATTTTTCGGGAAAAATCTGTTGGGATTTATTAACATGTTAACCAATTAACACTACGAGTACGCAGCGGAACATTGGATCTAGTTTGGCTATTAGAATTAACACAAATAATAAACACATAAAACAAATAAAAGGGACAAGAAAAATAAATCGAAAACTAACCCTTGTAGTCACCCGCAAATGAAACTAAGTAGCAAATAAATACTACCTCTATGGTTGCTCACACAAACACGTCAACCAAGTATGCCCGGAATGCTAGCCGAGTATCACGTATCAACCAAATACCAATTCGAATACAAAAAATGTATTACGTTCGAATTGAATAATATAATGGACAAAGACTAAAAACCAAGAATAAGAATTCTTGTATTCCTCTGTACGGAGCAAAACAAACAAAGTATATAATATTACTTTACTCTGCCGCTACTTTTGACCAAAAGGAAAGAAACAATTAACTGTTAACTACGTAAAAGGTTATTTAGAGTTTTTATGTGTCGTATCCCATGAGCAGACATATGAGGTCTATATATATAGTCTCTCTTGCTCACTCATGATAAGGCTAAAACACATTTATGATAAGCTTAAAACTCTTTCAACTTTAAGCCTTATCACAACTCTTCCTTTCCTTTTTATCTTTAATGAACCTAGACACTTCAAGATTCATTCTAGATCCTTCATAAGCTGGCCACACTGGTTAGGACAAGTAAGGCATCTTGTCTAGTTCATTTCATGTCTTTTTGGTTTACGCGAATAATTTAACATACTCTAAGTGTTTAACGTGTGTGCCCCCAATAGGCTCACACACCTTTAGTTGTACTAGCTAATCCAACTCACATATTCCAACAGCTCCCACTTGGGAGTTGGAGTAGCAGATAGCACAAATACCAACGACGAAAACGTCTAGCAACGCTCTCACTCGCTATTTAAACTAAAGGTGTCTGAGATATAGTTTCATAAATCATTCTCAGTAGCATGGTCATTTATGTCTTGCTTTTTATCATCCTTTGTTATAGATACCGTTAAACCATGGATATGGATCCTAACTCATTCCATATAGTTTAACCATTCAGTTTCTCGTTATAGAATTTTAATTAGATATACCAAATGTAACCAAGAATCATCTTGCATTACCCTTTGGGTTCGGCCGAACAATTATCTGATTAATTCTGGAGAGGGCCCATGGTATCTTTCTGCACATATCAAGTGGAGTAACAAATCCTTTGTTGACTACAAGTGTTGTGGATGCTGCTTCACATCACTCTGAAAAATAGCTTTTATAACTACCTTATTCAGGACAGCGTTTGGCATATAATTACAAAAGTGATATCCACACATAACAAAACTTGCTTGTATCTCAAGTCTAAGGATGACTTAACAACCATTTCAACATTTTACTCATGACAAGGATCCAAAAGTAAATGTTTGAAGTTGGGGTATCCAATATGCATCCCTTGTGAATACATATGAGTTTGGCTGGAACAGTCCACATTCTCGTAGAATATAACCAACACTCACATTTGCCTTGCATAACAATATTCCCATATTGTTAACCGACAATGGACATATTTAGAAATGATAAATCATTTCATGGATTAAACATGCAAATATGGAATAACAGGTTATATGAATAAAATAACAAATACCTCGTATCTTTATTTATCAGAAAATAAAAACTGTCTTACAATTCCAAATTATTCAAATACTAATTAAACAAAAAAATTTACATGAGACTACTAGCTGGTATCAAACCAATATTCCTAGTCAATTCAGAATGCTTAGGATATGCTAAAGCCTTCGTAAATGGATCAGCTAGATTGTCATCTGTGTGAACTTTTAATATCTTCACGTCACCCATCTCAATGGTCTCTCGAAGATAATGAACTTTTACACGGTAATGTCTAGCACCCTTGGTGAGTCCACTTTCATTTGCTATAGTAATGGCTCCAGTATTATCACAATACATATCTATGGGTTCTTCAATTGTGGGAACAATGCCAAGCCCAGAAATGAATTTTCGAATCCATACAGCCTCTTTAGATGCATCATAAGCAGCTATATACTCAGCTTATGTAGATGAAGTAGCATAAATACTTTGCTTCGTGCTTTTCCAATCAACAGCACCTCCATTTAAAACGAATACATATCCAGTCTGAGATTTTAGGTCATCAGCATCTGTCAGATATCCAGCATCAGTGTAGCAAGAAACCCTGAGCTCTCGTTTCATATCACCTCCGTACACCAGAAACATATCCTTAGTATTGCGTAAATACTTAAGAATATTCTTAACAGCAGTCCAGTGAAGTTCCCCTGGATTCTGTTGAAATCGGCTTGTTATGTTCTGAGAGAACGCAACATCAGGACGAGTACATCTCACAGCATACATAATTGATCCTATAGCTGAGGCATAAGGGACTCTTTGCATGCGCTCTTTTTCAGCAGGTGTCTCAGCACCTTGTGATTTACTCAATTTAAGCTTTTCTTGCATTGGGATAGTTCCTCGTTTGGAATTCTCCATGAAATATTTCTTCAATATTTTCTCAACGTAAGCACTTTGACATAAACCAATTAACCGTCTTGATCTATCTCTATAGATCTTAATTCCAAGAATATATGCCGCTTCTCCTAGATCTTTCATGGCAAAACATTTTCCAAGATAGGATTTAACATCTTGTAACATTGGAATGTTGTTTCCCATGAGTAATATGTCATCAACATATAGAATTAGGAAAGTGACATAACTCCCACTAGCTTTCTTATATACACATGGCTCATCTTGATTTTGAGTGAAACCGAATTTCTTAATCTCATCATCAAAACGTTTATTCCATTGCCTAGATGCTTGCTTAAGTCCATAAATGGAATGCTTGAGCTTGCATACTCGGTTAGGATATTTTGGATTAACAAAACCTTCAGGTTGCACCATATAGACTTCTTCAGAAAGATGTCCATTGAGGAAGGCGGTTTTGACATCCATTTGCCAAATCTCATAGTCATAGAATGCAGCTATGGCTATGAGAATCCTTATAGCTCTAATGTCTGCAACAGGAGAAAAGGTCTCTTCATAATCAACCCCGTAGGTTTGAGTGAAGCCCTTTGCTACGAGACGAGCTTTAAAGGTGTGTACTGCACCATCCATGTCAGTCTTCTTTTTGAAGAGCCATTTGCTACCAACGGTTCTACCGTTAGGAGGAAGATCAACTAAGTCCCAGACTTCGTTATCTTTCATGGATTGCATTTCCACATTCATTGCATCAAGCCATTTATTGGATTCAGGATCCAACAATGCAGCTTTATAGTTATTGGGTTCACCAAGATCCCCCAATTCATGCTCCTCAGCATCGACGTATAAACACATTCGATCTGGGGCACGGCGTGTCCTAGCAGACTTACGAATGGGATTGATATCACTTTGAGGTTCATCAATTTCTTGATCATCCTCATCATGATTTAAGCTAGTGTCTACAGAAGGATTTGTATCTTCTAATTGAATAATTTCAAGATCTTCTAGACTCCCACTTGCTTCATGATCCAAGAGATTTTTCTTAAAGAATTCAGCATTCCGAGCAACAAATACCTTGTTCTCGGATGGAAGATAGAAAGAATATCCCATTGTTTCCTTTGGGTATCCTATGAAGATACACTTAATAGATCTGGGTTCCAGTTTGTCAGGTTTGGTAAGTGTATCACGCTTAACAAGTGCCTCACAACCCCAGACTTTTAAGTAAGACAACTTAGGGGCTTGCCCATGCCATACTTCGTATGGTGTCTTATCAACCTTCTTAGTTGGAACCATGTTGAGAATGCGCGCAGCAGACTCAAGGGCATAATCCCAAAAGGACTTTGGAAGAGTAGTTTGACTCATCATGGAGCGAACCATGTCTAGCAGTGTTCGATTTCTCCTCTCAGACACACCATTATGTTGGGGTGTGTAAGGAGGAGTACGATGGGCAATAATCCCATGCTCCTTAAGATGATCCAAAAACTCTTGACTCATATATTCACCTCCACGATCAGAACGTAGTGACTTAATGGTCTTCCCGAGTTGGTTTTCTACTTCCTTTTGAAACACTTTAAATGTTTCAAACACTTCATGTTTATGTTTCAGCAGGTAAACATAACCATACCGACTATAGTCGTCAGTAAAAGTGACGAAGTAACTTGCTCCTTGTCTTGACACAGTTCTAAATGGGCCACATACATCGGTGTGTATTAGTCCAAGTAGATCTTTAGCCCTTTCCACTTGATGTGAATAGGGTTTTCTTGCCATCTTACCAGACATGCATGAAACACACTTTTCAAATGACTTGATGTCAGTTGAGTTGAGAAGTCCATCATGTTGCAACTTCTCCATGCGTTTCTTGCTAATGTGTCCAAGACGACAATGCCACAAGATAGTAGAGTCCAATGTCAGATTGGCTCTTTTATTGCTAACAGCAAACATAGAACTATCATTTGTTTCAGAACAAGACATATCAATTTCAAAAATACCATCCCTTGGGATAGCACTAAAATAAATCACATTATTCCTAGAAACTGAAATTATATTATTCAATTCAAAACGATTAACAAAACCATCGTCAAACAAACGTGAAACTGAAATAATTCCTCTAGTAATAGAGGGAGCATAATGACAATTGTTTAAAACAACTACTAATCCACTAGGGAGACATAAATGATAACTTCCAATAGCTTCAACTTCTGCCCGTTGACCATTGCCCACGTACAGACTTAAAGCTCCTGGCTTCAGCTTCCTACTTTCCCTGAGACCCTGAGTAGTATTACAGATGTGAGTACCACAACCCGTGTCATAAACCCAAGATTTACTAGGAAAAGAATAGAGTTCTATAGTGAAAATGCCTGAAGTGCTAGCTCCTTGAGATAGCTTCTTCTTTTTCATCAACTCGGCGAGATACACGGGACAATTCCTTCTCCAATGACCTATTTCACCACATTGGTGACAGGTCGCGTCCTTTGCAGGGTTATCCTTCTTGGGTGGTGGAGTTTTCTTGGGCTTGGAAGCATAAGATGGTTTATGCTCGGGAGCATAAGCCAACTTGTACTTTCCGTTCCCTTGATTCCCCTTAGCAGCCTTGAACGGTTTTCTACCTTGGTTTTTCTGGACCTTTCCTACACGTATAGCATGAAGTGCAGGTGCAGCATCTTTCTTGGGTAGCGTCTGCTCATGTTGTTTAAGCATAGCATGTAATTCATTCACAGTCTTCCCCATGCTGTGCATATTATAGTTCTGCACAAAGCTGTCATACTCCTTAGAGAGTCCAATCAAGATTAGGCTTACTCCAAGGTTCAAAGTGACGGGATGACCGAGACGCTCCAAGTTGTCAATGTAGCTCTTCATCTTTAGAACATATGAGCTTACAGATTGACCTTCTTCTTGCTTGCACGAGTGAAATTCCCTCGCGGTTTGAAGAAGTTCCTGTTCTGCCTGTTGAGCAAACATAGTTTTTAACTCCTGTAGCATGTCATATGCACCAAGGTGAGTTAGATTCCGTTGGATTTCTAAGTCCATGGTCATAAGCATGAAGGCAGCAATGTCCTTTGATCCCTTGACCCAAGCAGTGTGAGCTGCCAAAGCCTCAGGAGGACTGGGTGTCCAGGAGTTGCAACAGGTGCAGCAGGAATAGGATGCTCCAAGTAATTTTCCTTATCTTCAGCTGACAGGATAATGCGAAGCTGGCGATACCAGTCAATGAAGTTAGGTCCAGTGAGTTTTTGTTTCTCAAAGAAACTCCTGAGTACCGAATTGTTTCCGACTGAGGTAGTCATCTACAATTAAAAAGTTCAAATAATTAGTATTTTTAATAATTAAATTCTTAATAGAATTAACTACCCAATTAATTACTAATTAAGACTAAGATCCAACTTGACCTCCCACTTATTACCAAAGGTCTGACCAATGAGTAAACAAGTGGGGCAAGAGGTAAGCGACGAGCGTTAATTGCATGAAATGCAACTCTTAGATTTATGAGACTGATCAAGACATTAGTAGACAAGTAGTAATGTCATGAGCATGTTTAGTCTCATCTTATGCCTCGGGTCCAAGGTCTGACCAAGCATACTCGAAATAAGTCGACCAAGTAAGAACGTGCAAATATCACCAAAGGTCTGACCAATGAGCAAAATCTGCCATGGGTTTGGAATGGCCCTAAGGTCTGACCAAAGAGGTCAAGCCAAAAGCACGTGTTCTTAGTTGGCTGGCAAAGACTTAAAATTTACACATAGGGTATGCACATAAATGTGGTAAAATCGTGTACAAAGAAGCATGCAAAACAACTTTGTAGCACTTAATTAAAAACTTTTAGTAATGACACTGTAGTGATCATCATGGTTCACGGTAGCTCCAATCGAACTCGCAAGGAAGCGGAGGACCAAGTCAGCGCGAAGCAATGACCGGAAATCCTTTAGGTGTGACTGTGCGCACCGCCTTATACCCCCCTTATAGTTTGTTCTAGTGGGTGAGCCGTACTTCCCAAGTGTCCATAGCGTCCAGTTTTTAATTTCATGAAAAACTTGTTTCAATAATTTAGGTAACTTAATTTTACAAAAAAAAAACAATTTTCCACGAATCAATTAGCAGGTCACATTGAGCATGATATTTAGGCGTGTAAATTAGTACCATTTTAATGTCATGGTTTTGCATATGTATTATTCCATATTGCATGCAATTAGGTGTGTAAAACATATAACAATTATGCACATATGGAATCACAAACATAAACAAGGACATTAAATAAACACATAAAATCCGAGTTCTCTCGCGAGTCTTCCCCAAAAGGAGAACCATAAGACCCTCACTAGGTTTTCATCAAGTGCCTAGATCGCCACATGCATCAAAAAAATTGATTGCGTAGGTCTTATAGCCGGAATACACACATAAAATAACATGGCAAACTTATTAACTATTAATTTGCTATTTTTATGTATCTAATTAACCTTTAATTAATTTGTTTGTGTCTTGTTATTTTTTTATTAATTAATGACAAGTATTGCATTGTAGTTGTCAAAATAAAAATAAAACAAATAACTAAATTAGATTTCATGCAGCCTTTTAACGTGTTTATTAAATTGTGTAACCCATAATACACCGAACGAGTTGACTCGTGATGCCACTGTTGGGATTTATTAACATGTTAACCAATTAACACTACGAGTACGCAGCGGAACATTGGATCTAGTTTGGCTATTAGAATTAACACAAATAATAAACACATAAAACAAATAAAAGGGACAAGAAAAATAAATCGAAAACTAACCCTTGTAGTCACCCGCAAATGAAACTAAGTAGCAAATAAATACTACCTCTATGGTTGCTCACACAAACACGTCAACCAAGTATGCCCGGAATGCTAGCCGAGTATCACGTATCAACCAAATACCAATTCGAATACAAAAAATGTATTACGTTCGAATTGAATAATATAATGGACAAAGACTAAAAACCAAGAATAAGAATTCTTGTATTCCTCTGTACGGAGCAAAACAAACAAAGTATATAATATTACTTTACTCTGCCGCTACTTTTGACCAAAAGGAAAGAAACAATTAACTGTTAACTACGTAAAAGGTTATTTAGAGTTTTTATGTGTTGTATCCCATGAGCAGACATATGAGGTCTATATATATAGTCTCTCATGCTCACTCATGATAAGGCTAAAACACATTTATGATAAGCTTAAAACTCTTTCAACTTTAAGCCTTGTCACAACTCTTCCTTTCCTTTTTATCTTTAATGAACCTAGACACTTCAAGATTCATTCTAGATCCTTCATAAGCTGGCCACACTGGTTAGGACAAGTAAGGCATCTTGTCTAGTTCATTTCATGTCTTTTTGGTTTACGCGAATAATTTAACATACTCTAAGTGTTTAACGTGTGTGCCCCCAATAGGCTCACACACCTTTAGTTGTACTAGCTAATCCGACTCACATATTCCAACAAAATCTACCTGCTTTCATAACCTGTTTTCACCAACACAAACATGCCAAATTTAATATATACAACACCACACACTCGCAAAAACATTATATTATAACTAAATATTATCAGCAAACATTATATTATAACTAAATATTATCAGCAAAAGTCGCCGAATGGTTAAAAAAACAAAAGTCCCTAATATTATCCTCAAACCATAAACATTAACAACTATCCATAACCATAATCCCAAACATAATCCGCAAACACATAATAATCCATCCAAATATCCGCAAACACATATAATTAAACCATAAACCGCAACCTACACCCCATCCCCGTCCCCATTACCTTCACCAGCATCATTTCAATCCTTCCTGCTCGATGAAGGAAACCTGCGCGCTAATTGAATGACCATCCCATTTGAGTGATGTGATCATGTGACAGCTTTTCTGGAGGAAAATTGAAGAAGGGTTGAGTCCTGTGATCTCTATCAAGTTAAGAACTTGAAGATTAGGAAAACACGTAATTCAACAAGGTTATGACCTGCATCAAAAAACAAACTTGTTATATATGTGACCAACTGTATACATGTTACTTAGCCATGCCATACATTACAATCGCCAATGGGACCTTTGGCCTAGCTAGCAGTATCTCGTTGAGTTGTTAAGGCATCCGACAACCAATAGACTGAGGGTTCAAGTCTCGTTGTGGACATATATATATTGTATATAATGTGTGTGTGAGTCTTTGCCTTTCTAATATATATAAGCTAACTATTTGTTAGAGTTTATGGATTATTTATTAATATTTGTATGTCCGGTTTCGAACCCGAGGCTCGGGATTGCACACATTACGTATGAGTCTCAATGTATTAATAATTAATATATAATGATTTATGATTAATTATTAAATCACAAATATTTATATGATCGAACAAGAAAAAATGAGGGGGTTAAATGTCGATTTTTAGAACTTGAGGAGGTGTTAGACTCAAACTTGAAGAACAAGTTTGAAGTGTATAAAAACCCCAATAGCTTCATTAATCGGTGGACAATATTTAATTAACCCTTACCGATTGACTTTACAATCGACTCTTTTTTTCCTTCACCTACTAGCAATCACGAAACAGTAAACATATATTGGTATATTATGCATGTGCATGCAACAGTACGTGTGAATTGCATGTGCATGATATTTACATGATTCCATAATATTTGGACAGTGATGTGTAGCTAGTAAATCCGATCGTATAATATATAGAACATCAAACATAGTTGTTGTGATGTTTTATTTGTGATCTTGAACCTAGCTTTTCACTTTGAGACGCTAGTAATACGTGTGTACAGGAACGAGTGACAAGCTTACTTTAGCTTGTGATCTTGGATGGTGATCGATCCTAATATATTCCCAATTAGGGTTTATATAACTTGTTCTTGTTGAAAAGATTCCTTGTTCTTGCTAGGAATCATTAAGGTACGTGTCTATTTATGTTTAATTAATTACATGTTCTTGTAGATCTTTCCGCTGCGTGTTCTTGATGATTATATGTGTTTATGATTTATTTATAGTTCACATATTCCAACAGTGGCATCATGAGCCTCGTTTAGAACTTGTAATTAATTACTTAAACCTAAAAATTGGATCTTGTAGAGATTACATGCAATTATAAAATTAGGGTTTGTTTATTTTTTTTATGAAACCCTAATATGGTTCGATCCATATTAATTAAAAATTAGGGTTTTAGTTTTTAATTAAAACTTGAGGAACCCTAGGATTGCATGAAAATTTTTTAGGGATTAATTAGTGAATACCGTATGTGATGTCACTAATTAATTAGATACGTACGTAAAATATTGACATAATAATATGTGCTACATGATTATGTGATCAATATGGTATCCATGACAAAATCTTGCATATTTTGTCATGGTGTGATTTGTATGATTTTGTATTGAATTGTTTGCTACATGTTGTTAAATAAATCTTAATTGGGGAAGACCTCAATATATTAATTAAAAGGTTATGTGCAATGTGGTATCTAACTAACTAAAACTTACGCGGCCAAATTTATTTGGTGCTGTGGTCCATTGGGCACAATGAGCTCGAAAACCAATGGGAGTTTTGTTAATTACATAAATTTAAATTACACATAGAATTATTAATAGGATTTATTGAAAAAGGTTTGCATGTGGCTATATGATATCGTGGATGATCATATATTTGTTATTACGTGTTTATTTATTTTTTTTGTAATTACTTGATCTTTTGTGTTTATATATTATGATGGATTGCAACACAAAAGAGGGTAATTTTTATAATAAAAATAAATAAGACTAATAACTATGAAACCTTTGTAGAAATTTTATTTATTGCCAAGTCTTATGTGCCGACAGTGGTTCGCTTCGCACGGTAATTTGCTCCCAGGCGAGACTAGCAATAATAAATTTACTACATTAATTGTTTTAGCAAGAAAATCATAATTTTTTAGTTGATTGATTGCGACTGTACTAAGTGGTCGAAGCGGCGGACCTAAAATTGGCAAACTAAAAAGTGGGTTCTAGTTGGTTCGCATTAAATTGTGACCTTAGAGGGGCACGGTTTTAACCAGCTTCGGCGGCTGTCGTCCCTACGCCCGCCTGTGCGTCAATTTTAGACTTACCAAGTACACCACGATAAATACGAAGCATCTTAAGGCAATGTTGTAATTTGCTCAACGCCTCAATTAAAAGATTTGATGATTTGAGCTATGAATGAGTAAACGGTTTGTTTTTGAAAACATATATGATACACAGATGAATGCATGACATCTTTGTACATATTTTGATTTTACACATCAAAATTTATTACCCTAAAATTTAAGTGATATGCCAACCAATTAACACGGAAACACCTAAGATGACATTCTATCATTGCTAGCAGCCTCAGCTGATGTGATGATTCAAAGAATGAAGTCAATAGGGGTAAATTGAGCACTTCCATTACTAGCAGCCTCAGCTGATGTGATGGAACGGCGTCAATTTACACGTTTCTAAATTGGTTAACTTAATTGAGCACTTTCATTACTAGCAGCCTCAGCTGATGTAATGAAACGGCGTCAAGGCATAAAGATTTGGGGATGAAACATGCTTACATTTGCAACTAATGTTGGCAAAATATGTAAGTCCCATGATTCTAGGAATTGCAATTGTATATTGGCAATTGAGTGTAGCTCTACCTTATTGAGTACTTTCATTGCTAGCAGCCTCAGCTGATGTGAGGAAACGACGTCAATTTGGATCCTAATTTTCAATGAAAATTAAATGGTGAAATTCTATTTACCGTGGGTGTTTAATTTTCTTGAAAAGTTATTATCAAAATTACTAAATTGAATTTTGAAAATTCTTTTAATGTATTAATGCAACGTTAAAACCGTAAACATGGGATATTCTTTTAGTAGTAAATTGCTCTACACCCGTAGGGGTTTTGGATAGAGACAATTTTTGCTGAAAAGAATAAACCGAGTCCACTTTCCGTGTGAAGAGTGAGACTTAATCCTATTCCTTTTCATGGATGAGAAAGGTATAATAGGATAATTAGAATTGACTATATTCTAAGAAATAACTCATGGCGAATTTTTTTAAGAAATTGCGTGGTTAGGAGTTATTAAATTAGACGCTAGACTAATTACCGCAAAAGTGGTAAAAGGCTAACTAGAATATTTAATCTAGTTATTATGCTTTAACCATTTAAAGGTGCTATATCCATGATGGGGATGATAGACCTAACTAAGGAAGAAATTGCATACCCAATTCTTTCAAGTTAATTGCATTGATGGATATTCCATCATTCACAAAGTAGAATACATTATTTGGAGTACCTTAGTATGTATTACGTAAGGGATTACTCAAAGGTGTAGGAAAGTAAACAGCACGCTATATGCTTTTACTGGTGATGCAACACTTACAATGTTGTCAAAGCCAGTGGGAGCATTGTGTTGTAATTAACTGAATAATGAGTTCATGTAGTGATCTTACATTCAGTGGGAGCTACAAGTCTTGGTAATTACCCGGATTATCTCTAGAATTTCTTGAGATGATTACTTTCCAAATATAGACACTTGTGGTATTAAGGATAGTCGTGTACGTTTTCTTACTAGACGAGGTGATTCTATATCTACTTATATCTATGACACAATCATATTAATCAAATAAGCAAACTATTGACGTGTTGTTTATCTGATACGTAATGTTGTTCCATGCACAAGTGGGAGAAATCTGTATTGTGTGCAAGCAACAACATAAAGGAATATGATTTATAGGGTTCTCTTGACTGTAAGGTAAGAGATCAATGTTCTAATGTGTTTTACACACATTCTAATTTATGGAACACTTGAAGTTAATATCTACTTTCATTACTAGATATTAATGACAAGGTAAATTACATACTTTCATCATTATCAGCCTCGACTGATGAAATGAAACTATGTTAATTTACAAGTCTCTAAAATTAGATAATTATTAGAACAAGTGTCAATATGATAATAAGACTACTTCTAATGAGAATATTTATGTATTGTTGTAATGACATAAATAAATGAAGTAATCTTATACTACTTCATATTCAAATGTTTATGTATTCTTGGAATGACATAAATATATGAAGTAATAAATTAACTTGAAATACTATTGAAACCAAGTTGTGGGTTTCATAATTACTTTAGTTATACATGTTTATATTGTAGATATAAATATGAAGTCTTTTATTGTTATAAGACTTATACTGAAGTAAGACGTTAACTTGTTATGTTTAGACATATACAAGAAGTCATGAAGTTGATTAATGACTTATAACGGAAATTGGGATTATAACAGTTTATGTCTTTTTGGTAAGACATAGATATTAAGTGGCTTGGACAATAAGGCACTTATGTTATAAAGCATGCAATTGGCTTGGAAATTCTATTTTACCATTAACTTGACTTAGATGGTAAATAGGTAAGCCAAAAACGAATATATTTATCTTATATATTGTAAGAAAGACTTACAATATTAATCCTAATGGAATACATAGTGTATATGGTATGTTCAATTAGGAAAATCAAACTCTTGATACATTGTTTGATTTGAGATAACTATATCTTCTAATCTTCCTCAAGATATCAAGGTTAGAAAATTGAGTATTGATTGAAAATACTCAATTAGACTCCAACCTAGAAGATTAATAAGACACCATTGATTATGGAATGTGTTGAATCACATTAAGTCTTAAAAATTGAAGTTCAGAGTTTGTTAAACTACTTGTTGGGTAGGTTATTAACAAATTAAGGTTAGGAACTGTCAATATGTATTTGTAAAAGTCCCAAAAGAGAACAATGTTGTGTTGGTCTATTTGCTAAGCATTTATAGGTAATCTATAAATTGCAAAAGGCGAGTGGGAGTTTTATCTTCAAAAGATAAAAATTACAAGATACATAATCTTCTAAATACGATAGCAAAATCATAATGAGGATTTAACATGTTAGTGTTAAATCTCAAAGATGATGGAATTCCCAATTCATAGATCCGCAAGGATATCTCAAATATTTGTAGAATATGTTGAGGGTTATGAGTTACAGGATCGTGGTATGCCTGTTAATAAATTGCAAATGTTATTTGGCAAATTACTCATACTATGAATAATTAGATGCAGTCCAAAAAGATAACTAGTTTGGAAACGTAGTTGATCTTAAACTCTATAGTAATACTATAGAATGAAAATGAATTTCTACAATGGAAATGAAAATCCTAGAGATTTAAATTTTTGTGTGGAAATCATAATGGATAAATTTGTATACATATTTAATATGTGAAAAGATTATCAATCACAATTAAGCAATTAAGCAATTAAATGTGATTGAGATTCTTTCTAAGCACATTAAATATATAAAGATTATGATTGTCATTATTAGCTTCATTTATATGAAATTAATAATGGAATATCAAAACTCTTTCTTGGATAATTACGTGAGCGAGGACGAAAAGTAATTGAAAGGAGTGTTTGAATTCGAAATAATCTTTAGTAGTATACAAAATGCAAATCATTTGTGAATGGATTAATGCATGCATCTAGAAGATATACTTATTTTAGTTATTAAATCTAGTTTGATTTATAATTAAAATTAAGATATTTCTGAATATTCCTGAAAGCTAGTGGGAGTAATGTATTTATTTTCTTGTTTCATATATGTTGAATAACATATAGGAAGTAACATTCCATTAACATTTATATGTTAAGTTTTAGTTTGGAATGAAACTTCATATAGAAAATAAAACCTTGAAATATATGTTTATTTGATTATAAACATAAGCGGTAAATAATTGATTTTAAAAGAACATGATATTCTATTAGAAGATCTAGATAGAAACATATCTTGCAAAAGATATGACATGAATAAATCTAAGGTTGACGAAATGATTATTCATGTACATCATGTTGCTTGTTGTATCATGCTTGAATGAAAGATGATTGACAACATTAATATCTAATTGGAAATTATTAGATAGCTAAGTGTAATGGATATGGTTTAGAATTTACATCCTTAGCATGGATTTGCTCCAAAATTCTAAATATGAACCATATGGCAAGTTATTGCTTGATTGATATTATGGTCAAATCTTGAAGGATTTGAAGATATCAAACATTACACGATAAATGTAAAAGTTTACGGAACTTTTAAAAGAGCATATTGTTGTTTGATACAATGATGCTAGTAAGATTGAGATGACACTCAATACTAGTCATGGTGGGAGCTCATCCTTATTAGAAGACCATGTATACTAGTTATGTTCATTATGAGCATAGTTGCATTATACATAAAGAATTAGAATACTTTAACTACAAGGTTTGGTAGTTTAATTGTCATAAATTCGTGCATGAGGATGTCACGCATTTTATGAAGTATGTGGCAATATCTAGATAGATGAATGCACACATACAAGAATTTCATTATATGAAATAAGTATTCTCAAAATTCTGATAGATCAGCATTAGTTGATTTATGCCTTGTCAACAAGTATGTGGAACATGACTTGTGGCATAATTCATTAATGAAGATTGTCATGCATTGATCTAGTTAGTATTTGGATAAGGGACGTGTAAACAATTATTATTTTAATAAAATAAAGTGCGGATAGCGTTTATTCTCATTATTAATATTTGTGTCCTATATTTGCATGTTTAAATCCTTGAGTAAAATTATTATATTTTATTCTAAATAGTCCGTTGTCAATTAATGATATGGGAATATTATTGAACTAAGACAAATGTGAGAATTGGTAGAATGGACTGTAGGTTGAGACACCAATGTCACATGATATTCAATATTGGATAAATTGAATATAGGACTTATCACAACCACATGATTATAATTTATGTATCGTCGTCATCAAGTATATCATGAATATTTATCCTCAGACTTGAGATGACAGATAATTGCCGAGGATGTAGCTTATTTTCTGTAAGGTGGTCTAACGCTAACCGTAAAAGGTAGTTATAAGGGCCATTTTCGGAAATGATGCGAAGTTCGAGGGTTATGCTCGCAGTCAATAAAGGATTTGTTCCTTCAACTTTGTGTTGAAGTTTAATACTGCTTGGCCACTCGTAGGATTGACAAGATGTTTGCGTGGCCACGCCCAAAGTCTATCTGGAAGACGTTCAGATGTTTTGGTAATCTTGTTCAATTACGTATAAACGAGAAACTAATGTTAATTATGGAATGACCAAGATCCATATCCAAATTAACGCAGTATTAGTAACAAAAGGATAAGTATGGTGATTAATTTCATCACACGTGGTTTTTACCAGGAGAACCACAACTCGGATCAAGCTGGGGGCATTGGGAAGGTTAAGCTAGACTGACCCATGTCATTACTATATTAATGAATATCCAAGTGGGAGCTGTTAGAGTTTATGGATTATTTATTAATATTTGTATGTCCGGTTTCGAACCCGAGGCTCGGGATTGCACACATTACGTATGAGTCTCAATGTATTAATAATTAATATATAATGATTTATGATTAATTATTAAATCACAAATATTTATATGATCGAACAAGAAAAAATGAGGGGGTTAAATGTCGATTTTTAGAACTTGAGGAGGTGTTAGACTCAAACTTGAAGAACAAGTTTGAAGTGTATAAAAACCCCAATAGCTTCATTAATCGGTGGACAATATTTAATTAACCCTTACCGATTGACTTTACAATCGACTCTTTTTTTCCTTCACCTACTAGCAATCACGAAACAGTAAACATATATTGGTATATTATGCATGTGCATGCAACAGTACGTGTGAATTGCATGTGCATGATATTTACATGATTCCATAATATTTGGACAGTGATGTGTAGCTAGTAAATCCGATCGTATAATATATAGAACATCAAACATAGTTGTTGTGATGTTTTATTTGTGATCTTGAACCTAGCTTTTCACTTTGAGACGCTAGTAATACGTGTGTACAGGAACGAGTGACAAGCTTACTTTAGCTTGTGATCTTGGATGGTGATCGATCCTAATATATTCCCAATTAGGGTTTATATAACTTGTTCTTGTTGAAAAGATTCCTTGTTCTTGCTAGGAATCATTAAGGTACGTGTCTATTTATGTTTAATTAATTACATGTTCTTGTAGATCTTTCCGCTGCGTGTTCTTGATGATTATATGTGTTTATGATTTATTTATAGTTCACATATTCCAACACTATTAACAGTTTAGTTAGAATTTTAGGTAGTAAGACATGAATAAATCAGTGCATATATAAATATAAACTGAACTTACAATACGAAGAAACCCGCATCAGAATATTCGAAACTTTAACACTATCAAAACTAGATAATGAAAGCGTTTTCAGATCTACGGATACCCTAGGAAGCCACTTCATAACAAAAGCATCGTCACTGAGATCATCATGCGTAGTGGTCCGGTACCATGCGTCGTTGACCGGATGCTCGAGGCTGATACACACGGACTCAACAACTTTCATATTCGATATAATATTCAGAAAAATAGACTTATAGGATTGGGCAACCTTATAATCTAAATTGAGGCACGCTAATGTACAAGCAAAAATTGACTTGAATAATGACTTGTAATAATTTTTTCCTTTTTTGTAGTGAAGATTGATTGAGCGAAGTTCCGAAGATACATTATTGAAACCCTTAAACGCGATTCTGCAGCGAGCTACATCTGCTGAGTCTTCAAGTCGATTCAGTATATCGAGGAGCAGGGGTTCCGGAAGTCTTTCCAGAACATACAATGAAAGTTGTACGAAGCAAAGAAGGAATGGATGGAAATATATATACCTTCTTGTTTTACATTATACCATCACCTCACGTTCTTACAAAAGTTATTTAAAGAAGTCTTTCCAGTATATATTAATTATAGTTTGTTTATTAGGAAACTAATGTTTTCCATTAACAAGTCAATCCATTATTAATTAATTATAACTACAGATCTATAAAATTCAAAAAATACATGTTTATTATCATAAGGATGAAATTGGTATACACTAACAATTTTGTACAGATTACTAGATTGTTATAATTATTATAAACTTTTATTCGATATGCTAATTTTGGAATTTTATAATAAAAATCTTATAACATTAGGTATGTTGAGCTTTTATAAAATATTACGCCAAAACCTAGAGTTAATTGACCAAAATTTAAAATAAGAATTTTGATGAAAAGGAATGTTCCAAAATCCAAATCGGTAATTAAAATTATTAGAAACTTTTCTATATGCAAAATTTGGATTTTTTCTTTTTATTTGAATAAACATGTGACATAGAGATGCATAACGCATATGTGAACTTTAATAAACCATAATTAATGAGTTGATAAACGCGGATGAATCTTTTATGGAATAAAACAGTAACAAAAGATAAAACTTTAGAAACTATAGTTTATTAATTATAATCAATATCAAAAGATATCTTACAATGAAACACAAAGGCTATATTTACAAAAAAAAAAGTTATATTCTAGAAAAAGATAAATAATTAAAGTAAGGCAAAAGTTCTTTATAGATCCAACTTTTACTATAGAACCCATCAAGCAATCTTAGCCACTCATTTTTCTTATCAAAATAAAAAAAATTAATTTCCACCCTTTTTTTAAAACTTAAATATCTCGCAAACCGTAAATCGTCAAGCTACAAAAAAAATACCATCGCGACGAGAATTAAATTATCTTTCTATAGACATGCATTGTTATATATTTTCGACGAACTTTTTTTTCGATGAACTTTTTTTTTTTCCAAAATTTCCGTACAGAAAAATCATATATGATTCGTAAGAATCATATATGATTCGATTTTAACAAATCATATATGATTTCGTACGAATCATATATGATTTTTACGAATCATATATGATTCGTAAAATCGAATCATATATGATTCGTACGGAATCATATATGATTTTTACGAATCATATATGATTCTTTCTGAGCGGAAATTAAAAAAAAAAAAAAAAAAAGTTCGTCGAAAAAAAAAAGTCGTCGAAAGTATATAACAATGCATATCTATAGAAAGATCATTTAATTCTCGTCGCGATGGTATTTTTTTTGTAGCTTGAAGATTTACCGTTTGCAAGATATGTTGTTTTAAAAAAAAGATGAAAAATAAAAATGGGTGGCTATGATTGGTCCATTTGTTCTATGGCAAATATGAGATCTATATTCTAGAAAAAGATCTCATCTCATTAAAGTAAAATAACAAAATTAAGAGTAATAAACTTACCTAAATAACAAATAATAAAAATCCTAAAAATAGGAAAAATTCAGAATTGCACATATTCCTTCCAAATGCGTCACATCCATAAGGAATGCGAGACTTTTCTTGCTTAGTCAACACCAACCCAGCAAAACCCCAAAAGCGACGCTTTTAGGGTCTAAAAACGCGACACGTTTTGCCTTCATACGGGTCACGTTTGGGTTTCGTGACTTGTGCTTCATCTTGTGCTCGTGGAGGCTCGGCCTCGATTTTTTGTCCCCATCACATAGGTATGTTGAACTTTTCAAAATAATTGTAACCTTTGGAAATATAACGCAAAACCCATAATTTGTGGACCAAATCTTGAAAAAGAATTTCTGACAAAAGAAAGTTCTTTCTAGTAAGAGCAAAATAGTGAAAATTATGAATCGGTTTTACAATTATGTTTAACCTTCCCTTTTTGTTCGTATTACAACCCATTTCTCTTTTTGGGTTTCAACATTTTGGTGCGCTAGCAAAAATTAGTTCTTATGGAGTTAGAGGTCGCTTGGACAATGCGCTAACTAAAGCTGGTACTAAATAATTATCTTAATAAATTATCAATATTAATAATGTTGAAATTGACCTCAAACACCCTTGAAATGTCTCAAAACTAGCTATTGGTTATACCATGAGGAGCTAAAACTAAAATATATTAACTATAATTCTATAAATAACTTAATCATTCGGTTATTCACTATCAACTTTGAGACATCTACTACTGAGTCGACACGACGACTCAGCTGACGTAACTCGTCGTCGACTCACTTCAAAAACATTTGTTTTTTTATGTGAGTCGACAACGAAATTCATCAGCTGAGTCGTCGAGTTGACTCAGTATGTCAAAGAGTAGATGTCAAAAGTTGATAGTGAATGACCAGTAGTTATTTTTCCGGTATTTGTAATATAGTTAATATATTTTACTGAATGATGAAGTTATTTATTGAATTATACTGTGGTTAATAAATATTTTACTTTTAGCTTCTCATCGTTTAACCAATAGCTAGATTTGCGACATTTGTAAATAGACATTTCAAAGGTGTTTGAGGTTATGTTTTGATAAAGATTATCCGCTCATTTGTAGCTATCCTTTATAAAATAGAAATGACTTAAAGGCTGAGAGGCCTGAAGATATGTTTAATTGCATGTCCAAACTTACGTGACAACATCTTATTGATTGATGCTAACAGAGAGGAAAATTCAATTCCATCCCTTTATTTTGGTACATACTAATGGATAAATCCCCACCTTCCATCCTATTTTATCTAATGATGTAGATTAATCTAAGATTTAATCATCCAAACCTTTTTTCTTTTTTTTTTTTTTGTCCCAATTTATAAAGCTTTTTTTTTTTTTAATCATCCAAACCTTTTTTTTTTTTTTTTTTTTTGCGCTCATTTATTCACATATTCCGTGTGTGTTTTCTCAACTGCTTCCATCCCAGTTACTTTTTCCCTCCACCACCGCAACACCATCGGAACACCACTGTAACTCCTCCACAACACCACCGCGACTCTTCCTCGATTCACCTAATAATAATGTTCCTTTTGATCACCTAATAATAGTGTGTCTTCTGATCACCGTAGTTGCACCCTCACCACCGTCATGCACCACCATCAGTCGCACAGCAGTGTCAGCATTGATGGATTAAAGTCGACGAGCTCCAATTTTTGAGTTAGAAACTGAAGGTATATACTAAATTACTAATTACTCTATTAGTATGTAAATTAAGAGGTTAATGATCGATCTTTATTTTGCATGCGTTAGATTATGAATCTTATTCATTTGGGTATTCGATGATGAATAATTGAATATCATTATTTTGATACTTTTAGTTTCTGTATTAGATTGTGAGTAGCAATAGGTTTAGGTATGATGTCATTTTGGGATGGTGAGGTGATGGAAATTTGATGCATAGAAGGTGTTCGATGAAACGCCTAAGAGAGGGATGCACAAATTGAGAAGCAATCACATGTTCCCGCTTGTCCTGTGATTGTGTTTGTAAGAGACCCTAATGCTACGAGTCTATTTAGTTCTGAGGGCGAGTGAATATGATAAAGAAAGGTGTGTAAATGTTTAGTTGGTTGAGTGATTTGGTGTGTGCTCGCACCAATGGTAAGTTTTGTTATGATCCCTTTCTTTGTTCTATACCTTGCACTACATTTTAGATGATAGTCAATTTGTTGAGATATAGATGTTGTAAGAGTTTGAAAGTGAGAACTGAGATTGATAAACTATAATAAAAGGCTATTAGTTAGGTACTTTAGGACGCTTTAGGAGTCTATATATCTACATATGGGCATATCCACTGGGCTTACAAGGGATCTATCATTGAGCAGTAGTAAATATTTATTTCATTCAAGTGTGGATTCTAAGCTCTTTTCAGTAACAATACTGCTATCATCCAGATAAACTGGTGAAATTCGCATCAAAAGTTAAAAGAGTAAAAAAGTAGACATCATTTTTGTGCACCCGGTCACATTATGGACATGTGAAGTTCTTTATCAATAAATATATGACTACACTGATTTATTATTTATTTCCATGAAGAGTTTATAAGTTAATGTCTTAATGGTAGTAGTAGGCTAGTAGCGATCTTTGACAACAAGTTAATTAGCTTGTCAAAGATCAGTTTAGCCTATAAAGTCTTTAGAAAGGTAGTGTCCCCATTATAAGTCGTGACTATATTAGACGACGCATTTAACTTCAAGTATTTTTTGGCTTAATTAGTGCCGATTTAAGCAACTTCAATTCTTAAAGTGAACGAGACCTGGTCTGGTCGCACAATTATAGGTTTTTGATGTAGCAAGTACCAATGGATAGCGGGTCAGGTTATTGAGAAAATACTCTGTATTATAGTGCAATTTAGTCACAATACCATCACCGCACCATGAGACCAAATGCTTTTATATATATATATATATATTCAAGCAATTAAATATATGTAGTTTGGAGGAAAATTCAAATGCATACCCTTTTTTTTGTACATACTATTGGACAAATCTCCACCCTCCATCCTTTTTGATCTAATGGCCAAAATTAATCTAAGATTTAATCAATTAAACCTAATTTTACCCACCTATATAAAGTTTTATTTTTTTTTTTCCCATTCGCTTTTTTTTTTTCACACACAGTTTGTGTGTGTTTTCTCTCAACCAACTTCCCTCCATAATCAGTTACGCTTTCCCGTAATGGATCTGGTAGCAGTTTTGTGGATGTAGCTGCCGATCGTTTAGCTTTTGCGGTTTGTGATAATTCTGGTAGCAGTTACAGTGATTGTTCTTCTTCTAAGCGTGTTCAGGATGATAATGCATCATGTGAGTTTTATTTTGATTTTTAAGCTTATCAAGCATATCACCAGTGATATGTTTGCTTATTTAGTTTATCCTCTCGATTATAGTGTTATATTGCTTATTATTTACGCCGTTAGTTATAAGAGCTTAAACATGATTATAATTGTGCTTTTTTGTTGATGATAAGTTGTTGATTATAGTGTTATATTGCTTATTAGTTATGCCGTTAGTTTTAAGAGCTTAAACATGATTATAATTGTGCTTTTTTGTTGATGATAAGCTGTTGATTATAGTGTTATATTGCTTATTAGTTTCGCTTTTAGTTTTAACAGCTTAAGCATGATGATAATTTGCAGTATCACCAGTGATATGTTTAGCTTTTTTATAAATATGATGATAATTGTGCAGTATCACCAGTGATATGTTTAGCTTTTTTATAAACATGATGATAATTGTGCAGTATCACCAGTGATATTTTTAGCTTTTCATAAACATGATGATAAATATGTTTAGCTTTTCATAAACATGATGATAATTGTGCAGTATCACCAGTGATATGTTTAGCTTTTCATAAACATGACGATAAATGGGCAGTATCACCACTGATATGTTTAGCTTTTCATAAACATGATGATAAATGTGCAGTATCACCAGTGATATGTTTGTTTATTTAGTTTAGCCTGTTGATGATATATGTGTAGTATCCCCAGTGATATGTTTTTTATAAGCTGTTTTTTGTGTTATCCTTTTGACTGTGTGTTTTGTTACCTTCTTTTACAGCTTCTAGTGTTCTTAAAACTCCACAATCTTTTGCTCATCATGATTTTATTGATACTCCTGTTCGCACAGTTGCTCAAATGGTTCATCGGTTTTTGGGTGTTAAGAAGCCTAAAAAAAAGAATGTTAACAATCCTTCAAGAGCTAGTAATAAGGGATATATGAAGGATCGTATTAAGAGTGGGCGTGAGATAGCACTTGAGGAAAATAATAAGAAGAAGAAGGGATGTGGTATTTGTGGGTTTACTGAGGAGTGGAGCAAGCGGAAATGGAGGTGATGGAGCAGGCGGAAGTGGTGGTGATGGAGCAGGCGGAAGCGGAGTTGATGGAGCAATTGAAGTATGATTTTTAGTTATTGGTTTATTCTTTTATTTTTGTGACTTTATGGAATATTTGTGACATTTATTACTTGTGATAAAGCATTAAAGTGTTTAAATAGTTTTCATCATTTTTTTTATGAATTTTTTGTTGATTAGAATGATTGAATTTCTGTGTATCCCTTGTGATACTTTTTCTGGATTTATTAGTTTATAGCATCTCAAGTGTTTATTTGAGTTTTATCACCTGTGATACATTCAAAATCACACACTGGTTTATATAATTCAAAGGCATTTAAAACCATAAAGAATAAACTTTTCATTTGTACATTCATTGCATCAAACTTTGTATATTGTAAATATGCAAGCTGTTTCATCAACCATTTATCAGATATGACATAAATAGAAAACATTCATATGAGGTACCACTGGTGATATCACTGGTATCACTGGTGATATCACATTCATATGAGGTATCACTGGTGATACCTCACTGGTATCACTGGTGATAGTATCTCCTGGTATTCTAAAAGCAAAGAACATGTAAAAACAAAAAAATAATTGCATGTATATTTAAAACCATAAATAATAAACTGCATCTGTCTTCATTTCCCAAAATCCAGATGAAAGATAATACAAAGATACCATCGTTTTTTTTTTTTTTTTTTTTTTTTTGCATAACTATCAGCTAATCCTAGATGCATTCAGATTCCGCAAAATCCAGAACAAAATATAGCACAATATCCACCACCAGGGAATGTGGTTCAGGACCTAATAGAGCCTCCCTTCATTCTTAGGTAACCCCAAACTTGGACAGTTGTCCGTCACATTCCGTGGCTCGGCAGTGCTTCAATGGATTTTTGCTTATCGAATTCTTAATCCTAGTTTAACCAACATTGTTTAGAAATTTAAAATACACAAAACATAAACATAAATTGTCTTTGAAAATAAATTGTCTTTGGAAAAGCATGGAAGTCAACTAATTCTTTTCTTCTGCTGCCCTTTTCTTCATAGTTGCTTCAACCATAATCTTCATCTTTTCTTTATCACTGCTTCAACCATAATCTGAATTTCTGTGTATCCCTTGTGATACTTTTTCTGGATTTATTAGTTTATAGCATCTCAAGTGTTTATTTGAGTTTTATCACCTGTGATACATTCAAAATCACACACTGGTTTATATAATTCAAAGGCATTTAAAACCATAAAGAATAAACTTCTCATTTGTACATTCATTGCATCAAACTTTGTATATTGTAAATATGCAAGCTGTTTCATCAACCATTTATCAGATATGACATAAATAGAAAACATTCATATGAGGTATCACTGGTGATATCACTGGTATCACTGGTGATATCACATTCATATGAGGTATCACTGGTGATAACCTATCAAAAACTGAATAAGACATCTACAACTGATTTATCACTGGTGATAATCTACCAAAATCTGAATAAGACATCTACAACTGTTTTATCTCTGGTGATAATCTACCAAAATCTGAATAAGACATCTATGACTGTTTTATCTCTGGTGATAATCTACCAAAATCTGAATAAGACATCTACAACTGTTTTATCTCTGGTGATATGCTACCTAAAATTGAAGTGAGTCACTACAAATGTTTCGTTATCATCGCAGATCTTCTACTAGCAAAAACTGAACTAAATAGCTACAACTGCTTTTTATCACTAGTGATAACCTACCAAAAACTGAAGTAATGCATTACAATTTTTTTATCACTAGTGATATAATACCAAAAATTGAATGACATCTATTTTATCATCATCACAGATCTTCTACTACCAAAAACTGAATAAAATAACTACAAATGCTTTTTATCACTAGTGATAAACTACCAAAAACTGAAGAAAAGCACAACATTCATTACATTATTATAAAAATCTCTCAAAAAATATATAAAATCAACAAAAACTGTATAATCTAAATAAATAACATCTTATAAAACTCAAATAAGTTGATAATCATCACATGCATCACAGTATCACATCAAAAATCAACAAAAAATACACAAAATGTTCATAATTATCGATATTATTCATAAATAATTACAAAATCACTAGAGATACTAATAAAACTAGTAAATAATTAGTCGTACCTTCATTTTCAGTTTCAGTAGGTTCATTTTGGACCTGTTTTTTTTGGGGTTCTGCTTGTGGAGTTGATGTATGTTCCATTTTTGTGTTTTTTTAGTGATTTTAACGGTTAATTACGGTTGATTTTGGTATTTTAATGGCGGTTTTGTAACTGTGTGTGATTTTTAGAGAGAGAAAGGTGAATATTCAATGAATGTGACCGGGTGGAAAGTGAGAGGTCGGTGTGGGGGTTTGTTGGGGTAACTTTGCCGGGTTGGCAACTTTGGTCCCTCCGTGTTTTTTATTATTAAAATTTGTTTTTTTGATCCAACGGCCCTGATTGGTCTGTTGGTATGTACCAGTTTTTCCATCCGCAAAATAAAACGCCTCATGTAGTTTGATGCTACAAAGTTGGGGAAAGTAAGGCCTAATTTTAAGGTTGAAGGTGGTATTGTTACTGTATTTCAAGGTTGAAGGTTTAAGGCAATGCTTCCAGTATAAGGTATGCTCAACGGTACCTGTGGTCTCTGTATCTTAAGTGACTATGTATCTTCACAACCCTTATAAGATTATGAATGTACATGTTGGATACTCATAAAATTTCAAAATCATGCCATTTGTATAATGTGAGAACATAAGGATTACTCATTTCAGTGTATTCTTGTGAACAGTGATGGTGCAGCTGCACTAGTGCTAGTGAGTGGAGAAAAGGCATTAGAACTTGGATTAAAAGTGATTTGCTAGAATAAGAGGTTTCGCTGATGCTGCTCAGGTATCAACAAAACTTGCACCTTAATTGGTTTGTTAAGTCATGTAACGATTCAGCTCAATTGGGTACACATTGCACATGCCCCTGAATTGTTTACAACTGCTCCAACCCTTGTAATACCAAAGGCTATTTCGGATGCTGGCTTAAAGGCTTCTCAAGTTGATTAGTATGAAATGAATGAAGCCTTTTTCGTAAGTAATCTTTCATTTTGAGTGCAACCAGAAGTTGAATTATTACTCTCTTTTGCTCTGCAGGTTGTGGCCTTAGCCAACCAAAAGCTGCTTGGAATTCATGAGTAAAATGACCATATTTCTTTATGGTAATGCTCAAGAAATAAAAACGTTGCGAGAATACCTATCTCACAAATGCTATCTCAGATGTCTTGAATGAGATTTGAACCCACAACCTCTACGTTGATTGACCACTCACATACTTTTGGGTCAAGAGGCCTTTTGAGAATACGTGGAGTTTTTATTGATGTGAATGCTTTATATTATAGTTGTTTTGAATATGTTATGCATCATATGTGTATTATCACTTGTGATATTGTTAAGTTGATGATAGTTTACAATGATTAATAATTAAGCTTTATTATACGGCATGAACAATATCACTTGTAATATTTCATTGTGGTTTATTGCTTTTAAGTATCACAAGTGATTTTTCAGTTTTACTTTCATTGTTAAAAATATGAAGTATCACCTGTGATATATATAAGTAAAGTTCATATAACGAATATTAGTTAAATATCACTTGTGATATTATGTGTCTTATGTTTTTTATTTTTTATTTTTCTTTTCTTTTTTTGTTTTGTTTTTTATGAAGATGTTGTATAACAAACAAGATGGTTCAGTTGGCTGTTGTCAGCTTTTTGTTCGCTGTGAGATTTTAGGTCGTCACATATTTTTTGTATTCAAGAATTGTAATGTGTTGCGTATTCATAACATTATATACTTAGGTGTTGAACAAGTGATATTATTCCACCTGATTTGAGGAAGAAAAAATCGTGTTATGTTGAGAAGAATGAAGTGATAAAACATCAACTTATCAAATGTTTACATCATTATGAGTTTACTCTTATATATCACTTGTGATATTATACTATAATTATTGATATATAGTGTGAAATTGCTTTTGGCGAATAGTTATGTTGCTAAAAAGAAATGCTAAAGTGATACAACTCTTGGTTTATTTTGAGAATATGCCATTTTTTTATTTTTTACTTGGTTCTATACATTTTGGTATTTGTTATTCACAATCATTTATCTCTTGTGATATATCACTGTAAAGAAGAACAAAAGTTTGTATCTTTTAATATATAATCCCTTAAGAGGAATATCACTTGAGATAAAACATTAAAATGATCAAATGTTGACAACTAAATAAACATTAACTATATTTTTGAAGTTTGTTCTTTTTTTTGAATCAGTGGTAGTGATTGAGGAACATGTGATATCATGTGTGATATCACATGTGATATCACAGGTCGTATCACCTGTGATATCATGTGTGATATCACAAGTGTATGAGCTTCTTCAGTTTCTTAATAAAGATGTTGTTCTTTCTTCAACCATAGCTTTTTTAGTTTGTTGATTCAACCATAGATATTTTCAAATCCCGCTATAAAACCTATTGAAACATGTACAATGTATCCATCAAATAGAAAAATCCACCTAAGTCTAACAGAAGCATCATAACATCTCTTGTTTTCAGTTAAACACCTTTTCTATCATCAGCTTCTTTTGGTCATTCATTTTATGAGAAGGATCTTTGAAGTGTATCTCATTCTCATGTTGTTAAGCTTTTGGAGGAACCTTTGATATCACAGGTGATATCATAAGTGTGTTGGTTTTCTTCTATTTGTCGAATTAGTGGTGGTGATGGCGGAACATGTGATATGACAGGTGCTATCACCGGTGATATGAAAGGTGCTATCACCGGTGATATCACAGTTGATATCACATGTGATATCACATAGGATATCACCAGTGATATCACACAGGATATCACCAGTGATATCACACAGGATATCACCAGTGATATCACACATGATATTACAAGTGTTTGAGCTTCTTCAGTTTATTTTATGGATAACATCATGATAAGGTAATAGAATTTATTCATTTAATTATGATATTCAACATATGAGTAATATCACAGGTGATAAATCAATAAAATAAGCCAAAGTAGACATCATTTATGTTACTCGAATATTTTCTTCATTTTAGTGTATTATCACTTGTGATAATCTAGTTACAAAATAAACAATGTATAATATCACAAATGATCAATCAGTTAAGTCTCACATGTATTAAATGTATTTTCAAAGGCCTCTTAAATCAAACTCAGATACAAATTCAGATTCCATAACCGAGCCAAATATTGTTCTCAAGCAAGTCTTAATTCTAGAAAGTTATATAGAACTCCATTGTTTTATAAGAACAATGTTTAAAACGTGCTTTGAATCCATGGTGATAATCTAGCTAGAATGAGCCTTCAGTCTTCAAATGGGCTTGGCATACACCCATTTGCACATCTTGACTGTAACCCTTAGAATCACATACAACCTGGAAACAATAAGTTCATTTGTAAATTCAAGACAAAAGTTGGCACATTACGATGACACAATAAATACACAAATCCACTAAGAAAGTAATTTATAGCATCATCTTAAAATAAATGTCAAAGGCGCAAGCATGCAAATGAAAGAGATTGGATAGTGCAACCCCAATGAAGAACACACTTGCGACCAAATGAACCTCATTTCCCTTCAGTTAGACTGACAAAATGCTAATGTCATACAAATGAATTTCCAACTGAAAACTAACCTTCTAACTATTCACTTTTGATTAGGTCCTGGGGCTGAGCAAAAAAGCTTTTGCATTTTTTGCTACCTCTGCCTCCAAAATCGACGCTAGCATTACATCAGATCTGTTTGCAGCACCTGGCACTGATTAAATAAGCGTTATCATTAGATGTGCATCCATAAATTACTATCTAGTATGAAGAGAAAAACAGTTAGTCCAGATTCATCAGTAAGCTGACTCATAACTTCATTATTTGAAGGTTCGGAACGTAAAGCTGCAGACTCAGCCAACCTCGCATACGCAGTGGCTTGGCTATGGATATCAGATGAGGGCGAGGGTGGGGCTGTTGGAGCCGGTGTACTATAAACCTGCGCTTCAAATTATCAAAATCCATCAAACATTTTCACTACAGATCTCGCACATGAAAGTTGAGTTTCAGGATTTAAACCTTAGAGGTCGATGCTGGTAGTGGAACATCGCTTGGCTTTTCAACATCAGTAGTCGCTAAGGAAATACCAAAAAATACATTTCATCAGAGATTATGTACGACAAACATGAATTAAAATTATAAAATAAAAATTGTAGACGGTGAAACCGTTTGCCGTAAGATTTTGGGCAACATTGTCCACTAGTCTGCTAGTTAATAGTTCGGATTTCATGTCGTATTGCTTCAAGTTGAGCAATAGTATCTTGAAGTTCCTTGTGCACCTAAATTTGATAAAAATTATTTCATACAAGCGTACTTCAATAACAGATATTGCGCAAATGTTCAACACTAATCACTACCGAAACAATCAAAAGCAACAACTTCAAACAACCGGCAACGAAACTTATACATCTCAAATTAACAAATCGATAATGAATATATAACAAACCTATGATCAACAATGTATGATCAAGTTGTAGTGCAATTAACCTTTCTTATTATATACAAATCGACTGATATGACACTGCAACTGACTTAGATCCATTTAATCAAGTTATCTTTTCTCACACATAAACAAAAATGGACAGAATTTATGTTATATATAGGGTTAATTACCAGGAAACGTAAGCAATTTGTCACTTTTTTAGAACACCAGCTTCACCATCTATAAATGGTTTACCCTCCTCATAAAAGACCACTTCCTGGGTCAAAGAAAAGCGATACAGTCGTTAGAGCCATTTTAAGAACAGTCAACGGTGTCCCATAAGTTGTACTAAACAAAAGCATAAAGTAACATTATAACTTAGACGACTGCTAACAACTTACTTGTCCACCTTGCATTCCTTTCTCGTGATATCGGTGATAAAGTTCCCTTCCCTTTCATACTCGACATTAGGGCACTGCCCGTAGACCTGAAGAACAAAAAAAGCATATGTATATAAGAAATAATATTGAGACACAATCACAAATATAAACCGCCCACAAGACAGAAAATGAGCATCTTAGATTAGGTGAATTACAGAACGTGTTTGATTTTGATGAATCATACTCAGATGGTACCCCAATAAAAATGTTCAACTTTCGCCACTACCTCTAAATACTAGAACAAATTCGTAACCACATCGTAAAAACTGCCTCATTCGTAACGTTTTCTCGCTCATCTACCAATATAATTCCCAAGCATCTTAACATGGCCTAGTACTAAGTCCTAACCTTTGTGGCTCAACATTTCAAGTATCAGGTACAATAGTCGAAAATCCATACACAAGAGACTTCTAATTTGATTAAATTAAACAACTTTTACCATTAATTAACAATGATCCAACTACTTGTTCCGGTATGCAAAATTAATTCCAAATTAACATAAAAAAATGAACAAGACCCACTTATTTCTCATGAACATTAAGTCGAACACCTTATATGCAAATTGAAATACAAAACTCCATATCTCACCTATGTATCCAATATCAATTACAAGCTCATATCAGTTGGTTACATGTTAAATGCAATTGATTTGAAGTAAATGACATACACCAAGCCCGGTCCTTGACCTGAACCAAGCCCGGTTTGTCCCGGATTGTGGCCCGGTCATATTAAATCCCGGCTATCATTTTAACTTTTTATCTGGTTTCAAGTGGCAGCTGCGATTCTATATTGTATATTACCAAAAAAAATAAAAATCACAGAAGATAAAGGGACATTCTAAAAGGAAGTAACTATGGATATCAATGTCACATTTTAATTTGAACAAACCACTGATTTACAGTTGTATACTTGTATAACACATCAAAGTACAAAAATAACATCAAAATCACAAAAAATAGGAAATAACAAAAAAAATAACTGAATTAAAGAACCACACCATCATCTGGAGAATCAATCAGTTCATTTTGAACCATATTTTTTGCCGGATTCGTGGTTGTAGACTTCGATTGTTCTATTTTAGTGTGTTTTATCATATTTAATCGGTAAAATCACGGTTGATTTTAGTGATTTGCAGTTAGGGTTTTAATTTTTGTGAGAGAAAAAGAGTGTTTTTTTGTGCGGGTATTGGTTGAATGGGGAGAATAGTGGGCGGAGAAGTTACACTTTTAGTCCCTCCGTGTTTTTTTTACCTTTGATATGGTCTCTTTTAAATTCAAGGATATGGACTGCTCAGATCAGTCCCACAGTCTCTAGCATTTTTTGAGTTCCCAAAATAAAGCGACTCTGCTAACAGATCCACTTTGTTACGAACTAGTAAACCATTGTCACTGTCACGTATGTTTAGACATTAAATTAATCATATCTTTAAGCTTGCCTGTCATTTCTCCTCATAAAAAGTGATACCTTTTTCATAACAAACATAAATATTAATTTGTACTACTAACGTAGTAAAAAAAATTACTTCACAAAAAGTGTTAATTACATAAATGGTCACTGTGGTTTGGCGGTTTTTCACTTTCAGAAGTTTTTTTTTTACTCATTCCGTCACTGTGGTTTGCATATATTACGGATCCAGTCCAATTCCGAATAAAATGACAAAAAAGCCCTTGTCATTTTTTTTTTCAAATGAGTAAATTACATAAATGGTCACTATGGTTTGTCTATTTTTTCACATTTAGTCCTTTAGACTAACGGCCGTTAGTCATTCAAACGTTTTCGTCCGTATTTACACGTTTTCGTCCGTATTTACACATTTTTGTCCGTATTTACACGTTTTCGTCCGTTTTTACACGTTTTCGTCCGTATTTACACGTTTTCGTCTGTTTTTACACGTTTTTGACAGTATTTACACGTTTTCGTCCGTATTTACACGTTTTTGTCGGTATTAACACGTTTTCGTCCGTTTTTTACACGTTTTTGTCAGTATTTACACGTTTTCGTCTGTTTTTACACGTTTTCATCCGTATTTACACGTTTTCGTCCGTTTTACACGTTTTTGTCAGTATTTACACGTTTTTGTTCGTTTTCACACGTTTTCATCCGTATTTACACGTTTTCGTCCGTTTTTACACGTTTTCGTCCATTTTTACACGTTTTTGTCAGTATTTACACGTTTTCGTCCGTTTTTACACGTTTTCATCCGTATTTACACGTTTTTGTTCATTTTACAAGTTTTTGTCAGTATTTACACGTTTTCGTTCGCTTTTACACGTTTTCGTCCGAATTTACACGTTTTTATCCGTATTTACACTTTTTCGTCCGTTTTTACACGTTTTTGTCAGTATTTACACGTTGTCGTCCGTTTTTACACGTTTTCATCCGTATTTACACGTTTTCGTCCGTTTTTCATGTTTTTGTCATTATTTACACGTTTTCAAATGTTTTTACACGTTTTCAGCCGTATTTACACGTTTTTGCCAGTATTTACATGTTTTCGTCCGTATTTACACGTTTTTGTCCGTATTTACACGTTTTCGTCCATTTTTACATGTTTTTGTTCGTTTTTACACGTTTTCATCCGTATTTACATGTTTTCGTCCGTACTTACACGTTTTCGTCCGTATTTACTCGTTTTTGTCCGTATTTACACGTTTTCGTCAGTTTTTACATGTTTATGTCCGTTTTTACACGTTTTTGTCAGTACAAACAAAAACGTGTAAATACTAACAAAAACGTGTAAAACGGACGAAAACGTGTAAATACTGACAAAAATGTGTAAAACAGACGAAAACTTGTAAAAACGGACAAAAATGCGTAAATACTGACAAAAACGTGTAAAAACGGACGAAAACGTGTAAATACGAATGAAAACGTGTAAAAATGAACGAAAACGTGTAAATATGACGAAAACGCGTAAAAAACGGACGAAAACTTGTAAAAACGAACGAAAACGTGTAAATACCGATGAAAACGTGTAAAAACGGATGAAAATACGGATGAAAACGTGTAAAAATGGATGAAAACGTGTAAATACGGACGAAAACGTGTAAATACGGATGGAAACGTGTAAACACGGACGAAAACGTGTAAATACTGACAAAAACGTGTAAAAAACGGACAAAAACGTGTTAATACTAACAAAAAACGGGTAAAAACGGATGAAAACGTGTAAATACGGATGAAAACGTGTAAAAACGGACGAAAACGTGTAAATACGGATGAAAACGTGTAAATACGGATGAAAACGTGTAAAAACGGACGAAAACGTGTAAATACGGACAAAAACGTGTAAAACGGTAAAGACCATAAAATAACAACTTACTTTCTCCATTTTACCGAGACGAAACACGTACTTTTTTATCAACATTTAAGCCAACGAAACTTGCAAATATTGTTCTAAGGTCAACAAAAAGACTTATTATATTAAAAATAATAATTGAAATGACTATATTACCCTTGTCTTCTTAAACTATACCCATCATCTTCTTCCAGCGTTACTTAGCCAACGAAACTTGCAAATATTGTTCTAAGGTGAACAAAAAATGAAAAAATTTAAAATAAATTAAAAAAATTAAAAAAAATTAAAAGATTAAAAAAAAAATTGATTATTTTTTTTCGAAAATATTTTTTTTATCGACGATTATTTGCAACGTTAGTCCTTTATACATTTTTGTCCGTTTTTCTTACATTTTCATACGGTTTTGTCCGTTTTTATACGTTTTCGTCCGTTTTTCTTACGTTTTCATACGGTTTTGTCAATTTTTTTTACGTTTTCGTCCGTTTTTCTTACGTTTCATACTATTTTTTCCCTTTTTTTTACGTTTTCGTCCGTTTTTCTTACGTTTCATACGGTTTTGTCCGTTTTTATCCGTTTTCGCCCGTTTTTCTTACGTTTCATACGTTTTTGTCCAATTTTCTTACGGTTTTGTCCGTTTTTATTCGTTTTCGGATGTTTTTCTTAAGTACGAAAAAAATTTAAAAAATTAAAAAATTAAAAACAAATTAAAAAAAAAAATGAAAAAAAAAATTTCCGAAATTTTTTTTTCGAAAAAATTAAAAAAATTTTGAAAAAAAATATTTTCGAAAAAAAAATTTCGGGAATTTTTTTTTTCAAAATTTTTTTTTAATTTTTTTTCGTACTTAAATAAAACATCCGAAAACGAATAAAAAAACCGTAAGAAAATTGGACAAAAACGTATGAAACGTAAGAAAAACGGGCGAAAACGGAATAAAAACGGACAAAACCGTATGAAACGTAAGAAAAACGGACGAAAACGTAAAAAAAGAAAAACAGTATGAAAGAAAAAACGGACGAAAACGTAAAAAAAATGGAAAAAACCGTATGAAAACGTAAGAAAAACGGACGAAAACGTAAAAAAAAGGAAAAAACAGTAAGAAACGTAAGAAAAACGGACGAAAACGTAAAAAAAATGGAAAAACCGTAATGAAAACGTAAGAAGAAACGGATGAAAACGTATAAAAAACGGACAAAACGTAGAAAACGTAGAAAAATGAAAGAAAAACGAACAAAAATGTAAGTAAACGGACAAAGGATAACGTCTGCAAATAATCGTCGATAAAAAAATATTTTCGAAAAAAAAAATTCGGAAAAAAAAAAATCAAAATTTTTTTTAAATAATTTTTTAATTTGTTTTTAATTTTTTAATTTTTTGTTCACATTAGAACAATATTTGTAAGTTTCGTTGGCTAAGTAACGCTGGAAGAAGATGATGGGTATAGTTTAAGAAGACAAGGATAATATAGTCATTTCAATTATTATTTTTAATATAATAAGTCTTTTTGTTGACCTTAGAACAATATTTGCAAGTTTCGTTGGCTTAAATGTTGATAAAAAAGTACGTGTTTCGTCTCGATAAAATGAAGAAAGTAAGTTGTTATTTTATGGTCTTTACCCTTAATAAAATATTTTACTTTTAGCTTCTCATCGTATATCCAATAGCTAGTTTTGCGACATTTGTAAATAGACATTTCAAAGGTGTTTGAGGTTGTATTTCGATAAAGATTATCTATTCATTTCTAGCTATCCATTATAAATCAGAAATGACTTTGAGGCTGAGAAGCCTGAAGATATGTTTAATTGCATGTCCAAACTTACATGACAACATCTTATTGATTGATGCGAAAAGATCCACTTTGTTACAAACTAGTAAACCACTGTCACGTATGTTAAGACATCAAATTAATCATATCTTTAAGCTTGCCGGTCATTTCTCCTCATATAAAGTGATAACTATTTTATAACAAACATAAATAGTAATTTGGACTACTAACGTAGTTAAAAAAATTACTTTACAAAAAATTTAGATAATCTTTGTCAAAACAACCTCAAACACCCTTAAATGTCTATTACAAATGTCTCAAAACTAGCTATTGGTTATACCTTGAAGTGCACTACTACAAAAAATCTCATAGAGACTTGTTAGAATGGCTCATTGAAAGTGGTTTAAGAACCACTCTAGGCGAGAGGTATCTCTATAACCAAAACATATAGAAACCGGTTAGACAACCGGTGTCTAATATGAACATCAAAACCGGTTTTGCTCGTAAGAACCGGTGTCTACATGCCTCTAGTATGGAGTAAAGAGACCAATTTTTATATAAAAACCGGTTTTGGTGAGATTTTTTTTTTATTTTTTAAAATTATTCTTATTTTTGCGAAAAATATAAAATTTTCATAATTTCATAATGTACAACTAAATTAAAGTGCATAAGATACATGCCAATATAAGAACCTAAAATCAGATTTTCTATCATTGAACTTACTCTACTTATAAAAACTTAAAATCTAGCGTACATTTTATTACCAGTATCTAATTAGAAGCATATTTCTTTCTCTCCAATACAAGTTATATATCTTTCTTTGCAATATCACATGTACTTTGCACATAAACTCTTTCTCTTTTAGTGTAGCTTTCAATTAGATCAACCAAGTGTGCGAACTTGCAATACAACATGCATCAATTCATTAAAATATATATAGCCGATACCCAAGTTATAGTAAGCATACCAAACAGACCCTGAAACTAGATTACAACAGCACAGCAAGCAAGCAAGCATATTTGTTACATATTCTAGGACAGATTAGTAGGCTGCAAACATATTAACGAATTCTTGACTAATCAATATCTATTCTGTCACATCTAGTAGCATTTTAATGCACACTAACGAATATCCATGGAACTTGTTAGTAATTTCAGCAGTACTAACAATAGTGTTGTTGTAACAACATGTAAGGGGGGATAGTAATTTCAGAAATTCAAATATATAAAATTTAATCGAAGTGCAAAGTAGCAATATGATATATATAATATCAGTCAGTGGTAAAATCAGTTTTAGAATTCTTAATAAAAGGTTACAGCTTTAAGTTGTTTCGTTTAACTTGATCAAATCAAACTGTATCAAACTATGTGCTGTAACATGATACCACTTTCAACTTTAAATCATTTTAAATTTATAGTGAACAACTGTTACCTCTTATGCTTCCATGATTGGCTTCAATCATTTTTTTTGTCAAGGTTCCACGTATGTTTTCTTCTTTTTTGATAATTTTCGAACTAAAAGAAAGGTACAAGAGAGTTAATTCTTTTACATCATTGTGAGAAATGTGCCTCAACAACATATTAAAACATTTAATAGTAGGGTCATGATGCTAAGTTCCATAGTATATAAGTGAAATATACTATGACATCCAAGGCCTCTTTAGCAGCCGTAGCTTTTGCAAAAAGACTAGTTAATATGGTGAAGCCTTAGCTGCATCTTAGAAATAGATTGCCGTCTATTATTATTTTAATAATAGTCAAAATTTTAAAAAAAATAATGATTTTAAGATATTTATTCATTAGAAATATATACTCTTGACGACTTTCATAGCATTTGATATGTTTCCAATTTAGCTATATCTTACTAGTTTGGCCTGTTAAAGATATACATAACCCGAATCTAACCATTTGTAGTAGTAAATGGGTCAAAATAGCCTCCTAGACAACCTATTATAACAATTAAGTGTAGGGTCCTGATGTACAATTCCACATAATATGAGAGAAATGAAAGGTACTGTGACAAACCTCTCTCTTTATAAGTCGCAGCCTTTTCATGAGGCGGTTTATATGTTGATTTCTTTGGATCAGAAGGACGATTAATGTGTTTGAGAGGGGCTGGGAAATTATATGAATATGATTGTAACCTTGTGGTTTGCTAATTGCTATCCATTTTTAAAGAGCCAACAGACTTGCCAAGCTCTCCAATGTCACCAATGTCAAAAGTAAAATAATTTAGTATAGACTAAAAAAAGAAAAAGAAAAAAAAAAGTAGCATATGATTACCAAACAAACGTACCTATAGAAAAATACACCCATAAACAACTACAAATTGTTTTCCAGAGAATGACCATTGAGCATCATCTACTGGCACTTTCTACTCTTGTGGTAGCATGACGGTGGGTATGTGTATGTCTAGATCAGTTTGATCAGGCTCACAAACCATCTTGTAGAGTTCTGAAGAATTACAAAGTAAAAGAATAAATGTTTGATTTTATCTCATCTGCATTTTATAATGAGCTGCCACATAGTTAAAAGTAAAATGTTTGGCAACTCTTGATATGCTGAAAATACCATCTAATAAAGTTGTATAAAGAAATCGTACGGAAACGAGTCAATATGATAAGGGGTATTTGTAGTCACCTGTTTGGTTGTTTATAATAAGGACTGCTGAAGCACCACCAGCTTGTGCAATGTTTACCTTTGTTGTGAATTTGCAGCGACCTCGGGTCACCATGATGACATCACCAGTAAGCTACCATAAGATGTATATAACTAGGTTAGTCGCTACTGTATATCAGCACGAGTAACGACTAATAAACTATTTATAAAAGAAATTAAGTTCAAACCTTTTTTCTTGGTGGACTGCAACAATCACGAGGGTCTGATTGAATAAGACGAGTTTGGTTTGCATTTTTCACCTTTGATACGATGGTAGTACCAAATCTAGCACCAACACCGACAAACTCAGGGCCTTCCACACCATTAACCCATGTTTGAACTTTTACCTAGCAAAGACAACCATCATCATACAATGGCGATCAAAACTTGACATACAAAACCACCAACGAAAGCGAAAGAAAGATAAAAAAATTAAAGAGTAGAAAGTGGGTCAAATAGAACTAGCTTTTCAAGCAATATGATATCTATACGTAAACCACTTCAAATAAATATAAGATGAAGCATATTGTTTTCAACTGAAATCACTAATAATATCTACATGTAACATACGATCAAGCTATAAGCCTATAACCACACTTTAAGTGTCTATATATCGCAATCTTGCTATTCATGAAATCTCTAACAATGACATACATCTATAACATACTCTAAATCTGTACATACATATGACATAAAGTCAAGCTATAAGTCACTTCAAATATCCAAAGATGATACGCAATGAACTTACAACTTACTTCAAATTGTTTTACATAAACATACAATCAAAACTATTATCTCACTTCTTTGCATTGGACATTTTGGAAGTGATTTTTATTGCATTTTGATGTCACGTGTAACAACTTTCCAATGTTTGGGTGTAGTCAGAATCAAAACTATTATCTCACTTCTTATGATCTAACTATTTACTGGTCATTTCACATTATATCACTAAGTAATCATTTTCAATCACAGCCTCAAACAGTCGAACCTATACCATTTCACGCCAAATTTTGACTATTCCATATAGCAAAACCACTTTGAAAACGCGAAACACCCCATTAATCCATAATTTAACATACATGAAAGCTAAAATTTACTTAAAATCAGTAAACTACCACATGGAACCAAACTAAAAGTTTAGAAAAAAATACCCATTCAGAATTACCTCCTTTGCCAATGCTTTCAAGACTAAATCCATAATTAGAACGTCTGCCGCCTCGCGAGCCACCACCTCTGCCGCCTACGGGATCATCACCTCCGGCAACACCGTTATCAATTGGCCAACGTGGATCCTGCACAAATCAAATATTTTATAAACAAACACATAAATAATAATGAGAGATAATTAATAATGAAGTCGATCTTACCCAAGTTTGTGTCCAAATGGTGGCCTTGGCTCCGGTTGGGTTTGTTTCCAACTCTTTGGCACCGGCCAATGTTAGGGGTTGCTCGACGATGAGCTGGGGGACTTTGAGCCTTATCCTCAAATAGTTACAAATGACCGTCCACTTGTTAGGGATATAAGGGCCCAATCGAACTCCCCTTACCCTTCCGCCGCTAGAAGCATGATGGTACCATCGGTCATCATTTGATTCACAGCTTGTGTGAACCATATAAAACGGGCGGGTTCGGAGAACATCAAAGTATAGATTCCGAAGTTGTGCCTCCATTCCCACCTCCCTCCCAGGTTTTCAAGAACCTGGTGTGCCGCATTCTCAAAAATTTCAGCACTCAACTCCGTTCCCTTTATTTTCCTATTTTTAAGCAGAGCGCTATACCTTTCTCGGTACCCCGTCAATATTGCAGAATGCAACCAACGATTACGTGTTCCAAGTTTCCCCAGTTCATACAAATCGTAGCCATCATGAATACCCACCAAATATAAATCAAATTTTCTAAACTACCAACTAAAACGTTTTTTTTTTTCAAAATGAACATTCAATTTTGATGAAACCTCTATAACGATTTCGATGGAGCTCAGTGGCAAAAAGGTGAATGAACTCACCCCATCGAAAAAAAAATAATATATATTTCGATGAAACCTTAACCTTAGGGGGTGAGTTCATTCACCTTTTTGTGGCTGAGGTCCATCGAAATCGTTATAGAGGTTTCATCAAATTGAATGTTCATTTGGAAAAAAAAAAAAACGTTTTAGTTGGTATTTTAGAAAATTTGGTTTGTATTTGATGGGTATTCATGATGGATTCAATTTGTATGAACTAGGGAAACTTGGAACACGTAATTGTTGGTTGCATTTTGCAATATTGACGGGGTACCGAGAAAGGTATAGCGCTCTGCTTAAAAATAAGAAAATAAAGGGAACAGAGTTGAGTGCTGAAATTTTTGAGAATGCGGCACGCCAGGTTCTTGAAAACGTGGGAAGGAGGTGGGAATAGAGGCACAGCTTCGGAATCTATGCTTTGATGTTCTTCGAACTCGCCCGTTTTACTTGGTTCACACAAGCTGTGAATAAAATGATGACCGATGGTACCATCATGCTTCTAGCAACAGAAGGGCAAGGGGAGTTCGATTAGGCCGCTTATATCCCTAACAAGTGGACGGTCATTTGTAACTGTTTGAGGATAAGGCTCAAAGTCCCCCAGCTCATCGTCGAGCAACCCCTAACATTGGCCGGTGCCAAAGAGTTCGGAAACAAACCCAACTGCAGCCAAGGCCGCCATTTGGACACAAACTTGGGTAAGATCGACTTCATTATTAATTATCTCTCATTATTATTTATATGTTTATAAAATATTTGATTTGTGCATACCGTTCAAAGTCACCATACCATTCAAAGTCGCAGCCAATACGGTATCCCTTCCTCCTAGCTAATATATATGGTTATAAAAAATTAGTTGATTTTGTGAATAAACAAAAATATTCAGTGCATATGTTTTATAATAATAATTACCTTTGCATTAATCTTCATTTCCACATTTTCAAAATACTGGTTACTCGTCTTCATGACATAAGACTTTTTAAAAGGTCAAACTTACGGTAAATTAGTTCCACAAAATCATATAATTATAATATAAACAAACATATAAATTAAAATGAATTATAATAATGAAAGTCTTACCCAAAATTTAATGAAAAGGCGGCCCAGGCTCAGTTGTAAAAAGAAATGAAGAGGAGAGTAGATGGTGGAGATGGTGACAGCCGTGGTGGCGACCTCGAACCAAACGGACCCAAACAAAACTCGGACCCAAATCTCAATCTCTTGATCTCTTTCTGTAGAAAGCATCGTACGGCAGTGGTGGAGGAGGGTGATGAAATTTGAGTTGTGTGTCCTCTCCTGATGTTTCGACCATTATTAAAAGAAAGAAAAGAAGTACACTGGTATGTTTGAGTTTTGTTAGTACACTGGTTAATTGTTGCTCAGTTTTAAAGAGATGGAGAGATGTGGGTTGTTAGATGGTATTGAATGCAATTTTAATTTTTAAGATAGGAGGGAGTGAATATGAATGGTTGGATTGATGAAAGAAATAATAGACGGTGGAGATTGTTTGATGTGGGAAGGTGCGGATCGTGATCCGTGTGGTTTTCCAATGGAGTAGTCTCATTTGTGTTTCTTCCATTCCAACTGAGCTTGAACAAACACATGTTTGTTTCGGCTCATTCAGATCTGAATACGTCTGAAGTCTGATTCAGTCAGACATTTTCAGATTCAGACTGTTTGTTTAATCAGACATCTGAAGTCTGAATACATCTGAATAGGGTCTGATTCATTCAGACATTTGAATATGTCTGATTACATCTGAAAAGCTTAAACTGTACACCTACTTCTTTTCAATCCTTGTCTCCCCATCTTGGTCTTGATTTTTTATTAATAATGATGAATTGAGGGTCTTTTGGTTTGTTTTATAGCGAAATGATTGTTTTTTGTTTATTCAGATACTTTATAAAAACAAACAGACTAAAACAATCAGATTCAGACATGGTATTAAGATTCAGATATAAAATGTCTGAATAAACAAACAGCACCTGAGCTTGAACAAACACATGTGATGCTTGTGGGAGTAGGTTAGTCGGTGTCAACTTAAATGTGTGTTTAATGTCTTTTGATGTACTTCCCAAAGTGCTTCCATTGTGAAAAGAGTTTTGTCAATCTCCCAATTTTGGTTACAATTTAAAATTGAATTCAAAATCAAATTACAATTTAGTTGTTTGTTAATCGAGTAATAGGTAGGAATAAATAATCTCTTACTACCTATTGCAATGACGTGAAATATTTCACCATTATGTAAACACTTTTCTTCTGTACAGTTTGAAATCAAACTTAAGTATTTAACATTCTGATTTCACATTAGACGACGTATCAAAATATACTAAACGCACCCTTAGCAACTCGAATGATGTAGGTAATTCACACTTCTCCCTCACGGGACTTAACGCACAAACTCTTGGTTGGTGAACACATTAGCTAATTGTTTTTGCACTATTATTACTTCGTATGTAAATTGTTCCCAACCTTGATATTCAATTATTTCAAACGAGTTCTTGCCCTTTTATAATAATTTTTCTTGGCACAATGAACAATATATTGATATGAAGATCAAGAAGATCCCAAATCGATGATACACTTGGGTACAAAAGTACAATTGGACTTTGCTAAAAAACTTGAAACACATTTATAAGAGCTTGAAAGTGAAATCAAAGCTTGAACTTTGAACCAAAACATCTTCCTTTATCTACTTCTAACATAATTTTCTTTTTCAACACTAATATAAGCTATATTCTTTTTGTGTTGGCAAGTAAAATAATACTGAGTATCAGCACACAAGCAAAAGCGAAAACCTTCATTTTTGAAGCTGTAAGTATCGTGTGTTAAACTTGGTGGCTAAAGTTAAAGGACTCGGAATGATGATACTAACAGCGTTGAAAAAACCAATGTAATTTTGTGCTAGCTTCTTGCTAGTCTCTTTTAATAAATCTTTGCACTTCAAAAAAAAAAAAAAAAAAAAAAAAAAAAAAAAAAAAACATTAACGATCATGTTGATTCCATCATCATAGTCATATTTTAACGATCATAACTAAACATACTAGATACGATATGTATGTTCATATAATTAAACATGACATATATGATATCTAACTTCATATAATAGTTTAACCTCGTTATCATAACATAACATATCAACCAGATAGACATCAAAGTTACTCAGCTTGGTATTTCCATTTTGTATGTATCATTAAAGACTTTCTCATGGGATTGTTAATCGCGAGTTTTATAGTACTTTTGTTGCATGAAAAACTTAAATTTGTGATAATCCCAACCGCAAATAGTTATCTGAAGGAGAGTGATTATATCATACTCTTATATTCGTATGCAACATACAATAAGTACACTAAAACATACTGTAAGCGTTTAACTTTCAACACCTAACTTCATGGCATATATGATTGTTTTTCTAGTAGCCGCGGTGTCGGACTTTTGAGTTTTGACACCTAAATCCTCAAGCTTTTGTTTGATCCATTAAAATTTGCACATTACGATGTGTCAACATCTAATCTTGAACCATAAAGAAAACAATTTCATATTCATATTTCAAATTTCACTTTCTATATATACTTTAGTGGGTCTTTGTAATTAAATGTGGAGTTTACAATTAAAAGGTTGAAACAAGTAAACAACCATTCTTATACAAAGAACTAAAGAAGGTGAAATGTCATAAATTCGTAACGTATCTAATTTATGAAACTTTAATTACTTCTCTCAACCTCTAACACTTTGAATTGAAGACTCAAATTTATTAAAGTGTCAACCAAACTCCACCGACCCAGGAATTCAATTAAACTCACAATTTGCTATTATGAACTCATTCAAGTGCTACCTACCCCATATCACTCCCAAGTCTTCTTATAAGTCTTCTGTGATTATACATATAAAATATTGTAATAATCAATATACACTTTCAGGAGGTCGTGGAAACTCAAAATAAAGGTTAAACATGGTAAGACTCCATTAATGAAAGTGATGTTCGCATATTGAATATGGTTCCAACTAAGAAGGTTGATAAGACTCCATATGAATTATGGACTGGAAAAGCTCTCAATTTGTCTTACTTAAAGATCTGGGGTTGTGAGGCATTTGTTAAACGTGACTCACCTGACAAACTCCAACAAAGATCTGTTAAGTGCATCTTCGTAGGATACCCTAAGGAAACAAGGGGTTACTACTTTTACTTCCCACCAGAAAATAAAGTCATCGTGGCTAGATATGGTGAATTCCTTTAGGAGAGTTTCTTGTCTCAAGAATTTAGTGGGAGAGTATATGATCTTGAAAATGATCAAGAAGATGTGTCACATTCTAAGAACACTAACGCACTTCCTGTGGAACTTGAAAGTTTAGGTCCTCCACATGAAGTAGAAGTGGTACCCATCCGTAGATCTTCAAGATCTACAAAGGCTCCTAATCGTCTATGTTTAAACGTAGAGTGTGAGGAAACTATACTAGGGGATCTTGATGAGCCAACTAGTTATAGAGCTGCCATTGATAGTCCTGAAAAGGACAAATGGCTGGTAGCCATGGAAGGGGAAATGCAATCCATGACAGACAACAAAGTCTGGATTGAAGTAGACCTTCCACCCAATGCTAAGGTAGTTGGGTGTAAGTGGCTCTTCAAAAAGAAGACTGACATGGATGGCAATGTACACACCTACAAAGCTCGTTTGGTGGCCAAAGGCTTTACCCAAACATACGGTGTTGACTATGAGGACACATTTTCTTCTGTAGCCGACATTAGAGCTATTAGGATTCTTATAGCCATAGCTGCCTACTATGACTATGAGATTTGGAAAATGGATGTCAAAACCGCTTTTTTGAATGGTCGCCTAGATGAAGACATCTATATGGCGCAACCTGAGGGGTTTGTGAATCCACAATTTCCTGAGCGTGTATGCAAGCTTCAAAGATCCATTTATGGATTGAAGCAAGCATCCAGGCAATGGAATATGAAATTTGATGAGGAAATCAAGAAGTTTGGATTTACTCAAAATTTCGATGAGCCATGTGTATACCACAAAGTTAGTGGGAGTAACACTACTTTTCTTGTCCTATATGTCGATGACATATTAATCATGGGGAATCATATACCAAGCCTTAATGAAGTTAAGGACTATCTTGGTAATTGCTTTTCCATGAAGGATTTAGGAGAAGCAGCTTACATCCTTGGAATCAAGATCTATAGAGACAGATCTAAGCGGTTAATCGGATTAAGCCAAAGTGCTTACATGGATAACATATTGAAGAGATTCAATATGCAAAATTTCAAGAAGGGATATTTGCCCATGCAAGTAGAACATTGCTTATGTAGCGAAATGTGTGCTTCTACACCTGAAGAGGTGGCATACATGAAGAAAGTTCCATATGCATCGGCAGTAGGTTCTATCATGTATGCAGTTAGATGTACAAGGCCAGATGTGGCGTTCGCTCAAAATTTGACCAGTCGTTATCAGCAGAATCCAGGTAAAGATCACTGGCATGCTGTTAAGAACATACTTAAGTATTTAAGGAATACTAAAGATATGTTTCTTGTTTTCGGGGGAAATCCTGACGCAGAACTGAATGTTACAGGTTTCTGCGATGCGTCCTTTCAGACTGATAAAGATGATACGAAGTCTCAGACGGGTTACGTTTTTGTCATAAATGGAGGAGCTATAAACTGGAAGAGCAAGAAGCAGAGTACAACGGCTATGTCTGCTACAGAAGCTGAGTATATTGCTGCATCGGAAGCTCCACAAGAAGCTGTTTGGATAAGGAAATTCATTTCGGATCTTGGAGTGATGCCGTCAAATGATTTACCTATAAATGTGTATTGCGACAACTCTGCTGCAATCACATTCACCAATGAACCTGGAGTTATGAAAGGCGCCAGACATTTTTGTAGAAAATATCACTATGTTCGAGAACAAGTCAAACTTGGTGAAAGCAATGTACTCAAAGTTCACACAGATGACAATCTGGCTGATCCTTTCACGAAGGCATTACCTAAGGAATCGTTTACTCGACATGCTTAGGGTATTGGTCTTCGTTTAGCCGATAGTTTCATGTAAATCTGTAATTAGTATTTTGGATAAGGGACATGTAAACAATTATTATTTTAATGAAATAAAGTGCGGATAACGTTTATTCTCATTATTAATATTTGTGTCCTATATTTGCATGTTTAAATCCGTGAATAATTTAATTATTCTAAATAGTCCGTTGTCAATTAATAATATGGGAATATTATTAAACTAAGATAAATGTGGGAATTGGTAGAATGTACTGTAAGGCTGAGACACCAATGTCACATGATATTCAATATTGGAAAAATTGAATATAGGACTTATCCCAACTACATGATTATACTTTATGGGTCATAGTCATTAAGTATATCATGAATATTTATCCTCTGACTTGAGATACCATATAATTGCCGAGGATGTAGCTCATTTTCTGTAAGGTAGTCTAACGCTATCCGTAAAAGGTGGTTATAAGGGCTATTTTCGAAAATGATGCGAAGTTCAAGGGTTATGCACGTAGTCAATAAAGGATTTGTTCCTTCAACTCTGTGTTGAAGTTTAATACTGCTTGGTCACTCGTAGGGTTGACAAGATGTATCACAGCATGAAAACAGTCAAAATATCATTTGAGTACCATTTTCCCCCAAGGAAAGCATAATGAAAAAGGAGCTACGAGAACTCACCTTGTAGAGTGGTAGTCAGATATCACAATAATTCAGATAGTGTTCAGCACCAACACGCGACCTAGATTAGTAAGGTTTGTTTTAGTTCACAGACTACGTTCAAGACTCTACAAAATTTAATTCAAATGTTTTAAAGAGTTTATGTTATTATTGCTGGTGTGGCAGCATTTAAGTTTAAAAATGATTTTCTAAGCATTTGGAGGTATTGGCTCATTGGAAGTGCGTAAGTGTATGACGAGGAAATATCAAGGACGATTAAGATTCTGATTGGACAATAACTGATGCGTGGTTTTGCGACCTTACAACAGGTTTTACCTCTCGAGGGATCTCAAGAGGCTTGCAATCCCCACCAGGCAGTGTACCTGACCGATGTAGTATAGTGTAGTGGCAAGTACCGGGGGATTGATCGTTCTCTAGGGGAATAGTGTCGTTAGGATTGAAAAACTACTCTAATAGGTCTAAGGGTGAGGGAAGATTCTTTTTGTATTTTTATATTTTTATAAAAGCAAGTAAAATCTCGGGTTTGAAGGAGTGGGCGGAATTAGTTGCTAGTCAACTAACCCAAATAACTACAATTGTAAATAAAATAAAATAACTGAAAATAAAGAGGTAGTGGAACTTATATGGAGAGAAATGTGTTTACTTAGATTTCCTTACTCCCTAACTATCTTTTACCGGTTGATTAGTGTGTATTAATTGCGTGGATGACGGGTGTATTCCTTAATACCAATCGTGGGGTGGCGTACGTACTTCCCCAACTTTATAAGCTCCTACTTCACTCCTATGTCGAGCCGGCTAAGAAGCTCCTAACATGGGATCACTAGAATTCGCTCATGCATTAAATACAACCATAAAAACCTTAGTACGCATTGGTTCATGTTTCTTAAGACGTTCAAGCAAGTTACTGTATAGGAGGTTAGCCAGTTTTCTTAAGCCTAACATCGATAAACAATCATCCAATACAATTAATAACACACCAACAACCAATAATCAATAGCTAGGTTTCATTAGATCTAAGCAAACACAAGATAAATCTAGCCTAGCATGTTAAATAAAAGACAAGAAGAAGATATAATCAAACAACACATAGACATATTGAATGATTAATTGATTACTTATCTTCAATTGAACATGGGAGATCCAAGGGTATAAAACCCTTAAAAGTGGCAGAAAAATCGTCTTTAGGGTTTCTCCTCACAAAGTTGCACACTAATGACTAAAAATTATGAGAATATATATAGAAAATCAGATCTGACGGCGTCACGTTATAGAGCTGACGCCGTCACCTCGCCGCAGTTAGGGTTTCTTGATGGCCTTCTTGACGCCGTCCCCCTTTAATATTCCAAAATCCTCTCTGGCTTATCAAGGGTTGACGGCGTCACACTGGGGCTTGACGCCGTCACAGGAACTTTTCCAGCCGATTTTGAGACTTTGTCGTTTTCTTCACTTTTATGCTCCAAAAACGTCCAAAATGCTTCCTTTTCCAGATTTATTCTCCAAAGTACCTAAAATGACAAAAGGAACGATTTAGGGCAATATTTGATCAAATAAATACGATTTAGGGCTTAAATGACCCCCTAAAAGCGGTACACTTTTCGCTTCATCAAATACCCTTACACTTGAGATTTGCTTGTCCTCAAGCAAATGCGCTTTTATTCTAATCAAAATACAAGTTAGGGGTCATTTAACGCTAATATAAAAGTAATTACAACAAATAGTCGTTCCACTTTAATCATAATAAGCACGGAGATTACAAACTAGCACCTCACAAGTAGTGTTTAGATACTCACATCTCTTATGTGTCATAAAAGTATATCTCATAAATGAAAATGAATAATATCTCTCACTACCTGTCATAGCAAATAGATTACAATAGGCTTGGGAAAGGATCAAAAACCTCCTCCACTAGGCATGAGCACCTAAGATAAACTATCAAAGAGGGCTTTTACATGGGTTATAACGTTAGGTGTAGGGATATGATAAACACGGTTTTGTTGGATAAAGGATATTTTACTGGTGGCGAGTTAAAGATCTTGATTAATTACATGTACAATATGGCGTTGTTAAGCCAAGACTAGACTCGACTTAAGCTAATGAAAAAAAAATAACAAAAAGATAAAATAAACATAAAATGAAACGGGATGGTAGTCCGTATGTTTTTTTCTACTTTTTTTTTTTTTTTTTTTTTTTGCATACACTCTTGCCCTACCATCCAAAATAATACATCGTAGGGGGGTTGTATCCCCCTTACACTTGAACTTTTACATAACTTTACAATTAACTATTCTAATGACTCGAATTAAGATAATCACAACACTTGGAGTACTTTTAAAATATTTAGCACATATGGGGGTAATAATGTTGTTCTTCCCCATTACTCCATTACACTAGTACTTTACCTATGAGTCCCAATCGTCCCAAAACAATATGTACAAGGATATGACTCGACTTAGCAACCATGTAATCAATTAGATAATTAACTTGGGGTTTAAACAAATGTTGTCACAATAATGCACTAAAAAATGAGTGCATACAAGGTAGGCTAAGGCGATTTGGGTGTACATTTAAGTGGGGTGTAAACAAATTCTTACTTTAAGTAAAATGCTTAAAGTTAGAAACGAAAAGATAGGCTCTGAGGGGTGTACTAGGGGTATCGTGTACTAAAAATGAGTACAACGCAAAGGTGTGGGAGAATTACTTGACCAATGTAGCCAATGTAATTATAACAAAAACACAGGTGTAAAACAATGGGTTAATCCTAATGCCTCTTATCATGTAGTAAATCTAACTACACGAATGTAGTCTCACTTGTGGCCTCGGAATGGTCCTAATGCAAGTTCTAGAATCTAAGTGCTACCGGTACACACATCATAGCATAAATGCTTTTCCTACCAATTCTAGGGGCGCTCACATATTTGGGGGTGAAAATTTTTTTTAGTGGTACGGTTTTGTGCTAGTCATATAACTTCCTATCCATGAGACGCTCATTAAGACCAAAGTTTCACTCCAATATGTTGTAAAAAATTTTAAATTTGGCACTAAAATTGCCTTAACAGGTATTTCTCTCAGTTTTATTACACATCTACCATTAAACAAACGAAAAATCAAGCGTAATAGCATTCTCTAAGGTATCGTACTTTACCCCCCCCCCCCCTTACACTTAAGATGAACATTGTCCCCAATGTTTAAATAACAAGATGTAAAAGTGAATAAGGTAAAAGAATGAAATCAAATACTCCCCTGATTCGCTCGGTGGATAAAGAGGTAACATGGTTAGATCTTCTTCCAAGGTAATGTTGAAGCTTCAAGATTAAAGCAGCGCCAAAAGCTAGATTCCACATACATCTCCTTGTCCAAAATAACCTGTTAAACCTGAGAAAACAAACACGAAAACCTGCATAACATCGGCGGGATAAATCTGTATAAGGATATAATGCTTGTGGAATGATTATTTTGCAGATTCCTGGAGTTTATAAGTTAGAGATTTAATAAAGCATTTTATGATTCCGGAAGAAAAACAAAACTTTCAAAAAAAATTCCAGAAAACTGTTCCTGACGCCGTCAGAAGTGATCTGACAGATTTTTCATGTTAAGTTTCCGGAAAATTTCTGGAAAAACCTATACCTTACTTCCTGGAAATCCTGCAAAATATCATTATGACTCGATACAAGCATTTGACTCAAACAATTACTAATATGTATGTTAATTTAATATTGTTATGATTCATGTTCATTTGTTCTAATAAACCGATTTGGATTTCCCTTACACTTAACTTTTGCAAAATACCTTTATATGTAGTTAAGACGAAGTTAAAAACAAGATAAAGCATTTTCACAATTTAGTTTCGAACATGAATCAATAATAATAAAAATTAAACATACATACGGAAGCAAATAAAATCAAACAAACAAATAAATAAACACACAAAGCAAATAAAGCTTGGGTTGCCTCCCAAGAAGCGCTTTTCTTTATTAACGAGTCTTGTAGCTAGACTCAAAGTCACCGTACATTACGTGACTTCTTCATCAAAAGTTATGTCTTCCTCATTGATCATTTCATTACCATTCTCTTGATAATGCTTGACTCGTTGTATATTCACAGTGAATTCTCTATCCTCGTCGTCAATCAACACAACGGCTCCGGTTTTAGAGGAGCTCCTTACGGTAAAAGGTCCATACCATCTAGATTTAAGTTTTCCAGGAAATAGCCTTAAGCGAGAATTATATAATAAGACCTTGTCTCCTTCTGAAAACTCCTTGGGTCTCTTAATCCGTTGGTCATGCCATCTTTTTGCCCTTTCTTTGTATGTAATGGAAGATTCGTAAGCCTCTAATCTCAATTCATTGAGCTCTTGGAGCTGTAAGAATCTATTTGTTCCCGCAACCGTATAATCCAAATTACAAGCCTTAAGTGCCCAATATGCCTTGTGTTCCAGTTCTATTGGAAGATGGCATGCCTTGCCATATACCATACGGAACGGGGTTGTCCCGATTGGTGTCTTATAAGCGGTTCGAAATGCCCACAAAGCTTCATCGAGCTTAAAAGACCAATCTTTTCTGTTTTGATTGACTGTTTTCTCGAATATTCTCTTTATGGCTCTATTAGTGTTTTCGACTTGACCGTTGGTTTGAGGATGGTAAGCGGTGGAGAATCGGTGAGAGACTCCATATCTTTTCATAACTTTCTCCATTTGCAAATTGAAAAAATGGGTTCCCCTGTCACTAATAAGAGCTTTCGGAATTCCGAACCTAGCGAACAATTTTTTTAAGAAATGAATTACTACCCTAGCGTCGTTAGTCCTAAGGGCTTGTGCTTCCACCCATTTCGAAACATAATCAATGGCCACTAAGATGTATTCATTCCCTCCTGAAGATGGGAAGGGTCCCATGAAATCAATTCCCCAAACATCGAAAACCTCGCAAACTTGTATATAATTCTGCGGGGCTTCATCCCTTCTAGAGATATTCCCAGCTCTTTGACACGCGTCACAAGTCTGTATCATTCCCTTCACATCACGAAATATTGTAGGCCAATAGAATCCCGCGTCGAAGACCTTTCGTGCAGTAGTGTTCATTCCGTGATGCCCTCCAGATGGACCTGCATGACACTCTTTCATAATTCTGATAGCCTCCTTTTCCGAAATACAACGCCTGATTACATGATCCGGACATCTTCGGAATAAGAAAGGTTCATCCCAAAAGTAGTACTTTAATATATTGAAGAATTTCTTTTTTTCATGCCTGATCATATGCTCAGGAATGACTCTACTTGCCAGGTAGTTAGCATAATCCGCATACCATGGTTCAGAATCATTTATTGACATGAGTTGCTCTTCAGGAAATGACTCCCGAATCTCACTCTTGTCAGATTCAGTGAGGCTGGGGTTTTCGAGACGAGAGAGATGATCAGCCGCAAGATTCTCTGCTCCTTTCTTATCACGAATCTCTACATCGAACTCTTGCAATAGTAAGATCCAACGAATTAACCGCGGTTTAGCATCCTGTTTAGTGAAAAGATATCGAATAGCTGAATGGTCCGTAAAAACAACCGTTTTAGAAAGGATAAGATACTGGCGAAACTTATCAAAAGCAAATACCACGGCTAGTAATTCCTTTTCAGTGGTAGTGTAGTTTTCTTGAGCAGGATTCATGGTTTTGCTAGCGTAGTATATTGGCTGAAAGTGTTTGTTAAGCCTTTGGCCTAATACTGCTCCAACAGCATAATCGCTTGCATCGCACATGATTTCAAAGGGTAACTCCCAGTTAGGGGTGACCATAATTGGAGCTTGGGTGAGTTCCTGCTTCAATCGATCGTATGCATCCTTGCACTCTTGAGAGAAGTCGAACGGGGCATCCTTCACGAGCAACTGAGTCATTGGTCTAGCTATCTTTGAGAAATCTTTAATGAATCTCCTATAGAAGCCAGCATGACCCAAGAAGCTACGGATTGCCTTGACAGTTGTTGGATAGGGAAGTTTGGATATAACTTCAATTTTTGCCCGGTCTACTTCAATTCCACTTCCTGAAATTTTGTGCCCTAGCACAATCCCTTCTTTTACCATAAAGTGGCACTTTTCCCAGTTTAGTACCAAGTTAGTCTCCTCACAACGTTTGAGCATTTTCTCAAGGTTAGCAAGACAGCGATCAAAAGAGTTTCCAAAGACCGAAAAATCATCCATGAAGACCTCCATGCTGTCTTCCATTAACTCATGGAAGATTGCTGTCATGCAGCGCTGGAAAGTGGCGGGGGCGTTACATAGTCCAAAGGGCATTCGCTTGTAGGCGAAGGTGCCATAAGGGCATGTAAACGTAGTCTTTTCTTGGTCCTCAGGAGCGATAAGGATTTGGAAATACCCTGAGAACCCATCTAGGAAGCAGTAGTACTCATGCCCCGCTAACCTTTCCAACATTTGCTCGATAAATGGGAGAGTGAAATGATCCTTTCGGGTTGCATCATTCAACTTCCTATAATCGATGTACACACGCCATCCAGTTACTGTTCGTTGAGGCACTAACTCATCCTTATCGTTCTTAACCATCGTCATTCCTCCTTTTTTTGGTACAACCTGTACAGGACTTACCCATGGACTGTCTGAGATTGGGTAAATTAGCCCCGCATCTAGGAGCTTAACGACTTCCTTTTTTACGACTTCCTTTATGTTGGGGTTTACTCGCCTTTGAGGTTGCACGGTGGGTTTATAATCCTCCTCCATGAGGATTTTATGCGTACAAAAGGTTGAGTCAATCCCCTTGATGTCGGCTACACTCCATGCTATAACTCCTTTATATTTTTTTAAAACTCCTAAGAGTTTATCCTTTTGTTCACTTTTCAAAGAAGAGTTTATGATTACCGGAAGTTGATCTTTTCCTTGGAGGAAAGCATATTCCAGGTTGTTTGGGAGTTCCTTGAGTTCTAACGTGGGTGGCTCGATTATGGAAGGTTTAAGTTTGTTCTCGGGTTTACGAAGCTCAAGCTGTTCGATTTCTTGTCTGGGATAGAAGGAGACTGCGTTCACATCCATAGTCTTCTCCTCCTCTAAGATGGGTAAGAAAGCTTCATCTCGCAACCAACCAGCTTCCACCTGTTCATCTATACAATTGTCAATCTCGTCGGATAGTTCATTGATTTCTCCGATGAAATACAGGCGATTAGCTGCTTCGAGAGAAAGATTCATTGTGTCCTTGATGTCGATGGTTAAGCTATCGGTCCCCACTCGTAAGGTTAGTTTGCCGTCATGAACATCAATAATAGCGTGAGCAGTTGCAATGAATGGCCTCCCCAGAATGATGGGCACTTGGTCATCTTCTTCCATCTCTAAGATGACGAAGTCAACTGGAAATTTGAACTTCCCTACCTTAACCAGCACATTCTCACATATTCCTAAGGGGTATTTGACTGATCTATCGGCTAGTTGGATGTTCATACGGGTTGGTTTCAATCCAGAATACCCTAATTTGAGGAACATGGAATGCGGCATAAGATTGATACTTGCTCCTAAGTCGGCTAAAGCATTCTTGACTGAAAGAGATCCTATTGAACAGGGCAAGGTGAAACTACCTGGATCGTCCACCTTCTTTGGCAGCCCTCGTTGAGTCACCACAGAACATTCTTCTCCTAGGGTTACAAGACCCTCGAGCCTTTTTCTGTTGGTTAGCAGCTTCTTGAAGTATGTACTATATTTGGGCATATGGTAACATGCATCAAGAAGGGGTATGGTGACGACCGAATCCTTCAAATATGACAAGAATCTTTTATTATCATTTTCGACCTTTTGATTCTTGAGGCGGGACGGGTAGGGGACTTTAATGGGCTGTTTGGTTAGAGTAGGCGGAGAGGGAGTTACCGGAGGGGTTTGCTCGGGATTTCCATCGTTCACATTACCTTCCTCCTCATGAGGGGTGTCGGGTTCCATGACGTTAGATTGTTGAGCTGGGTAAGGTGGATCCTTAGTAGTTGTTCCAGCACGAGTGGTGATGGCGAGTAAGGGATCTCTTTGATTTGTTTGAGGTTCGCCAAGGCCGTCGAGAGTGGCGTTGAGTTCTGCGAATTTGGCCCTCAGGTCGTTTTGTTGGCTATTGATGAGGTTGTCAAGACCTTTTAGTTGCAGATTCTTTTCAAGCGTGAAATGCCCAAGATCATCCTCAAAAGTGCTCCTAACCTTGTAGTCAGGATATTCTCCTCCTCCCTCTTCTCTCACAAGATTTCCCCAAGGGGTAAAATCATTGTTTTGGTAGAAAGTTAAGAGCGAAGGATCATCGAAGATGTCGTGGCTTGACAAGCATACTTGTTTGGTGGTGGTATCATCCCCGCATTCCTCCACTTCATGCGGGCCACCACATTGGTCACAGATCAAGTATGGGTTTGATAACCGTTTAGTTGGTTGTGACTTGTCTAGATAAGATACTTGATCATTCAATCTACTCAACCGGCTAGTAAAAGGAGGCTCTTTCATGATCTTGGAAACGCTCATGACCGAATCGGGTTCATCCCAGGTATCGTCTTGATCATTTGCGTATTCCTCAATTCTATTCCATCCTTCCTCAGCGCTTAGTTTGGCTATTTTTCCTTTCACCGAATTATTAATGCCAAATTGGTCGCTTTTAGGGATACTGTCATAAAAGATTTGGACAAGAAGCCAGAGTTCAATGCCATGATGAGGGACTTGTCTAATTAGATCTTTGAATCTGATCCAGGATTCGTGAATGGGTTCAGCTGGTCCAACATGGAAGCGGAAGATTTCGTCTCTTAAGGTTGAAGTTCTTCCTATGGGGAAGAATTTCTCATAGAATTTTGAGATAAGCTGTTCCCATGTGAAGATGGACTCGGAGGGGAGTTTGTTATACCAATCTTTGGCTTTCTCATAAAGGGTGAAGGGAAAGAATCATAGCCGGGAGGTATCTCTAGTGGCTCCGTCCGTATGGAGGGTATCCGCTATTTTCAGGAAGTCTTTGATGTGTTGGATTGGATCATCACTTTTCAATCCGTGAAACTTGCATACACTTTGGGCAAGCCAAACGTCGGTTGCACGCAAGACCCCATTCGTGTGTTCATTAGGAAAAACAATAGCATTGGAAAAACCGCGAGGGGTGGGAGAAGAGTAGTCCTTGAGGGATTTAGGGATTGGGTTTTCGGGAACCTCCATATCGTGATTGGTTTGAGGGCTAGGAGGTGTAGAGTGAGGATTGGATTCTTCCTCGGAGAGGGCATCATCAAAATTGATTGTGGATGGTTTGGCCACTTGGTGGTGTTGCCTTAATTTACGCATTTCCCTTTCGGGTTCAGCATAGGGTGTGGCAAGAGTTTTGATCGAGCTACGGCTCCTAGTGATTCTAGGATTAGGGGGTTATCATCCAAAATTAGGGAATATCCTCCTAAAGTGTGTGCTCTACGAGTTTGGTTTTGTCGTGGTGGTGGGTTGTTGGGATCGAGGATATTACCACCTTCCATGATGTCGGATGGTAATGGTTACGAACAAAGAAACGAAGAAAAAAGATAGACTAAAGAAAACCTAGAAAAATAAAATAAAAATCTCACTAGAAAGGAATCTAGTGAGTAGACCTAATGAAATAAAAATTCAACCTAAACAATAACTATTCCCCGGCAGCGGCGCCAAAAACTTGATGCGTGGTTTTGCGACCTTACAACAGGTTTTACCTCTCGAGGGATCTCAAGAGGCTTGCAATCCCCACCAGGCAGTGTACCTGACCGATGTAGTATAGTGTAGTGGCAAGTACCGGGGGATTGATCGTTCTCTAGGGGAATAGTGTCGTTAGGATTGAAAAACTACTCTAATAGGTCTAAGGGTGAGGGAAGATTCTTTTTGTATTTTTATATTTTTATAAAAGCAAGTAAAATCTCGGGTTTGAAGGAGTGGGCGGAATTAGTTGCTAGTCAACTAACCCAAATAACTACAATTGCAAATAAAATAAAATAACTGAAAATAAAAAGGTGGTGGAACTTATATGGAGAGAAATGTGTTTACTTAGATTTCCTTACTCCCTAACTATCTTTTACCGGTTGATTAGTGTGTATTAATTGCGTGGATGACGGGTGTATTCCTTAATACCAATCGTGGGGTGGCGTACGTACTTCCCCAACTTTATAAGCTCCTACTTCACTCCTATGTCGAGCCGGCTAAGAAGCTCCTAACATGGGATCACTAGAATTCGCTCATGCATTAAATACAACCATAAAACCTTAGTACGCATTGGTTCATGTTTCTTAAGACGTTCAAGCAAGTTACTGTATAGGAGGTTAGCCAGTTTTCTTAAGCCTAACATCGATAAACAATCATCCAATACAATTAATAACACACCAACAACCAATAATCAATAGCTAGGTTTCATTAGATCTAAGCAAACACAAGATAAATCTAGCCTAGCATGTTAAATAAAAGACAAGAACAAGATATAATCAAACAACACATAGACATATTGAATGATTAATTGATTACTTATATTCAATTGAACATGGGAGATCCAAGGGTATAAAACCCTTAGAAGTGGCAGAAAAATCGTCTTTAGGGTTTCTCCTCACAAAGTTGCACACTAATGACTAAAAATTATGAGAATATATATAGAAAATCAGATCTGACGGTGTCACGTTATAGATCTGACGCTGTCACCTCGTCGCGGTTAGGGTTTCTTGATGGCCTTCTTGACGCCGTCCCCCTTTAATCTTCCAAAATCCTCTCTGGCTTATCAAGGATTGACGGCGTCACACTGGGGCTTGACGACGTCACTGGTACTTTTCCAGCCGATTTTGAGACTTTGTCATTTTCTTCACTTTTATGCTCCAAAAACGTCCAAAATGCTTCCTTTTCCAGATTTCTTCTCCAAAGTACCTAAAATGACAAAAGGAACGATTTAGGCAGTATTTGATCAAATAAATATGATTTAGGGCTTAAATGACCCCCTAAAAGCGGTACACTTTTCGCTTCATCAATAACCGAAAGGCGATGAACGAAGAGTGATTATGACAATACTAGATGTTAACGAGATATTGGAATATTATTGTTAAGTGAGTATATCTCACTATGTGGGTGTATATGTATATTTATGTATAGTTTTTATAATAGAAGTGTTACGTTTAAGAATTTCTCGTTATTGTTTATGACATTTAACAAAAAGATTAATCCAAGTATATACTCTTTGATAATAGGCAATCCTCGGGCTAACAAGGTTATGAGGTTGGCATTTAAAATAGTTGTTTCATAATCTGATAGACCTATATGAGTTTTGATAAAACATGCCAAGTTTATACTCCCTCCGTCCCATATTAAGTGTCCACTTTCCAAATACATAAAGTTTTAGGAAAGTGGGGCCAACTACACTCTCCACCAATCAAATATCACTATTACCCACTAAAGTCTCTTCTCATTGGTTGAAAATATTCCCTGGACACTTAATTTGGGACATCCCAAGATTCCATTATGGACACTTAATATGGGACGGAGGGAGTATGAAATCAAAGAAGAGGTATATTTTAATGAACAAGTTCAAAATTCACCATTAGTTTCCTCCTCGTTTTCATAGCATTTAGAATATATAAAAGTGTTTTTAGTTGTATGTTTACTGAATTACCAATTTGACATATAAAGTGTTAGCCTTAAAGTTATGTCATATTTGGGAATTGCATTTAGTCATATGTATAAGGGCTAGTTGGGTTTTTGGACAAAGACATATAAGTATGCTTGTATTGTATAAATGACAAATGTATAGTCCATGAGCCAAAAAGCCCAACCGAAAGCCCATATGAGTATTAGAGCATCTCACCCTAGCTATAAATACCTTCCTTGTCTCAACAAGGAAGGTTGGATGTTCATTGTATCACCAAGGTGTGTGTGGTTTTCTCTCCTTTCTCTCTCTAGAATACACACACACCTTCCCATTCTTTAATCTAATAAACCATGTTTAACCTTTATTTCGAGCATCCCCGACCTCCTGATTACGTGGTTTTGGTTATTACAATTGGTATCAAGAGCTAGCCGGGGGCGAATCGTGGTAGTTTGAGGTGAATAAGTGTGATTTGTGGTGTGCTTATCTCGTTACTGTTCATCTTAGTTGTGTTGTTATCTACTCGTTACTTAGTAAAAGGTTATAGCTTTTTCTGTTTCTTTAAGTGATACGCAAGATTTAGTGATAAAGCTTCAAGCTTTTTGATTTTTACGTGTGTTAAAACAAAAAAGGTAGTAGCTTTAGTGGTTTAACGAATGTTTAAGGAAAAAAGTTATTAGCTTTTTGGTTGTTTTGTGAAGATTAGCGAACAAAAAGTGGTAACTTTTTGGGTTTAACGAGAGTTTTGTGAAGTTGTGATCGAGAAAGGTGCTTCAAAGGTCCAAGGATCGAATCTCCTAAGTTTCATTGGATTTTTATTACTTTTCTTGTATAAGAAAAGTGATAAAAAGTGCTGCTACTCGACATTGAAAAAAATCCAAACCTTGTAAAGGTTTGCGATAAGTGAGGGTTTTTCGCAATTCAGTTTGTGATAATAAAGGGTTTATCGAAATTGGATTTGCGATAAAATAGGGTTTATCGAAATTGAGAATAGCCACTTTTATCGCAATTCTGAAAGGGAAAGTTATCGCAATTCTGAAAGGGAAAGTTATCGCAATTGGTGTCAGATAACTCTATCGCAAATGTCATCCGAGAACTTTATCGCAATTGCTGGCCGAGAACTCTATCGCAATTGCTGTCCGAGAACTTTATCGAAATTGTAATTTGGCTGACTTTTCGCAATTGGCAAAACTGCTCCCTTATCGCAATTGTGGCATTCAAAAACCTTTCGCAATTGTCACAAGACTTTTTATCGCAACTGTAAAAAAAAAATGTTTTAAAATTGGCGGGAAAATTTGAGTAAAATTTAATTCAGAGGAGTGACTTAACTGTCAATTTTTACCCGAAATTCAAGTTCTGATATAATGGTGAAAATTTTGGCCTAAAATTCGAATTTTTAGGTCAAAATTTGAATTTTTTCGGTGAATTTTGGCGTAAAAATTTCTTAAACTCAAATTTTTCCAGCATCCTTAGAATGGCATTTTATGGCATATTTCACACCAAAATCACAAATGATATTACTGGTATACATCCTCAAATCCTACCACGTATAGCCAAAAAGATCCTGATCAAGATTTACAATCAAATGACAATGGCTAAAGTTTGCAATGAACTGTAACTACGGGGATGATTCGTTATTATTTATTCGGGTTTGAAGTAAGGTTTTACGGATGCGTGTACTTATTTCATCTTCTTTTTTTCTACCATCCCGCGAAGATGACTTGTTTGGGCATATATTAATGGTGACGAAGACTTGGATATCTAGTTACTTTTGTGATTCTCTCTCTATACCCACAAAGTAGCTATCACTTTAATGTGTTACGTTGTAGTGCTCAGTGTCTCACGTAGTTGAGGATATGTCAAGAGGCTTTGTACTAATACTTTTGTTGAGGGTATAGGGTACACCGTTCTTAGTCACAAGGATAGTACAAGCTTAAGTCACAAATCTAGGAGATTTTACTTCATCCTCAAGTTTGTCATATTGGGTTATCTTCACATGTGGTTACTACAGACAACCGTTGTTTTTGATACAGGGGGTTGATAAAGAGTTAGACAACTTAAATGGTATTGTTAGTAGATTGGGTCTATCGACATCTTCTCATGGGTTGATATGTTTAATGATAAAGTGCTTCCAGTTAATACTTCACGTACACATCATTATGCTGATTCCGATAAATTGTAACCAGCAGGGGAGAGAAATGTGTACATCGAGGACGTACAACAAGTTCACGTGATCGGGTTTAACGATTTATGTAACGATTTATGTCGGAGATTGGTTGATTCTATATCATTATCTTATCATCTTTTTCTACGTACTTCTACCTTATCCACCTTCACCAATTTCGGGCAACAAAATCAAGATGATCAGTGATTCAACTTGTTACTTTGGTGTTAACTTTTCATGTGTACGTTACGGGCTGATTTCTCATATGAAAGATAACTGGGATGCATTTGGTGAGATAAAGATGTTGATACTATATTCCCTCGAATGGACAATCTTGAAGAAGGCCTAGTCTACAGTCTATTCTACATTTTCCGCTGCGAGTTAGAAGATTAAAGACAAAATGCATTTGATTATCAAAAGACTTCTTCAGATTCAGGGCAATCGTCAGAAAGGTTGTCAGTTTGGGGGAGAGCACTAATTAGGGGAGAGTGTAAAGCCAGATTTAAAACCCTAATTAGATTTGCTCACATTGTTCTTCTGCAAGTAAAGAGATGGCAGCTGAGAAGATTCTGCAAGCTGAACGAAGTAATGAAGTTTGAAGACCATTCTCGGAGCTGCTGTGCTTATGTTTTGTATCTAATTTACTTGTAGGGAACATTGTAAGCAATTCCCGTATGACATCACTTTGGGGAGAGATTGATAGCCTTAAAGTTATGTCATATTTGGGAATTGCATTTAGTCATATGTATAAGGGCTAGTTGGGCTTTTGGACAAAGATAGATAACTATGCTTGTATTGTATAAATGACAAATGTATAGTCCATGAGCCAAAAAGCCCAACCGAAAGGCCATACGAGTATTAGGGCGTCTCACCCTAGCTATAAATATCTTCCTTGTCTCAAAAAGGAAGGTTGGATGTTCACTGTATCACCAAGGTGTATGTGGTTTTCTCTCCTTTCCCTCTCTAGAAAACACACACACCTTCCCATTCTTTAATCTAATAAACCATATTTAACCTTTATTTCGAGCATCCCCGACCTCCTGAATATGTGTTTTTGATCATTACCAATTTGACTTATAAAGTGAATCGGTTAGTTATAAAAAAATCATGTCGAATTTCTAAATATGAGAGGAAAAAAAATATCGTTATTTTATAGATGTACTAGAGATTATTTTGTTATACTATGAAAACAAATATATTCTTCAAAGGGGTACAAGTATATATAAACGTTGTGACAAATAGTTACATGTGCAAATGGACAATTTATGATAACTCATGTATGCATAATTTGTTTCTTTATTTGAAGAAGCAACGTATTATTGCTCAGGAGCATGAGCCACATGATTTGAATGATTAAGAACACTTATTTTACATTTCTTTGTTGCCAATATTCCCAAAAATCTTTCAACATGTCAAATATTAAAAGTTTATTGGATTATTCAAGTTTACTGTTAATAAGATTTTGACGAGTTGTTAATAAGATTTTGACGAGTTGGGCTGCCAATACAACAGACTTTATGTCTTACTATTTGGGCTTCGGCCCAATTTGAAACTTTGAAACTCAAAGAAGGCTGGTCATGACATACCAACCCACTTTGGGCTAAAGGAATTTCAACCTAGACAGTCCAGTATACCATACGTAGATTTCAAACGTGTTATTGTGCAGGACAAATGAGGAAGGGATTCGAACCATGTATTTGACCAGGACATGATTTAAAAAGAGCTCTACTATAGGGTGTGAAACCCTTTTCTTGAGCGAGTGAGCATAACACCCCGTGGGTGTTTTTTAATGACCATGTGGTCGGACTAAAACAAGGAATAATCAAGTCTAGTCAAGGCTCGAGACTTGAATGTGAATACAAGCACAACCATTTCCGACTCCTAACGCAACTTGAAACTGAGCACCTCATACTCGAGCATAACACAAAGCAATCCTTCGAGCACAACACATCAGGACACACCCTCTATTCGGACCTGATTTCGTACACCTTCAGATCATACTTATTTCGGAGATGAGCACAATAAACGCAAACACAGAAAATTCGAGTATATCACGAACAGAGACTCAAGCATGAATACAGACGAGTTTTTGAACCTTAACACAATACCAGGATTCGAATATAAGCATAACCCTATTTGATCCTTGACATGAACTCGAACTGATCTCAACAAACACAAGCATAACACAAACACCAAAAATTCTGACATAACAACCATGAACACGGACGAGTTTTAGAACACAAACACAGGAACTCGAATATCATCATAACCACATATACTCAAACACCAGTTTCTGAACATAAGCACAAACACTTCCAATTTCTGAGCCGATTTACATACGAAATTATTTTTCAGGTTTAACCTTACCAATGTCGAATGGTATCATACTTTAATTTCTGAAACACAACATAATAACAAAAATTAAAAAGACAACGATTCAAGCTTTATCAATAATAGTCAAATTAACACATCAAGATAATACTCATTCGAATGACAGAATCAGAAATCGAATTAGAGTTCTTACACCAATGATGTCGGTTACAAGAATCAAGAAATTGAGTAGCCCCCTAATCCAATCCGACATGCAATTCCACACACCCTTTTGTTTCTGAACTCGTTCCCACCTTGAATCGATTATAACTTTTCTATTTGATATATTGTTGAGTGTGTGGAACCTTGTGATTCGACTGGGGTTATAAAAAAATTAGATACGGAAGGTTTGTCCCTCTCTTTATCGTTCTTCAGACGCTCCTAAAGCTAAAAACCTACATGGCAAAGAGATGAATACATGACAAATAGATTAATTGAATAATAAGAGATCCTTTGTTCTACCTTGAGCTCCATGGCGAGCGTCCCAGCCAATGCCAATAAAAGTGACGTCTTCCTGGAATTTGGAGGACCCAAGAGTAGCGTCATTCTAAAACGTTACAATACGAAGAATCAGTACCAGTAATGACGCTAATTACTTTCAAAGATGAAGCACAATGATTTTATTCGCTTACCAACTACTTTTAAGCTAGAGAATACTATAAGATAACTATACAACACACACAAAAAAATAAAATAAATAATAAATAAATAAATAAATCTATCCTAAAAAGATGGTTGTGCCGACACAGAAATTTGATCAAAGTTGATTATAATTCTAAGCCTGTTCACTTGGTTTTTCTTCTTACCTCTTAGGCTTAATGACACCGCTAACATCATCAAGGATCGTTATATGCCTTTTTGAATTCGGAAGTAAATGGAATAAACTCAATAATACCTACAAGAGATTAAGAAAAGTTTATCATAAAAAAAAACAATAAGGATAGTGAAACATGTTTGTTAATCCTGAATTCAATTTATTACCTCAACTAGTTCAATATGAAATTTGATAAAACTAGGTAAGGCGCGGCTCCCGGTATTAACATCAGCCTCCACAGTTACATGCTCATATTTGACTTCAATTGTTGGCAACTCAATTCCAACCCTATAAACATTTCAAATCAAACGCATTTACTTAACTGGTAATCACAAAGCAAGTTACAACAAATAAGTGCGTAAAATAACAAAATACTTTCACACTTCATCCATGTTGGCAAAAGGAGTCACAATATGTGGTACTTAGCAATATTCACAAAAAGTTTAGTTCGACGGGTGACCGGCCTAACTCGGGAGTGGAGGGAGTTGGGATTGAACCCAATACGTAGTTCACAAAAGTCCTCCCTCTCCCGGCCCCACAAGTTAAAATGTTTAATTGCATCAGGGGATAGGTAGTGCCTGTCTGTGGGGTTTGAATTTGGGTCTCCACTACTAGCACCGAGATGAAGTGTAACAGTGACTTTTTCATGATTAACCAAAATGTTATCCTTCGTTGGTGGTTCTATAGTGTAAACATCAAGTGCGCCTGCAAGCACAGTCCGGTTTAACGGATATCAAGCCATAAATTACCCATTAGGCCATTATCCAACTCGCTCACATTACAACCTCAAGCATTTAGCAGTGAAAAATAGGTGATGGTCAGTTAGAAACACATAAAGTTGCTATATATACTTACCTTTGTCTTAAGGTAATTGATTATATCCGCCACAGTGCTTTGTTTTGGCAATTTAATGGTATATATGGCTACCTGTTAATAGTAAAAAAGAATAAAAAACGGGAAAGTCAAACATATAAGCAAATGAGTAATAGCTATAAGTCGACACTTACTTCATTTTTTGTTGCATGATGAAAAGCAACCTCTAGGGTTCTGAGGTGTTGCTCTTCAGTACGAGGTTTATCCGGTACTTTATGTTCATAATATAAAGTGTCTGAAGTCTGCGCACAACAAAAAGAACATAATAAGTAAACAAATATGTTGTAAGCGGCATTCTAATGTGAATTTGACCAAGTTTGACAGTAACAACATTAATCCTAGTTGAGGTGGTCATTTCGACCCATTTACTTATTAATTGGCCGATATGGGTTGTGTTTTATCTTAAACATGTCACAATATAAAAAACTACTGAATTACCCCTTTAACCTGACTTAAGGAACTTTTACTTCCATCTCACAAGACGCATCTCCTTTTTTTCACCTAACTCTTTTTTGGCCATTTATTTATTAATTTCTTAGAAAATGCATCTGATTGTTACAACTGCAAACAGAAAAAGCACATCAAACACTAACACCTACAAGTTCTTCAACATATTTTAATATCCGATTCTTACTATTAATAACGATAATCACTTTAACAAACACAAATCCAAACACCCCCATAAACATGCAAGTTTGTGCAGAGAGGGAGGGAAAGAGATGGATAGACTCGTTTACCTAAATATGGGTGTAGACAACATCAGAATCCTTAAGGTATGTAGGACAACCCAAAGAGTGAAATGCGAAACTTAACTGATACATAAAATATTCAGAGGTAAAAAAAGTAAGTTCAACGCAAAATAAAAGTTGAGAGGATAATAATTTAATGCTAGAAAGATAAAATACCTTGGAAAATTTCTTGGGTGGAATATGTTGTTTCTTATGTATCCGTACTTTAACTTGAGCAAATGTTTCACCCTCTTGAATCTCAAGGAAAAATGGTTTCGGGATCCGGGAAGTCCTGAACTTGCTGCTAGCATAAAATAGTTTAAATGTGAGCATCAAGTTCATAGCAGAGATGGCACGATAGGCAGTTTAGAACATATCATTGTTGTAAAAGTTAAAATATAATAACAAAAACAATCCAAATCTTTGAACACGACAAATGTAGAACAATTTGACCTATTTGACATGTTCCCTTTGTATAGGCAAAAAATTTCAAGTGACCCTATTTTTGTTAGCAAGTTCTGGACTCAACTATTTAAGCTTAATGGAACACAGCTAAACCATAGTACAACTTATCACCCCAGATGGACGGGCAAACTGAGGTGGTGAACCGAGGGTTAGAACAGTATTTGCGTGCCATGGCCATCGACCGACCTGACCATTGGGTTCGTTTGTTACCATGGGCCGAGTATTGTTATTATACTAGTTATCACAGTAGTATTAATATGACTCCCTACCAAGCATTGTATGGGAAGGTTCCATTATCTATCATTCCGTATCCACCTGGATCTTCAAAAGTAGCGGCTGTGGAAGATGTGTTGCTTGAGCGGGATGAGTTGCTACGACGGCTTAGGGAAAATTTACAAGCAACCAATAATCGGATGGAGGAAAAGGCTAATCTTAAACGTCGAGAAGTGGAGTTTAATGTGGGAGATAAAGTACTTGTCAAACTTCAGCCTTATCGTCAACTCACTTTGGCTAAGCGTTTATCTCACAAACTAGTCAAGAGGTATTATGGACCGTATGAAATTATAGAGCGTGTTGGGAAGGTGGCTTACCGTCTTGCTCTACCAGTTACTAGCAAAATACATTCTGTGTTTCATGTGTCAATTCTCAAGCCGTTTTTTTGGAAAGGGAAGTGAATCAGTAGCGAAAATTCCTGGGGAGTCTGAAGAGGGTTTTGTGGTGGAACAACCCCTTGCTGTTTGTGGGTCTCGATTTGTTCTGCGGGATGGTAATCTCGTTAAGCAAGTATTAGTACAATGGGCTGGAAGATCTCTTGAGGAGGCAACATGGGAGTTTTTGGCTGACTTCCAAGCTGCTTATCTGTTAGCATTTAATTGATGCTATTTAGGAAGTGATGGTCATTTGTAGTCTCGAATTAAATTGTCATGTATAATATGTATTATAGGTAGTGGGCTAGTAGTATTAGAACTATTAGTGTATCAAATGTATAAGTGTAATACATTTTACTTAGCCCACTTTGAGTCCTAAAGTCAAGATCCATGTTAAAGCCCACAAAGCCCATCTTTGTTGGCTGTGAAACGTACAAAACCACACACACTCTATCCTTAACAGTATGCCTCATTTTTAGATAAGAAAAGAGTGTGTGTGTGTGCAAAGGTCCCAAAGTCTCTTGTATTATTTTCTTTCTTTGAAGCTAATAATCATTTGACTTGAAATTACACCATACGATCCATGCTACTCTTATTGTTCTTATATTGTTTGTGAGTGTCATCATCGAGAGTGCTTGTGTGTATGATAAAGAAGAAGCTTCGGTCCTAACAAGTGGTATACATGAGCCAATCTTCAAGGTAGAAGGTTTGTATATTTGGTTTGTTTTTTTAAAAAATAATAACCCACTGTTAGTTTTTTGCTTCTATAAAAACGTGACCAAGGTGTTTTTTTTTTGGAATACTCAAAAATCATTTGCAAGGTTGTGGTTGTCATACTCAGTGAGTATTTTGTTTTGGTGAAAAGAAAAAGACACTGCACTTTTGGTGTTCTTATCCATTTTGATCGAAAGATATTTAAGGTTGAAACACTTTATGTGTTTATGAATATTATATGTTTAATATCTTTGATTTGATTGGTTGAAAGTTGGTACAAGAAGTGCTAAAGTGTCAGGTTTATTGCAAGTTGGTGAAAAGTTACAAGATATCACGTGGGAAGTGACACAAAAGTCAACAAAAGTGGCCAAATAGCAGAATTTTCTCGCAATTGTCCTTCAGTCTCGCAATTCAGTACTTTGTCGCAATTGCAGTACTTTGTCGCAATTGCTGTATTCTATCGCAATTGGAGAGTCTCGCAATTGGTCTATCGGAATTGTGTATCGAAATTGAACAATTGTCTCGCAATTCAGTGTTTTGTCGCAATTGAGAGGCTGTTTCGCAATTCAACTGATTTTCTCGCATTTCAGTCTCGCAATTGGTGTTGGTTTATCGAAATTGGCCTCGCAATTCACATTTTGGACTCGCAATTGATGCAATTTTCGGAATTGGCAACTTTAGTCCTTGTACTTTCAGCTGCCTTAAGATATCTTTCGGATTTGACACTTTTGGCCCTCGCAATTGTGATTAAAAGACTTCAAAGTTAGATAACTTTTAAGGATTTGATTCGAACGTAATTTCGTCAACTCGAAAGTGAACTCGGTATTTTTACTCTTGTATAAGAGTGTAAAATACTTCGACACTCGGTTATCTAACCTTTTGTATAAAAGTGTTAGATTTTATATAAATTACCGATTTATATAAATTAGATTTATTTCTATCTAAATTGATATTTAGCCATAATTTGTATAAATTTTGGTCAAATTGAAATTTCTATAGAAATTGTCGAGTTTATCTAAATTGTAATTTACATAACTTTTGTCGAAACAGTAAACTTTTGACTTTGTCTTAATTATACTTGAATCAAGTTTCGTAACGTTATTTAATTTGTTACAACATCAACGATCATCAACAACAAACCAAATCATCAACCAAGTTCAAGTTCAACCTTCAACGAAAACAACTTCTATTTTGTTGAAACGATCCTCAATCCACTTTATCATACAATAATTTCAAGATGACTACACAACAAGACATTCATGCCGCAGGTTCAGAAAACCGACCTCCAATGTTAGAAAAGGGTGGTTACCTTCCATGGACGAGTCGTATGCTTCGATATATGAAATCAAAACCAAATGGACAAGGTAGACTCTTGGCTAACTCCGTTGAGAAAGGTCCATTCAAGCCTCGTAGGACAGAACTTACAGCTGAAGATCGAACTTCAGAACCTCCCGTTGAAGCAACTTACAAAATCCAAGAGGAAAAGGATTATACGGCAGATGATTGGAAGCAAATTGAAGCTGATAACTTGGCAATGCATTTAATCCAACTTGGGTTACCTCAAGATATATTTTGTGCTGTAGACAGTTGTGAAACTGCTCATGCAATGTGGGAACGAGTCAAACGACTTTGTTATGGTACAGATATTGGTAAACAAGAATTGGAAAACAAGCTTCTGACTGAATGGGAGAAGTTTACATCTACACCAGCTGAACAGATTGAATCCTACTACACACGGTTTTGTACTCTAATGAATGAGTTGATCAGAAACAATTTGGCACCTAAACCAATTGTTCAAAATATCAAGTTCATCAACAACCTTCCTGAAGAATGGGGACGATATGTTACAATTGTCAACCAGACACAAAACCTTCACAAGATGAACTATGATCAGCTTTATGACTTCCTAAAACAAAACCAAGCAGAGGCAAATGAAGTCAGACAAGAGAAACAAGCTAAACAACAAGATCCTCTTGCACTCATAGTCCAAACACCTACACCTGCAACAGTTAATTCACAACCTTCATCATCATCTTCATCCCAACAAGTCATGCAACAATTATACAATCCTCAAACACCGTTCTACCCACAACAACAACATGTAATCCCACAACAACAATACCCGCAACACCCAGATCAACATGATCAGGATGAGTCAACTGATGCTTTGACTCAAGCTTTTGCCTACCTATCAAAAGCATTCCAAGGACGTTACTCCACACCCACCAACAACAATCAACGAATCTCATCGAACACTCGCAACAAGCAGATTGCACAGCCGAGTTTCAACATGGGACAACAAGGACAGATGGTTGGGGGATATGGAAATCAGCAGGGATATGCTCCAAGATATCAGATGGGTAATCAGAATGTAGGGCAGTATGTTGGTAATCAGCTGGGTCAGTTTGCAGGGAATCAGATGGGTAATGCTGTTGGTAATCAAAGGGTACAGAATGCTGGGAATCAGTTTGGGAATGTTGCTCAGGGAGCTGGGAACAGGAATTAGGGTAATGTGATGAAGTGCTTCAACTGTCAGGGTGTTGGTCATATGGCTAGGAACTGTCCAGACAAGCCGAATAAAAGGGATCCAGCGTATTTGCAGAAAGCATTAATGTTGGCAAACAAGGAAACGGCTGGGCTTCAGTTGAGTGCATAAGAGAATGACTTCATGGCTATCATGGATGCTTCAGAAGATCTTGAAGACATCGATGCAAACTGCATTTTTATGGCTAATCTTCAGGAGGCAAAGTACGACACAGACTCAGAAGCACCTCCTGTTTTTGACACTAATGTGGTTTCTGAGGTACAACCATATGCTACATGTCACAATAATGAAATGTTTGATATGTCACCTCAAAATGAACAGTATCCTGAGCCTCCTAATCTCATTTACGATACATATATGGACGAACCAAGTTGTAGTAATACTAATTTGGTAACTCCAGATATGGATCCTAATGATGAATTCGAGTCACAGCATACTGATAATGATGAGGAAACACGTGCTATGTTTGAATCATTATTGCATAATTGTAGTATTGAAATTGAGAAAGTTAAAACGGTCAATCGCGAGGTTAAGGCCGCGAATGAAAAATTGACCGCTGAGCTTGAGAGTTATAAGATGAATGCACAAGCTTATGATTTTCATAACGAAAAACAGTCAGAACTTGAGGTTAGCTTAAGAGATTCTGAGTTAAGAGAGAAACATTTGCAAATAAAATTTGACACTCTCGATGTTAATTTGAATTTGCAAATCAAATCTCTTAACAAAGAAATTTCTGAACTAACCAACCAGCTTTCAAAACAAAAATCAACTTATTCCAATCTTGAAAAAGAAAAGAAGGAGTTGAATGAAAGGTTTTCAAAACGTGAAAAAGATCTTCAAAAAGAGATCACTGACAAAAAGGAAACCATTGCAAAGTTGGAAGAATGTGTTATATAATGGTAGTGTGCTAAATGATAATCATGATCCGATTGAGATTTATGATTCGGATGAAACGATTGAGCGTACTGAAAAGAGACGAGTCAAAATGAGACAAATGAACCCAGAAATTAAACCAATTGACTATAATGAAGTTAACAGACTTGCTGGGGTTCATCTTGTTAAAAAGGAGTCACCTCTGTTTTTTCAAAAACCAGTGGTTTTCACAAAACAAAAAGTTGTCTCAATTCATCTGTCTAACATTCAACAAATGGCATCTAAAAACACTTTTGATACAAGTGCAGCTAGACTATATTTGGTGGATCTTAAACAGAGAATTGAAACACTTCAAAGTATTGTGGCTTCCAAAACAAACAGTCAAAAATTTGAATGGTTTTCAGGTGTTCAGGATGAAATTAAAGAGATATTTGAATCGGAAATTAATCCACACATTTCTGCAATCTATGCGGTTGTTAAAAATGTGGAAAATAATCTTTTGAAAGAGTCAGCAGCATTTGTTAAGGACCACAAATCCTTAGTGAATGAAGCTAATGAATACTTGGAACACATAAAAGTTTTGGAACAACAAAATGACTCTCTCTCTTTCGAAGCTCTATCGACCGATATCATGTCTATTATTTTTCAAACATATTCTGTTGAGGATGATAAAAGACTTCGAGCTGAGACTTCTCAAATTGTTGAAAAATATGAAAAGGCACTTTTGAAGCTTGAAAAACAAAATTGCACTTATTTTAAACAACTTGATACGAAAAAGGAAGAATGCAAGTATGACAAATTGTTGTATGAGCGTTCTTACAAAAACATGCAAGATCAAATAAATCTTTTGAAGTCTCAGCTTGCAAGTCAAAAAGGGCAGGGTGAGGAATCTGCAGGTATTGCACCATTAACCCCCTTGCCTAATGAGAAACAAAAAGGGAAAGCTGTTGTCATGAACACTAATGTGATAGCACCTGGCCTTTATAGGATTAGTCCCACTACTGCGTCTGCCTCTACATCTAAAACATATAGGGCGTTAGACAAAAGTAAGAACGATAATCCAAATGAGTCTAGGAATGCTACAAAAACATCTAAGGACAACCCCATAAATTCTAATGAGTGTGCCTTACCTTCTACAGGAATAGACAGCAACTCTAGGAGCAAAAGACAGTCTAGGAGCAATAACAAGAAACCTAGTGTCTCGCCTGTTTCTGAGAGTGCAAGCAAGAAAGTAGAAGAACACCCTAGGAATTTACCGCTTTCCAAGAAGAAACATGTATCATCTAGTTGTAATGATAAGACTCCAGTTTCTAATGCATGTAATGATTCTGATTGTTTAATGCAAAAGAAAACTTTGTCTGTAAATGCTTGTGATGATAATGTTTCTAATGATGTGAAAATGAATGATAGGCCTGAACAGAAAAAGGTTCCTTTAGTAACTAAGGCTAAGTCTAGATTTATTCGAAGACTTATTGCAAAAGCTAGAAAAACCACTAGCAGCCTATTGCCTAAGGATCACTCTAAGTTTTGTGCATGGAAACCAACGGGTAGAATGTTTACACTTAAGAATGGCACATTAGAAATAGTTCCCACTGCATCTAAGGAAACCATCTCTAAGTGTGATTCACCTGGTACAACTAACCCCTTGGAACCAAATGTTACACGGTTTCCATATACAAATTCTTCTGTTCTTCTCAGGTCATTGAAATCTGTCTTTGGATCGTCGACTCGGGTTGCTCCAAGCACATGACCGGGAATCTGAAGCTGCTGATCAATTTTGTGTGGCAGTTCATGGGGACTGTACGTTTTGGGAATGATCATGTTGCAGCTATTCTGGGTTATGGAGATCTTCGGTTTGGAAATTATCTGATCACTCGGGTTTACTATGTCGAAGGGTTGGGACACAATCTGTTCTCTGTCGGACAGTTTTGTGATGCAGATTTAGAGGTTGCATTTCGGAAAAACACTTGTTTTGTCAGGAATTTGGTAGGGAATGATCTCTTAATTGGGGGTCGTGGCACCAATCTCTATGCAATTGACATAAACCAAATGGCCTCTTCATCTCCTATTTGTCTCATGACCAGGGCAGGCGAAACAAAATCCTGGTTATGGCATAGACATTTGTCCCATCTGAACTTTGACACGATCAACAAGCTTGCCAAAGACAACATCGTCTCCGGTCTTCCTAAATTCAAATACACCAAAGAACACCTATGTCCATCATGTGAGCAGGGAAAGAGCAAAAGAGCAACATATAAACCTAAACCCGTACCTAGTTCGGTTGATAGGTTGCATTTGTTGCATATGGACTTATGTGGCCCGATGAGAGTTCAAAGCATAAATGGGAAGAAGTATATTCTTGTAATTGTTGACGACTATTCAAGATATACATGGGTAAAGTTTTTGAGATCTAAAGATGAAGCACCAAGCACCATCATCACCTTTCTGAAGCGGATTCAAGTTCTACTTCAAGCTCCAGTTAGGATAGTAAGAACGGATAATGGCACGGAATTCGTTAATCAGGAGTTAAGAACTTTCTTTGAAGAAACTGGTATTACTCACCAGACATCAGCTGTTAGAACTCCACAGCAGAATGGGGTAGTTGAAAGAAGGAACCGAACCCTTGTTGAAGCTGCTCGCACTATGCTGATTTATTCTAGTGCACCGTTATTCCTATGGGCTGATGCTGTTTCTACTGCTTGTTTTACTCAAAACCGATCCCTAATCCATCCAAGATTCAATAAAACACCATAGGAACTTGTCAACAACCGAAAACCGGATATTTCTTATCTTCATGTATTTGGCGCTTTATGCTATCCAACAAATGACAGGGAAGATCTGGGGAAGTTGAAGGCTAAGGGTGATATTGGAATCTTTATTGGGTATTCTGAAAACTCCAGGGCATTCAGGGTGTATAACAGGAGAACGAAAAAGATAATGGAGACGATGAATGTGAAGTTTGATGAAATTTCACAGATGGCTTCTGAGAGACTCGCTCTAGAACCCGCGCTTAACCCGATGACTTCCGGACATATCAGTTCGGGACTCGCACCTCAAGGAGCTCAATCAATTCATGTCGAACAACCCACAACTCAAGAACTGGATAATTTCTTCGAGTTCATGTACGATGAATACTATGGTGGCGCTTCGAAAAATGCATCTAACCAACATTCCGCTGCATCCACTCAACATCAACCACCATCACCACCACATCCAGATGCATCTACAACATTCGAAGCTGGCGCACCACCTCCCTCAACATCAACATCATCTACATTTACTCCTGCAACTCCATTCATTGAAATTGTTCTACCAAGAATTGATGAGCAAGAACAAAACAATGCTGTGTTAGACGAAGAAGTCTTTGAAAACCCGTTTGGAACGGAATCTGGTGAATCATCTTCCAGATTACATGAACCGACTAACACGCAGTTATTCAGTCCAAGGTACCCTTCAACTCTACAGTGGACAAAAGACCATCCGATTGAACAGGTTATTGGTGAACCCTCAAGACCAATTCAGACGAGAAAACAACTTCATACCGATTTCGACATGTGCATCTATGTCTGCTCAGTCAGTCTCATAGAACCTAAGAACATTCGGGAAGCAATGGCAGATAATGCCTGGATTGAAGCGATGCAGGAAGAACTTCTTCAATTTCAAATCCATGACACCTGGGATTTAGTTCCAAGACCAATTGACAAACTAGTCATTGATCTTAAGTGGTTATGGAAAAACAAAAAGGATGAAGAAATGACTGTGATTCGCAACAAGGCTCGTCTGGTGGCAAAGGGATACAGACAGGAAGAAGGAATAGATTTTGAAGAGTCATTCGCACCGGTTGCAAGGCTTGAAGCTGTCAGGATTTTCTTAGCTTATGCCGCTCACAAGAACATCACGGTTTATCAGATGGACATCAAGACCGCTTTCTTGAATGGATCTCTGAAAGAAGAAGTGTATGTGAGTCAACCAGACGGTTTCGTTGACAAAGATCATCCGGAATATGTCTACAGGCTAAAGAAGGCAATCTATGGTTTGAAACAAGCCCCACGGGCGTGGTATGACGAGTTATCATCTTTCTTGTTGTCAAATAATTTCACCAAAGGAACGATTGATCCGACCTTGTTTACAAGAAAATACAAAAATGACATTTTGATTGTTCAGATTTATGTGGACGACATAATATTTGGGTCCACTAATTCGAAACATTCAAAACATTTTGCAAATCTCATGAAAAGCAAATTTGAAATGTCCATGATGGGTGAATTAAAATTCTTTTTAGGCTTACAAATTCATCAATCCCCACGTGGAATTTTTCTAAATCAAGCTAAATACACAATTGAGATTTTGAAAAAACATGGTATGGACAATTGTGACTCTGTTGGTACTCCTATGGTCACTTCACCAAAAATTGGCGCTGACCTATATGGGAAACCCATGGATCCGAAGAAATATCGGAGCATGATTGGTTCTCTCATGTACCTAACTGCAAGCCGACCAGATATACATTTTGCTGTGTGTTTATTAGCACGGTTTCAGGCAAGGCCTACCGAACTTCACCTCCAAGAGGTTAAACGGATCTTTAGATACCTACGAAGAACCATTAACATGGGACTTTGGTATCCAAAGGATTCGGAGTTTACACTAATTGCCTTTTCAGATGCCGATCATGCTGGATGCCAAGTAACAGCGAAAAGTACATCAGGCGGAGCGCAATTTCTGGGAGAAAAGCTAGTAGGCTGGTCGTCAAGAAAACAAGATTGCACTGCTTTATCAACAGCAGAGGCCGAGTATGTGTCTCTATCTGCGTGTTGTGCTCAAGTCCTATGGATGAGAACACAACTCACGGATTATGGTTTCTCTTTCAACCGCATACCTTTGTATTGCGATTCAAAAAGTGCCATAGCCATCTCGTGCAACCCAGTGCAACACTCGAAGACCAAGCATATTAGAGTCCGCTATCACTTCATAAAAGAGCACGTTGAAGAGGGTACTGTTGAATTGTTTTTCGTTAAGACTGAATACCAACTCGCCGATCTATTTACTAAGGCCCTCCCAAAAGAGCGGTTTGAAAACTTAGTTCGTCGAATTGGCATGCGAAGCCTAACTCCCGAAGAGTTAGAAAGTCTTCTCGAATCTTATTGATTTACTTCATAAAGCTTCGCATGTAAATATATATGTGTAAATATGTTTGTAAATAGTTATGTATATATTTTTGGTAAATATATATATATATTTTTTCAAAAACAAAAATATAAAAATTGAAAACTTCAAAAAGACATAAAAAATATAAAACAACAAAAACCAAAAATATTCTTCTCTCGACATGTCTCTTGTCTAATCAATATTATGTACGTACTTAGAAATGTCATTTAACAATGATACGGGTATTTACAGATGCTTGAGCGAGAGTTATTTTTTATGTTTGTCTAAAACATGTCGTTTCTCAAATTTCTTCATTAAGGCTTTCGTGCATTTCAGTACGGAACCCGTTCTTAAACGTGAAATTTTTTTAAATGTAGCTCGGGTATGCCGGAAAAGGTTTCAAATAAACGCTACATTGAATGACTTCTGATTATTTCCGATCAGGACTCGCAATGTTAATGGCGAAAAGCTAAAACCCGTGAGCACTTAATCAAAATTGTTTCAAAAGATTTTTCAAAGTCTTTTTTATAAATTTTGTGCTCACAAAAACTCCCTCGAAGACCCCTAAATGCTTTTAAACTCAAAAGTTTAACCATTTGCTCTAATAAAGGGGGAGTAGAAAAAGAAAAATGTTCCATTTTTCATGCTAAAATCAGTCCGTCTCTCCACAAAAAGTTTCATTTTAATCAACTGTGTTCAAAAATACCACTTCATGCTATTTTTGAGGGGGAGATTAAGTGTTTATATATAAGGGAGAGGACGTGATTAAAATGTGATCTAAAAGAAGTTTTGTCGTTTGAATCTCAAAACGAGTTATTCAAAAAGACTCAGCATGAACCCTCGAATTGACGAAACTAAATGGCCGTTCTCGAAAAGACATGTCCTGGACGGGTAATAATTTCAAGCTGGTTTACCAGTGATGCAAGCGTGTCTCGCAAAGGACTTGTCTGAGTAGAATGTACCAATTCGAGAGATGATCTTTGAATATGACCGGGACGGGTAATAATTTCAAGCTAGTCTAACTAGTGATGTAAGCGTGTCTCGCGAAGGTCATATTCATTGAAAATCGATCATTTTAAATGTGCGAACTCTACCCAACATGTGCAATTTATTTCAAAAATGCATGAGCACATGTGAAGGGGGAGTGTTTCAAAAATGTAAAACTCTCGATGTGTTAACAAAATGTGTTTTCTCATAAACACGTTGAGAGATTTTCACAAGGTTTAATGGCATGTGACAAATAATCTAGGATAATCATGGAGTAATAAGGTGATTATGGTTAGGTTATGTCCAATGATCCGCCAGAACCGGAGGGATCTACCCAAGGACTATTCCAATAGCTTAGCATTAGAAGTCCTTAGGAAAGATTGAAAAAAGGAGTATAATGAGAAAGGAGAAAGAAGGGGTTGAAGAATGAAAAAGAAAAGTTTTTGTAAGGGTGAAAAGAAATAGCCCTCCATGAAAACTTAGGTCAGAAACCGGGTCAATACATCTGCTATCGGGACTCACCAAGGTGATACTGGTATTGAAGACAAGACGTCATGGACCCAGTGACGCATTGCACCACCCCTCCTATCCACTCAGATATCTCTTAAAAGATATTTGTTTCATTTCTCACGGAGAACACTACGTAATCTATCGACCTCTCATTCCGAGATGTGTTGATATTGAAAAGGTGGCACTCTGCTCCATGCCTCCGATGACTAAAATCAAAACGCACATAATTGAGTCTAGAGACATGAGATTCATCAAAAGACCTCTTAGGAACACTTCCTATGAAATACACTTGTGTTCATCCAAAGGATACAAGTTGTATGAGTCTTAATGAGATCTAAGGATCTTGCCTCACGACATGATGGCCGAAGGACGAATTATTGCTAACTGTTTTATGCAGGTACCGACGAAAGTCTATCCACCATCATCATCTACAACGACGACGCTTCAGGACAGAAGATGTAGATCAAGGCAAGAACACTCAAAGATGACTCTTTGAAGATCACAGTGCATAAAGGAACATTGATTGAAGAATGTTATACATTGACACACGAAGTTCAAGACAACAAATGCAAAAGACCAATCACGGGAGCATCATTGATATGACCATCCCTTAGGGGGAGATTGTTAGCATTTAATTTATGCTATTTAGGAAGTGATGGTCATTTGTAGTCTCGAATTAAATTGTCATGTATAATATGTATTATAGGTAGTGGGCTAGTAGTATTAGAACTATTAGTGTATCAAATGTATAAGTGTAATACATTTTACTTAGCCCACTTTGAGTCCTAAAGTCAAGATCCATGTTAAAGCCCACAAAGCCCATCTTTGTTGGCTGTGAAACGTACAAAACCACACACACTCTATCCTTAACAGTATGCCTCATTTTTAGATAAGAAAAGAGTGTGTGTGTGTGCAAAGGTCCCAAAGTCTCTTGTATTATTTTCTTTCTTTGAAGCTAATAATCATTTGACTTGAAATTACACCATACGATCCATGCTACTCTTATTGTTCTTATATTGTTTGTGAGTGTCATCATCTAGAGTGTTTGTGTGTATGATAAAGAAGAAGCTTCGGTCCTAACATTATCCAACTTATGACCTTGGGGATAAGGTCATTTTTGAAGAGGAAGGGAATGATACGCCCGAGTCGATAGAAGTAGGAAGGGCAAAGCGAGTGTCTGTTGCGCCAAGTTGGCATAAGGATTTCGTGTAGGATTGATTATAATAGGTCTTAGGGGTTGTATCGGGATAAGGCACCACTTTTAGCGTGTGCGAGCTCCTTAAGAAAATAGAGAGAAGAACTAGAGATTTGTTTATCTTAAACTTTGATTAATTATAATAAATGATTACAAGAGTATTTATAAGACAAAGTAGGGTAAAACCCTAAGATCTAAATAGGCCATGGGCTCGGGCCCAGGCATATCATTCTTCATTCCTACAAAACCACCTTGCCCTCAAGGTGTTGTCTTAAAACTTTCTTAATTGACTTTCCTAAATGAATATGAAAACAATCCTAAAAAAAGACACGCAAATAAAGATAAATTATATGACATAATCTTTATGCCATACGTTTGGACTTCTTGAGTCATTTGGGCAATCCATCCTCCTGCAACATTGGCGTAATCCGGGATCCCATAATCTTCTTTGAGTTGCAGTCTTCGCCTTTTTCTTCTTTCGTATTATTTTGCCTTGGACATAACACAACACCATTCTTCCGTCTTACGCTACCCATGCCATAACACTCCCCATTCCTTCAAAAATCACCTTGCCCTCAAGGTGATACGAAGAATATGCAGATTGAGAGTCCGCTAATTCCTCGCTTAAATTCAAATTTATTTCATCCAAACGACTATCAAATTCACCACCTCCATCCTTAAGTGTCGATATCACTCTATTCAACTCATCCTCGCCAACCTAAAGCGCTTCGCCACCACCCACAACCTCTTCAACTCCAATATACTCATCAGAATTCAATGACCCTTCTGCCTTAGGTGATGCAAATTCACCCTCTAATGGTAGAATAACATCTATTTTCTTTTCAACGATTTGCTCTTTCACTTCCTTTACAATTGTCTCAAAACAAACCTCGGTGATACGAGCTTTGAAAAAATATTCTCCCAAAGTTAAAGGATTGTACCTCAAAAATTCCCAAAGATCTAGGTTAGCGAAGCGTGTTTCCGCCGCACGGGTCAATGAAAAAGCTTCATCTAGAGTTTTGGGATTTGACCGTAAGAGTAAACATTGTAGATCTAGTTTAAGTCCAGAGATATAACACGATGTAAGTAAAGATTCAGAGATCCATGTTACTCGATTTGCAAGTACCACAAACTCACTCTCATATTCGGCCACTGTACCCATTTGCAAGAGCTTAGAGAGTGTGTATTCCACGTTCTGATCGTTGCCGCCTGATGCCATGAATAATACTCAATCGATTAATAACTCAAAAAAAAAATTTCGATGAACAGTACTCCGATGAATAGTCCCCGATGAACAGTAATTTTTTTTTTTTTTTTTTTTTTTTTTTTTTTTTTTTGGAACCTTAATCGTAAGCCCTCTCAACGAGAGCTCTCAATGAAAGCACCAATTGATACGACCCGGTTAGGGGTTGTATCGGGATAAGGCACCACTTTTAGCGTGTGCGAGCTCCTTAAGAAAATAGAGAAAAGAACTAGAGATTTGTTTATCTTAAACTTTGATTGATTATAATAAATGATTACAAGAGTATTTAAAAGACAAAGTAGGGTAAAACCCTAAGACCTAAATAGGCCATGGGCTCTGGCCCAGGCGTATCATACTAGGTTAACCTCGTGGCATAATGGTTCTGGTTAACCTAAAGGTACTAGGTTAACCTCATAGCATAATCATTCTGGTTAACCTAAAGGTACTAGGTTAACCTCGTAGCATAATCGTTCTGGTTAACCTAAAGGTACTAGGTTAACCTCGTAGCATAATCGTTCTGGTTAACCTAAAGGTACTAGGTTAACCTCGTAGCATAATCGTTCTGGTTAACCTAAAGGTACTAGGTTAACCTCGTGGCATAATTTGTTGCAATCATAGCCTAGTAGGTAATCTGTTGTCATACCTAGTGTTCTCAAATGTTTATTTGTGTTTGTTTGCTCTAACTGAGTCAAGTTAATGGTTACACTAATCCCAATAGATCTAATCATAGTATTCGTGTTCATTACGCATAGTGCTTAATGGTTTATGAAATAGAAAATCTTAGTATGGCAATAATGTTATTTAGCATAAATAAACATTTAGTTCAGATAAAACATACAGTTTGTAAAGTATCAAGATTGAAATTAAAGTAGTTGAGCATGTATCTCCCCTAAAGAGTTAAATAAACAGTTTAAATGAGAAAAGTGGGGCTATGACTCACCGTGAGTTATGTAGTGAGAAATGAAAATGGTAGTCGAGTCGTGAAAGTCTCTAAGAGCAACCTATAATAAAATGTTGTGATTTAGGTCGGAATAATGTCTAAGAATACAAAGACGTGCCTATATATGTCTTTCATATTGTTCATGATGAGTACTTAGTATTTTGTGTATGTTGTTGCATAAAGACGGTTTATGAAACATGTTTAGTTTGTATATCTCGTACTACCGTTTGGGCCATCATAATCCAGAGGTCATGCAGTAAATGTTCGAGGAGCCAGGACATTTTAATTCATAAATCTAGCAACTCGTCGATCCGTTTTACTCTAATGAACCCCTCACATGAAGATCCCTAGTAGTGTAGTATTTGACAGAAAATATATGTTTTTGGTCATTAAAAGTTACATGTCTTAAGGTCGAATAAACTTTGGAAAGTTTATTTTGAATGAAGATTGTTATCTTTCTAAGTTTATTAAGTCTAGTAAGGATGTGATATTACATGCAAAATCTCATGGTCTATCGATGGAGTAGATCCAAATTGTTTTGTTTTGTTAAGACTAAAACTTTAGTTAATGATTACGGTTTAGAAAGCCTTGAGGTCCTAGCCGTGGCCTTGCCGTAGCTTTGGTCTTGGCTACTATGTCTTTGTGATCTTAACTTTGGCCTTAGCCGCGTTTGTGATCTTAATCCTAGGCCTTTAGGCCATTTGGTTTTACTCAGCCGTGACAAATACCTAATCGTTTAAGTACCATGAAGGGGCTGTTAAGAATTTGAAGAAAAATATCATTCGTTATGCGTTTTCAGGGGCCGAGCTTCTTAATTATTGAAGGAAAACGTCATTCTGGACAACTTTCGTGTTTAAACTTTTTGATGAAACAGACCAGAAGTGCCTCGTTTAATTAGGTCAGATCGCTAATAGTAGCGTTTCAACAGTTTTGGTTTTTCCGGTTTAATAACTTCATTTTGCCGTATCTTTTGACTCGTGTACTCGTTTTCGGCGATTCAAATTGCTATGTTTTCCTTGTAAAGTCCTCTTTAACAGTAGGTAATTTTCCAATATCATGGTTGTACTATTTTGGTCGTGTTTCATAACATAACAACATTAGTCGAGAAAAAAAATTTGTGACGATATTCTCGGCAAAAAAATCATTCCTATATTTGGTCTTATGGGAAGAGCAATATTAGTCGAGAAAAAACTGTAAATGTGGTTTGATTTTTCATTTGAATTTCTTTATATAGGCAATGAAATACACTATATAAAATCATTCTTATATTTAGTGTGAATGCTAATTTGATTTAGAGTTTGTTAATTCGTGTGATTAGTAGAGCAATTGCCAATTAGTAGTTAATTTTAATAGAGCAATTGCCATATGTAGTACCAATTCAAAGTTGCCATGCAATTTTAATAATTTTCTTGTTTCAATGTTTGAACGTATGTTATTTCCTTGTTTCAATGTTTCTAATTAAGTTTTAAGTTTCAAAGGGTAATTTAGGCAATACCTTAATTTCAGTTTTTTCACTTTTCACTTCTTGACTTTTTGACCATTTTCTATTTATAGATAGTAAGATCAAACCCTTCTTTCACTTTAAATCACAGTATTAAGGAAAATAACAAGTGTTAGTTCTTGTGTAAAATACCATTTAATTTGTGGGAATAAAAAAATCGATTGTAGAAGAAATTGGTTGTAGGATGTAATTTTTTTGATATGTTGTTTAAAGATGTAATAGCCAAATTGCCTGCAAATTTGGTTATGTTTGTTGTTGGATGACAAGGTCATAGGTTTTTTGTTTGCTATAAGCATGCATCATATTATATGAGTTGCTGTTTTGGTCACACATTCACCCTCGAAGAATCATCTCCCGCACAACTCAACTATTAGACATAGACCAACAATCGCTAACTGGATGAAAAAGTAGCACATTGTTCATGTGGCCATCGGACATGATTAGATGTTTCTACTGTTCTACATTGTAAATTCACGCCGTAAATAGGCTCATAAAACAACCAGACTTGAAAATGAAACAAGCACATTGTCAAGCCATCATGTTGGATTCATCTTCCTCCCCTGTTGCTGCTTCATTGAACATATATGTACTGGCTTTGATACTCGATCAAGTACTGTGTAGATCTTTTCACGTCCCAAAACATCTCATAAACTCGGCTCACGTCTTCCATTTCCACAACCTTCCCTTTCCTCTTCTGGCAAGCCAATGCAGCTGATGTGATCAAGTTTATGGCGTATCTCAGAGATGTTTCAACCCCAATTTTTGTCAACAAAACCTTTGCATCATCGGATACGTCAATATCTTCCTCTTGACACCTTATATCAAGAATCTTGCGAATGTCATCTTCAGTGTATGGCTGTGTGGAGATGATGAGAAGGCGATCCAGGAAATCGATTGGAATCCCGTGGGGAGATTTGTAGTTTGTGCCTCGGATAGTTGTGATTCCACGGTTGGTGGCAACAACAAGTATTGGTGCCATGTCGTTTTCTAAGGCACGGTTTAGGAATGAAAAACACTCGATATCAAGCATGTGGACTTCATCTATGAACAGAACACCAGGAATGATCTCTGCCTTTCCTTCCTCTCGCCACTCTGCAACCTTTGTATCGATCTGTTCCCTTACTTCAGCTCGAATTTCTCCGGTGTCACCAGTGAAAAGAGCAAGAAAACCCTGTGTTCCGCATTTCATAACAAAAATAATTAAGTTTTCAGAAAGATCAACTACCATAGTTACTTTGACTTTTCCTAGTTTCTGCATTTTTTTTCTCTCATCATAATCCAAGTTTATTCTTAAGACAGTAGAAACTACCGCTGACAATTGCACAAAAAGACCATCTTTGTTCTATTATCAGAAAGTGTAACTTCAAAAAAGAATACTACTTCAGTTATTCATGTTAGTCTAACAACGGTTTCAGACTTTCAGCGATGACAATCAAAAGTTCCACCTAATGCATATTCCCGGAAGCCCAAATGAGGCATCTAACTTCAAAGCATCCTACCTGTAAAGAAATTAATCTAAAATTCCTACTTTCAATCAAACATTATGTACCTTTGCGAATGGGCATCTATGCTCTTATCAGTTATATTACAGTTATTAGCATCAAACACCAACATACATTTTCATTTGTCCAATTTTCGTCATTGTACGCTTTTTGTACTTCTGTGTCAAACAAATCTTATTGAAACCAAGACAAGGATTTTAAAGAAAATGATAATTCTTAAGAAAGTATCGATATCAGAGGTTACAAAATAACCAAAAATCATTAATATTACAAGGTGCAAAAGTCATCATTTTAACGACACACATGTTTGTATTTTATACACAAAATAACACTATATTTAGCGGAAAAAAACCTGTGAGCCTCTACAAAATAAGGTGAAGAACAGAAACACCCTAATGCAATGTGAATCAAGAAAGAGAAGCATCAGTCAAGAGTCCTTTAAATCACATGTGTTGAGGCGTCATACCAAATTAATGAATAAAGTGTCATATATACCATGATAAACAGGAACATTTTTATAATCAACACAGTTCTAAATTCTAACCTTATTACACTACTCATGAGCCCCAACATAGACAACGCCTCTGCAGGCACTAGGATAATTGCAGGCACAGTCTAGAATCCATATAAAGAACTAACCGCGGGATAAATACAGCTTGAGCCATAATCAAAATCTACTATTAAACTTTTAAGAGAGCACACAATTGACAACAAATTTTGCATGCACAGGCCAAAGATGTCATAGAGTATTTCTGAGAGTATTTCTGAGAGGTGAGAACTAAGGCGCATTCAAAGTTTTAAATACAGCTTCTTGATGATGTAGAAGCTGACATTGTCTGGTAACAAATAAAAATGTAAGACCAAAATAATAATAGTAATTTCTTATTTTACAAGAATAACCGATTTCAAGTTTTCAACAACCAAAAGCATATAGATATTATAATACATATGTTTGAGTAAGGAAAAGTACAGATTGATACTCATTAAACTTAGTGGTAAAAGCTTACGATGTTATCTTATCTATAAAACAATCAACCTAAACATAAATTCTAGTTTTTTCTTCTACAAACATCTTGTATTATAATATATCTGCAATCAATCTATAATAGCGTTAAGAGTTGAGCATACTTACTAGTTAAGTTTCCTTCATGACGGTTAGACAAACAAACTTAGATACTCTTAACATTTTTAGCAATAGCATTCATTTTGAAAACTTAAAGAAGAGACCGTGTAGACAAAAGAACGTCAGCAACGAATCTAGATTTTACATCTCATGTAATTAACTAGCAAGATACCACAATCACCAAATCAATCTCTTTTCCTTCATAGGGATCTAGAGTATCTGATCTATCGGTATTTGTACAGCAATATATCAGTGAATCCAAAATCCTTTTTCTAGTATTTATAAGCATAGGTGTTAAGATCTCGATCTAGCTCTTAAGATCTTCCAATCTTACGATCCCGTTATGAAAAAACGAGTCGATCCTTCGTAGGATCTTAAAATGCATAGGATCTTAAGTGTGATCCTGATCTTACCATAGGATCGTAAGATCTCGATCCGATTCGATCCTACTTCCCTTAATTTAACTAACTAATAAACAATAAATGAATGAGTTTTGTTGAATTAAAACAATATAGCAAGCGTTGATTACTATAAATGTTTAATAAGAGCAAGATATATAGATTTTTGATTAAAAGATTCAGCGTCCTTAATTACCGATTATATATTTTTGTATTTTAGAGCATTATGCGTCGCATTCTCATATTACTATAACTTTCTGAACACTTTTTTCTTCTCTAATTTGTTTTACAATGATATTTGAATACGAATTACTAGAAAAATAAGAATTTTAGACATTCAAGTAGGATCTTCCGATCTCGATCCGATCTTACGATTCCGATCTTGCAAAGAAAAAAATGATCCATAGTAGGATCTTGATCTTAACAGCCTTGTTTATAAGTACTTTCAGACAATTTGTGAATTCTCGGGCACTTATGCTTCTAAAACAATAAGATTAGCCCCTTGTATCTGATCCGTGCTAAATAGATATATAAATATTATGCAACGACGGATACACGTGAATAAATACAAATTACCCCTTTGTAAAAAGGATACTTGCAAAAACTCACATTCGTGTGTAGTGTGAAACCAGGTAAGTGTTTACCTGGGTCGTTTCCCAACGAGATATGAATGGTGTGGAAAGCTTTGGATTAGAGTGACTGATGAATTAGATATTTTGGATTTTGCTTTTTTATATCTAATGAACAATTGATAAACAATTATACAAAAGAAATCTAAACGCGATTAAAATAAATTACAAACGCGCAACAGGAAATCTAAAATGGGACAAAACTGAAATTTTAGAAAATTAAAACCTAAAAATGTAAAATTACTTAAAACTTATTTTAAAACTAAAATTATATTTTTTTACAATTTTTATCTAATTATTATTAATTATTTATTATTTAATTACTTTTTAAACTATTTAAATTTATAATAAATACCAAATGAACAAAGAAAAATCTAAAACTTTTTCTATAAATATTATTAAGTAAAAAGAAGCTAAGAAAATTATAAAAATGAAAATTGCTTAATTAAAAATTTAAAAAGATAAAATCTATTAAATAGAAACTATCACTTATTTTCTATTTTATATTTTCTAAGGTCTAAAAATGTTATTATATTAGAATCTAATTAATGAAAGAAAATTATGTAAATTAAAATTATATTTTTCTGATTATTATTTTATTTATTATGATTTAATTACTATTAGAAACTAATTAAAAAGATTAAAAATATTAAATGACTTAGGAAAAATCTGAAAAATTCAGGATAAGTCTAAATTAATATTTAAAAGCTAGGAAAATTAAAATCAAAAGTTTACTAAACCCTGATAAGCAGTTGGGCAGATAAGCAGTTGAGCTAATAAGCTAAAAATAAGCTAATAAGCTCAAAACTCAACCAAATGCTCAGAACAGGTTTAACCAACTTATATAAGTACCAAACAAATTAATTCAAACATCTAGTCCACAAAATAAGCCAATTAAGTACATGAGCAGGTGTGAAATTAAGACAGAAACTCAAGAAAATGGCCAAATTGCAGGGCAGATTAAACAGTCCAATAAGCTACTGAGATGCAAACTAATGGGGGCAAAAGTGAGCTAGTACTATGAGCTATTCAGAAAACCAAAAAGCAAGGCCTGAGCTTATGTAAATAAGCCACAAAGGAGGTGAGTTCAGCAACCAAAAGCACTCAGTATACACTGAGTTGCTGTGGTGCAGGGCAGAAAAGCACAGGCCAAAGGCATGTAATCCAACTCTTGTATCTACTCTAAATGGACTCAAAGTGACTCAGAGAAGCAAAGAAAAAGGCCAAAATGAGGTCATGGCTTATTCTAGCTTATTTGACCTTTTTGATGCCTGAAATCAACACAGGCTATAAAAAACTATGGTTTCTAGTTATATTGCTATTTTGAACTTGAAAACACCTTATTTGGACTATATTAAGCAGGTGTGAAGTTGGGAAAAAGGTAAATGTACAGTAACACTAGGTTTGACCAGTTGACTGCACAAAACCAAACACTCCTTAATGGGTGTTCTGTGGTGGTTTTCAAATGGAAATCAGATTTTTAGCTAATACTACTACTGAGCTAAGTTCAACTAACTTATTTATGAACTAAGGAATGATTAAAAACTGGAAATAAGCTATAATAAGCAGTTTCCTATTATAGGTCTATTTATGGCTTTTTTTTAATTGATTTTAAGCAAAGTAATGCAAAAGCTATTTAATTACAATGAAACTGATCAAATAGACTTGAGAACTGTTAATAAGCTAGAAATTTATGAGACAAGCTAATATTAAGCAGTTCTACAGTACAAAGCTAAATTATGAGAAAATTAGTAAAATGCTTACAACTGTTATGGCTTATGAGACAGAGAAACAAGGACCAGAACAAAACTAGCTTGTTCACACAAGCTAGAAAACCCAGAAAAACTTCCAAGATCAGCTTATATCACCTAGAACAGCTTATTGGCCACCAGGTTGACTTTCATTGACTTTCTTGAATTTCTTGGTTTAGAACTGATTTAAGCTAAAATAAACTTACAACAAGCTATGACAAGCTTGTATAAGCTTATAAAAACAACTGAGAAGCTGTTCCAATTACTACTTAATTAGGTTCGAATTCTCAGTACATATGGAAATGTAAAAACTCAGAACTATCATTATCCACTGGAATTGGACAAAGATTAACAATGAACACACTAATTTTAACTTGTATTGATTGTTAAAACTTGAGATTACAATTTATTGCTACTGAAAATTGAAATACGATTATGCTACTTTATCTACTTGCTCTTTTTGAGCTACATTGTTACCTATATATACAAAATTGAAATGGGAAACCCTTAGTCGACATCTCTGAATCTTTTAGCACCCTTGATTGCTCCTGACATCATCTCTATCGTCCAATCTCCTTTTTGGCGGGAAAACAGGAAAAGTGGGATAAGTCATGGTTTGGTTAGTGAGAGTGGGGGAGAAGCATTAATTGAGTTTGGCATGTTAGGTAGCGTGTTTGGAGGGGGGATGAGGTGGTGGATTAAGTAGCCAGCTGGGGGGTGAGGTGGTATGGTTTTGTTTAGGCGGCAAGTGGAAGGAAGAAGGAGAAGTCAAACCAAAGTTTGACTCTGGGATATTTAGCAAAAGGGTTGGGTCGGGTCAAATGGCTTTGGATTGGGCTTGGGTTATTAAAGGGATTGGGTTTGGTTTTTAAGTAGCTGGGTTTTATTTAAGGATAGGATTTGGATTTTGGTTTTAGTTTAAACCTAGGGACCAATGTTGTAACTTGCTGAAAATCCAAGGACCCATGCTGCCAAAATTCCAAATTATTTCCAAGGACCATTTGAGTCAAGTTTCAATAGTACAAGGGTTTTATTTGATAATTTATACTTTTTAAATACCCGAGGACTAAATTTGCCAATTTTGAAACTTGAAGGGTAAAAGTTGCCATTTTTAGAAAACTTTCATCAAGGGATTAAAAGTGAATATGTTTGATATCCCAAGGACTAAAGTTGACTTTTCTTTCATTTTAAACTTTCAAGGACTAAATCTACCAATTTGTGAAACTTCAGGGACTGAAAATGACAATTATGCAAACTTTGTTCGTTTTTCATTTGTTTTCAATCTTTTTGTTCCTGAATCATATAAAAACACATTTTATGATATTTTCAGTATTTTGAAGCATATCTGCATGTTTTTAAATGTTTTTGCAGATAAAATATGACAGAAATGATGAGTATTTAGACACTCATCAATCCCCCACACTAAACTATTGCTAGTCCCTCGCAATTATTTATGAAGATTTAATGGATTTTTCTCTTTACCAAAAGCCATTACTTCTGGAGTAGCCAATGTTTCAGTATGTGATACTTTGGTACAATGATAACCAAATGATTTTGAGCAAATCATCAGCTGTCAACGGTTTTGATTTGTCTTTACCAGAAGCCGTTTGCTTCTGGACTAGCCAACTCTTAGATAAATTACAACTATTATCTTTGGTGAGCTGATTACCAATTATGGTTTTTCACTGCCTTTACCACAAGCCATAACCTTGCGGGCTAGCCAACTCTTCACTTATAAAGATATGGTGAGTCGAATACCATACAATTTTAGGCAAATTGCAAGCCATAAACGGATTTGATATATCTTTACCAAGAGCCGTTTGCTCCTGGATTAGCCAATCCTTATGTGGGTTAGACATGGCGGACTGATAACCATTTATTGCTTTCTAAGTGAGAAAAATTTTAAAATTTTGGTCAAAATAGGGGTACTAGATGGTACATTTGATCAAATTCGCTAGAATTCCCCCCCCCCCCACACTTAGAACTGAATATTGCCCTCAATATTCAAAGTACCGGCTGTTATGCCGACACTTAGAACGTAAAAAGGAAACATTAATAGCCATTATTTTATATACACACATTTTTTTTTTTTTGAAATTTCCAAATATACAACATGTGGGGCATCTCCCCCACACTAGGGTGTTAGAAAAGAGAAAGAAGTCAGAAATATGGGTGAATACCATATGGTGGGCTAATTTTTTTGTTCACCGAGTCACTTAGCTTGACTCGACCCCGCATTCATTGGTTCATGGGGAAGCAAGTGGAAGAAACCATCTTCATCGGACTTTCGTTCAAATTGTTTGGATAACCAATTGAACATAAGAAAGTTCCACACCGATGAGATAAATCCGGCATTTAAACCAATGTTAGATGGAAAATGCCGGGGTCAAAGGTAATATCCTCACTCCCGAATGAGTGAAAGATAGGGGAAATCACCGGGTAGGTGAAGGGAAGAAGAGAGATCTGAATAGCAATAAAGACAAGAACTTCCTCCTCAAGAATTGCATATTCAAGTGGAAGAGGCAAGTCCTTAAGCTTGATCTCCGAAAATTTATCAGTTTTCTCAACTGACTTGATTTCCTTCTTATGAAGTTGTTTTGGTGGAAGAGGGGAAGATGAATCTTCGTTTAACAAATTCTCTAGAAAAAGAATGTCCCCCTCAGGATCAAGATAGTTATCATCAACCTCATGCGGAAGTGAACTATCTAGAGCAAGAAAAGCATCGACTTCATCCCAAAAGGGATCACTTCCCTCAACTGGAGTGAGAGAAGGGGAAGAGTCTGCTATGATAAGTTGAGAATATGTGGTGGGATTCCCACTCACAGAATTATGAAAATAACCAAGATTTTCTTGAGAGTACTCCTTTGAAGTAATATCAATGACATCGATTCGGTTAACCGATGCAGAATCATAATTTGAGGAGTACTTTGAAGTTTGATCATGGTTAAAGGTAACAGCTTCAGTACCCACACGCAATGTGATCTCATGCTTAAATACATCAATGAGAGCATGGCCCGTTTTTAGGAATCCTCTTCCAAGAATGAGAGGAACCTTTTGATCTGCGTCGAAGTCAACAACCACAAAGTCAGCTGGAAAATGGAACTTTCCTACTTTCACAAATACATCCTCAGCAATGCCGCATGGATGAGATATGGATCGATCTGCAAGCTCAAGAGTCATGCAGGTAGGAGTAAGAGCCGGAAGAGAAAGTTTCTTCCATACTGAATGAGGCATCAAGTTGATGCTTGCGCCAAGATCGGCCAAGGCATAGCATTCAACCATTCCCGGAAATACACAAGGTATTAGAAACTTTCCAGGATCTCCAAGCTTCTCGGGAAGCTTCTTTAAGATAACTGCCGAGCAGTTCTCATTTAATGGAGTTTTAGCCATTTCAATCAGTTTTTCCTTGTTACTTAACAATTGTTTGATTGTTGATGCAAACTTGGGCATCAGAATGATAGCATCCGCAAAACTTATGTCAAAATGTAATTCTTTAAAGATTTGAAAGAATTTGTCCATCTGTTGACTAGCCTTCTCACGGAGCTTTTGCTCATTTAAGCGCGATGGGTAAGGAATATAAGGTTTGGATTTAGGGGCAATGACTTCAGGAGTCTCAACAGATTCAAAGACAACTCCTGGTTTGAATTTCTTTTTAGGGCCAACCGGAGGATGGACATGTGCTGTTCTTTGTGGGCTTGGAATTTGCACTTTGTCCGTTGTATCCTCCGTCTCTTTTTTCATTTCAAACAACGGAGGAGGAATAGGACCAGATGGTCCCTCATAAGCAGCACCACTCCGAGTGGTGATAGCTTTGACGAAAGTGGTATCTTCATCATCATCACTGTCATCAAGTACACTGACAGGAGTAGCATTGAGCATATTGGAATAAGCTCTGGCTGTTCTTTGCTCACTAAGTTTGTTTGACAAACTTTTAACCGTAAATCGTGAAAGAGTAGGATCTATTCTTGACGGTTGAGGAGCAATCGTAGGTGTAGATTTTTGAACAACCGTAGGTTGGACGTATTTAGCACTTCCATTGTTAGTGGGAAGTACCGGGTCCTTTGTCACCTTGAATCCAACATGAGCTTTACCACTACGTGTAGTGACAGCTTTGAGTTCACCCTTTGGGTTGACAACAGTGTTACCTGGGAGACCTCCCGAGGTAGAAGGTAGATCATTTAAAGACTTTTTTATATCATTTATTTGGGTAACTAATAACTGGTTTGTCTGATATTGAGTTCTATTTGTTTCCTCTTGAGATTTTATGAATTGCCTAAGCAACTCATCTGAGGATGTCTGATTTTGCTTTTGGACATTCCATGGTTTTTGGTTAAAGTTACCCTAATTCTGACCTCGGTTTTGATTGAAATTTTGGGAATTGTTGAAATTTTGTCCCTGATTTTGAACAAAGCGATTTTGATTATTATGATTTGGCACGGGTGGAAAACCAGGTGGTACCATAGCATTTGGTGCTCGGTACTGAGTCTCAGCATGCGGACGGTATTGATTTTGGTTTACTGCAGCTACGGGAGCTGGGTAAAGAGAAGCATCGGTTGCTTGACAATCATAGTACGCATGTGGGCCACCACAAGTTTCACACACTTTGTTTATGGCTTTGATTTGTTCCGGTTTATGAATTTCACTCTTCAATTCTTTCATTTCCTTCATCATACAACGCATTGCGTCTGTTAGAAAGGCTAACTCTGATGAGTTACCGGATGAAGAAGCAGCGAGGAGTGACAGGAACATTCACTTTGTTTCGAGAAATAGGAACTTTTGATTTATTTTCACAAATTTCAACCACCTCTTTAGGTCGACGATTCAAGATATTGCCACCGGCGGCTGCGTTAAGTGCATCTTGATCGTTTTGGTTCAACCCATTATAAAACGTATTGATCTGTTGTAACTCCGTGAAATCGTGATGTGGGCATTTTCTTAGGAGATCTTTAAATCTGTCCCATGCCTCTCCGAAATTTTCATCGAAACCTTGACGAAATCCAGCAATCTCATTTTTTAGATTAGTCGTCTTTGATGGAGGGAAGAAATAATTAACAAATTTCTTTACGAGATCTTCCCAGGTTTCAATGGATCGAGGGGGTTCTTTATCCAGCCAAATCCGGGTTGCCCCTTCGAGTGAGAATGGAAATAGCATCAATTTGATAACTGTTTGTGGCACATTCTTGTAATTGATTGTAGAGGTCAACTTGTTGAACCAACGAATGTGTGCATATGGATCTTCTCGTTCAAACCCGTGGAATTGGTTTGTGGAAACGAGCTGAATCAAATGCGTTTTCAGTTCAAAATGATCAGAATCGATGGGTGGTAAAACAATGGCATCTCCGTAACCCTCGGTGGGTGCTTGGAGCATCTCCGCCATTGTGCGGTTGTCTGCCATATTATCAGTGGGAACAGCACGAATCTCGGGTTCGACTATTCGGGCAGCACGTCTACGATTACGTCTTCTCGGAATATCTACGAGTTCACGTAAAGGGCTTGATGACGTGGAAGAACGAGTGCGCATGCACTAAGTAAAATATTTTAATTAAATCAAGAACGAAGCAAAACACAAGTTAACTTAAACCAACAATCAACAAGCGTACGGTAGCTCTCTAAAAGATAAACGCACAGAGTGGCGGAGAAGCAAAGGTGGGCAATTAATGCTCCTTAAAAACCCGCTTCTTTCAGTCCGACAATTTAATGTCAAACTATCCTTAAACCTCCGTTATAGTTTGTTTATCAATCAAAGGTGAGCCGATATTCGCAAGTGATACAGAGGCAAGTTTTAAATCTGATGTTTGGGAACTTATTATGGTCGTACCCCCAGTTAGGTAGTACTCTGTCTTGGTTCTCGATGGTAAATTTTATTGTTGGTATTTATTAAACAAAGAAAACGGAAAATGTTTTTTGGTTTTTATTTTTTATATGATAATATATATATATAAAAGAAAAGAAAAAATATTTTGTTTATAGGGTTTATAGGAAATAGGAACTTCTAGAAGAAGGATCTCAAATCACTAATCGCTTGAACTCTACACAATATTGTCGCAACACACCTCCCCGGCAGCGGCGCCAAAATTTGATCCGTGCTAAATAGATATATAAATATTATGCAACGACGGATACACGTGAATAAATACAAATTACCCCTTTGTGAAAAATGATACTTGCAAAAACTCACGTTCGTGTGTAGTGTGAAACCAGGTAAGTGTTTACCTGGGTCGTTTTCCAACGAGATATGAATGGGCAAACTGTGGAAAGCTTTGGATTAGAGTGACTGATGAATTAGATATTTTGGATTTTGCTTTTTTATATCTAATTAACAATTGATAAACAATTATACAAAAGAAATCTAAACGCGATTAAAATAAATTACAAACGCGCAACAGGAAATCTAAAATGGGACAAAACTGAAATTTTAGAAAATTAAAACCTAAAAATGTAAAATTACTTAAAACTTATTTTAAAACTAAAATTATATTTTTTTACAATTTTTATCTAATTATTATTAATTATTTATTATTTAATTACTTTTTAAACTATTTAAATTTATAATAAATACCAAATGAACAAAGAAAAATCTAAAACTTTTTCTATAAATATTATAAAGTAAAAAGAAGCTAAGAAAATTATAAAAATGAAAATTGCTTAATTAAAATTTTAAAAAGATAAAATCTATTAAATAGAAACTATCACTTATTTTCTATTTTATATTTTCTAAGGTCTAAAAATGTTATTATATTTTTCCTAGAATTTAATTAATGAAAGAAAATTATGAAAATTAAAATTATATTTTTCTGATTATTATTTTATTTATTATGATTTAATTACTATTAGAAACTAATTAAAAAGATTAAGAATATTAAATGACTTAGGAAAAATCTAAAAAATTCAGGATGAGTCTAAATTAATATTTAAAAGCTAGAAAAATTAAAATCAAAAGTTTGCTAAACACTGATAAGCAGTTGGACAGATAAGTAGTTGAGCTAATAAGCTAAAAATAAGCTAATAAGCTCAAAACTCAACCAAATGCTCAGAACAGGTTTAACCAACTTATATAGGTACCAAACAACTTAATTCAAACAGCTAATCCACAAAATAAGGCAATTAAGCACATGAGCAGGTGTGAAATTAAGACAGAAACTCAGGAAAATGGCCAAATTGCAGGGCAGATTAAACAGTCCAATAAGCTACTGAGATGCAAACTAATGGGGGCAAAAGTGAGCTAGTACTATGAGCTATTCAGAAAACCAAAAAGCAAGGCCTGAGCTTATGTAAATAAGCCACAAAGGAGGTGAGTTCAGCAACCAAAAGCACTCAGTATACACTGAGTTGCTGTGGTGCAGGGCAGAAAAGCACAGGCCAAAGGCACCTAATCCAACTCTTGTATCTACTCTAAATGGACTCAAAGTGACTCAGAGAAGCAAAGAAAAAGGCCAAAATGAGGTCATGGCTTATTCTAGCTTATTTGACCTTTTTGATGCCTGAAATCAACACAGGCTATAAAAAACTATGGTTTCTAGTTATATTGCTATTTTGAACTTGAAAACACCTTATTTGGACTATATTAAGCAGGTGTGAAGTTGGGAAAAAGGTAAATGTACAGTAACACTGGGTTTGACCAGTTGACTGCACAAAACCAAACACTCCTTAATGGGTGTTCTGTGGTGGTTTTCAAATGGAAATCAGATTTTTAGCTAATACTACTACTGAGCTAAGTTCAACTAACTTATTTATGAACTAAGGAATGATTAAAAACTGGAAATAAGCTATAATAAGCAGTTTCCTATTATAGGTCTATTTATGGCTTTTTTTTAATTGATTTTAAGCAAAGTAATGCAAAAGCTATTTAATTACAATGAAACTGATCAAATAAACTTGAGAACTGTTAATAAGCTAGAAATTTATGAGACAAGCTAATATTAAGCAGTTCTACAGTACAAAGCTAAATTATGAGAAAATTAGTAAAATGCTTACAACTGTTATGGCTTATGAGACAGAGAAACAAGGACCAGAACAAAACTAGCTTGTTCACACAAGCTAGAAAACCCATAAAAACTTCCAAGATCAGCTTATATCACCTAGAACAGCTTATTGGCCACCAGGTTGACTTTCATTGACTTTCTTGAATTTCTTGGTTTAGAACTGATTTAAGCTAAAATAAACTTACAACAAGCTATGACAAGCTTGTATAAGCTTATAAAAACAACTGAGAAGCTGTTCCAATTACTACTTAATTAGGTTCGAATTCTCAGTACATATGGAAATGTAAAAACTCAGAACTATCATTATCTACTGGAATTGGACAAAGATTAACAATGAACACACTAATTTTAACTTGTATTGATTGTTAAAACTTGAGATTACAATTTATTGCTACTGAAAATTGAAATACGATTATGCTACTTTATCTACTTGCTCTTTTTGAGCTACATTGTTACCTATATATACAAAATTGAAATGGGAAACCCTTAGTCGACATCTCTGAATCTTTTAGCTCCCTTGATTGCTCCTGACATCATCTCTATCGTCCAATCTCCTTTTTGGCGGGAAAACAGGAAAAGTGGGATAAGTCATGGTTTGGTTAGTGAGAGTGGGGGAGAAGCATTAATTGAGTTTGGCATGTTAGGTAGTGTGTTTGGAGGGAGGATGAGGTGGTGGACTAAGTAGCCAGCTGGGGGGTGAGGTGGTATGGTTTTGTTTAGGCGGCAAGTGGAAGGAAGAAGGAGAAGTCAAACCGAAGTTTGACTCTGGGATATTTAGCAAAAGGGTTGGGTCGGGTCAAATGGCTTTGGATTGGGCTTGGGTTATTAAAGGGATTGGGTTGGGTTTTTAAGTAGCTGGGTTTTATTTAAGGATAGGATTTGGATTTTGGTTTTAGTTTAAACCTAGGGACCAATGTTGTAACTTGCTGAAAATCCAAGGACCCATGCTGCCAAAATTCCAAATTATTTACAAGGACCATTTGAGTCAAGTTTCAATAGTACAAGGGTTTTATTTGATAATTTATACTTTTTAAATACCCGAGGACTAAATTTGCCAATTTTGAAACTTGAGGGGTAAAAGTTGCCATTTTTAGAAAACTTTCATCAAGGGATTAAAAGTGAATATGTTTGATATCCCAAGGACTAAAGTTGACTTTTCTTTCATTTTAAACTTTCAGGGACTAAATCTGCCAATTTGTGAAACTTCAGGGACTGAAAATGACAATTATGCAAACTTTGTTCGTTTTTCACTTGTTTTCAATCTTTTTGTTCCTGAATCATATAAAAACACATTTTATGATATTTTCAGTATTTTGAAGCATATCTACATGTTTTTAAATGTTTTTGCAGATAAAATGTGACAGAAATGATCAGTATTTAGACACTCATCAGTATCCCTGACCAAGAATTTGCGGTACCTCAGCACTAGCATCAACTGTATACACGCAGCTTATTTGAAACAGTAAACCATAACTATGAAAATGCAGAGCAATTTCTCTAAATTAAAAGTGATGAGAGATGTTAACGACTTAACGCATACAAACACACACATATACGTTAGCTTAATTTGTATAAACACGCATACAAACATGCATCCTTATACAAACACGTGCCGTAGATATCATTCTCTTCTAGAGACATAAATAATGCTTAAAGTTGTAGCTGTAACATCTAATTATCTAAATCCTTATTAACGTCATGTTATTTTAAGAAACCAAAATGCACATCATTTGAGCAGAAAAAATGGGTATTAAACCAGGGTAGTTACACCGTCAATTATTGTCAAATACTAACAAGCCACAAACATCAAAAGCAATCTCAGAAACCTCAATCCAATCCAAATCCTATATAAAAAAAAAGCCATATACAGAACTAGGATATTTGCAGGTACAATTTGAAATCCATATCCTAACAACTGACCAACAAAATAGTAACATTTATAGTTACACAGTTCTAACCTTAATACACTACTCATGAGCCCCAAACATAAATAACGCCTCTATAAGCACTAGGATAATTGCAGATACAATTTGAAATCCATATACAGAAGCAATTGCAGGATAAATACAGCTTGAGCCATAATCATGAGTGATGTAGTCTAAATAACAAGAGAACACAAATCGGACATGTTGATTTACAAGAATACCAGGAACGATTCTACCAATAATCGTTGATTCAATAGAATACCGATTATAGGGATGATTCTTAGCAAAACTGCCAAAAATAAACTTTTCGTATTTCTTGGAACTGATTCTTCCACATTACAAACGAGAACTTAAATAAACATACAAAACTGAAATGGGCCCTAAAAGACAAACGAGCCGAAAGTTATTGCAAAAACAAAATCCGAAAAAACCCGAAAAAAACATTAAAATGCAAATAACTCATAAAATAAAGTGTTTCGGGGCTCGAAAGTTCCGTAAATCGACAACGTCCGTTTACCACAACGTGCTCCTCGCTCCAAGCTTCGAATCAACTTCTCATAGGCCTGAAACGGATCCCCGTAGCCCAAGTTATGCCCATTTTGTGTTCCAGAAACATGATGGCCCGTTCCTCAACACTTGGGCCCGCATCAATGAGCCACTATTTGTGGCGGTACTTTTAAATATTTGAATGATAATTTGTGAGTTAGTTGGTGTAAGTTTTAATAATTTGTCGTTCAGAAAAATATAATTGATAGGGGCATTTTTTATTGTCTCAGGTAGCGGAAATCTCAAGACCGGCCCTGGTTATAATTAATAATGGATTGACTTGTTAAAGGAAAACATAAGTTTCCTAATAAATAAAACGATAAAGTTAGGATTAATATAAATTAAATAAACAAACTATAATTAATATATATTGGAAAGTTTCTTTAAATAACTTATGTAAGAACGTGAGGTGATGGTATATGTAAAACAAGAAGGTATATATATTTCCATCCATTCCTTCTTTGCTTCATACAACTTTCATTGTACGTTCCCATGGACAGACTTCCGGAACCCCTGCTCCTCGATATACTGAATCGACTTGAAGACTCAGCAGATGTAGCTCGCTGCAGAATCGCGTTTAAGGGTTTCAATAATGTATCTTCGGAACTTCGCTCAATCAATCTTCACTACAAAAAAGGAAAAAATTATTACAAGTCATTATTCAAGTCAATTTTTGCTGGTACATTAGCGTGCCTCAATTCAGATTATAAGGTTTCCCAATCCTATAAGTCTATCTTTCTGAATATTATATGGAATATGAAAGTTGTTGAGTCTGTGTGTATCAGCCTCGAGCATCAGGTCAACGACGCGTGGTATTTGACCACTAAGGATTATGATGACAGTGACGATGCTTTTGTTATGAAGTGGCTTCCTAGGGTATCCGTAGACCTGATATCGCTTTCATTATCTAGTTTTGATTGTGTTAAGGTTTCGAATATTCTGATGCGGGTTTCTTCGTATTGTAAGTTCAGTTTATATTTATATATGCACTGATTTATTCGTGTCTTACTACCTAAAATTCTAACTAAACAGTTAATAGTTAGCTTATATATGTTAGAAAGGCAAAGACTCACACACACATTATATACAATATATATATGTCCACAACGAGACTTGAACCCTCAATCTATTGGTTGTCGGATGCCTTAACAACTCAACGAGATACTGCTAGCTAGGCCAAAGGCCCCATTGGCGGTTGTAATGTATGGCATGGCTAAGTAACATGTATACAGTTGGTCACATATATAACAAGTTTGTTTTTTGATGCAGGTCATAACCTTGTTGAATTAAAGGTGTCGCATGTTGCATGGCTTTCCCTGGGCAATTTGAATACAATGCCATCGTTAACAAGTCTGACACTTGAATCTATTACATTGGTTGACTACACTTTAAACAAGTTGATTGCGTGTTTTCCTAATCTTCAAGTTCTTAACTTGATAGAGATCACAGGACTCAACCCTTCTTCAAATTTGAATACAATGCCATCGTTAACAAGTCTGACACTTGAATCTATTACATTGGTTGACTACACTTTAAACAAGTTGATTGCGTGTTTTCCTAATCTTCAAGTTCTTAACTTGATAGAGATCACAGGACTCAACCCTTCTTCAAATTTCTTCCAGAAAAGCTGTCACATGATCACATCACTCAAATGGGATGGTCATTCAATTAGCGCGCAGGTTTCCTTCATCGAGCAGGAAGGATTGAAATGATGCTGGTGAAGGTAATGGGGACGGGGATGGGGTGTAGGTTGCGGTATGGTTTAATTATATGTGTTTGCGGATATTTGAATGGATTATTATGTGTTTGCGGATTGTGTTTGGGATTATGGTTATGGATAGTTGTAAATGTTTATGGTTTGCGGATAATATTATGGAATTTTGTTTTTTTAACCATTCGGCGACTTTTGCGGATAATATTTTGTTATAATATAATGTTTTAGCGAGTTTGTGGTGTTCTATATATCAAATTTGGCATGTTTGTGTTGGTGAAAATTAAACAGGTTATGAAAGCAGGTAGATTTTTTTCTGGAAAAATTACGAAAATTAATCTGGAAATTACTCATTTTGCATCAATATGCTGCAAAATGGGTCATGTACTTTTGGCGAGGACATGCCCTCACCAAAAGTCTAAACCTATTTAGCATATTAGACTTTGGCGCAGACAAGTCCTCACCAAAGGTTTGAACCAATTAATTATATTAGACTTTTGGCGAGGACGTGTACTCGCCAAAAGTCTAATTAATTAACTAATTAATTAATATTATTTGTTTGTTTGCATAAGGGGATAATATATAATAAAAGAAAGCATGAGGGGTTATATTTAGAAGAAAAAAAAAAGGATAAATACACTCATCTTCATTCATTTTTTGCTTCATTCGATTCGTCTTCACTGTTTCAATGGACAAACTTCCTGAACCTCTACTCCTTGATATAGTCGACTTGACAACTCAGTCGACGTAGCTTGCTGCCGAGTCGCTTCAAAGACTTTCAATAATTTATATCCGCACCTTCGATCGATCAATCTTCTATGCACATTGTGTAATGACCAAGAATCACGTTTATCACCTTCAAGTGGACGAGGTTGATGAAAATGGATGATATTCATGGTCGGTTTTAGAGAGATAAAGTATAGAGAGAAGGTGGAGAGTTGAAACAAGATATTATTGATATGGAAAAGGGTTTCACAGCCACACCCTTCAAGTGAAGACTTGAAGGGTATTTATATGTCTTACAAGACAACTATTAGAGTATTACATTATCAGTCCCTGCACTTTATGCATACTTAGTTGTCTATTCCAATTCACGTAAATATCGCTCAACTTCATTTCTAACAATCTCCCTCCAGCTGGAGATATACGTGAATTGGTTACAATGATTTCTAACAAGTACATAACAATGATGACTACAATGCTGAAGTAGAGCAGTTTCCTTTGAGGATGACTTCACAGCTCTTGATCTTCTCTTATCTTTCTCAGCTTGCTTGAATTACTTGCAGGATCACTGTAATGATCTAATTGGGTTATTACTTCCTCCCAATTAGTAAGGCCTTTTCTTTTACATGCTCCCTCCCAAATTGACAACCCGTTTGATATAGCTCTGATGCTTGTAGAAGAAGTTTCTCTGAAATCTTGCCAAATTGTCTTCAGTCTCTTGCACAACGGAAAATGGATTATAGACTGATAATTTGTAACTTCTTCACAGGTTTGTTTGGGGAGCATCATATCGACATCTTCAGGTCACTTAGAATGCTTCCAGTTCTGCATAAACAACCCCAATGTACACATTTCTCCCTCCAGGATGACGACGATCTTTCGGACTCATCCTACATATGTGTACATAGACATATCAACTAGAAGCAACATACAAATCAATACCTCATGAGTGGATGTCGATAACTATTCTCTCTTCAATTCTCTTTAGATAAATCTCTTCTCAAACCTCTTGTATCAAAACAACGGCTTATTGTAGTGACTGCTGATGGAGAAACCCACTATGACGAACTTGAGACTGAAGTAAAATAACCCAGACTTGTGACTTAAACTTGCACGATAGTGTGACTAAGAACCTATACTGAGCACTACAATGTAACTCCTTAAAGCATTGGTCGTTTCATATACCCATCCATCCTTCCTTAACTGTATATGAACATCTCTTGAGTTGTCCACATCTTTATGTGACACTGAGTACTACAACGTATCTCCTTTAAGTGATAGTTAACTAGGTCTTCGTCCATCCACCCCTTGACCCATGAAAACTAGATAACCCAAGACTTAGTCACTATTCTCTAAATGCTCAAACAAGGATCTCGAAGAATCATGCATCCAACCAACCCTAATATCTTCAAGATACTAAGTACACGCACCCGTGATATTCCACTTCAACTTCAAATAAGTAATAATGAATCATCCTTGTAGTCACAGTTGATAATTTAGCCATTGTCATTTGATTGCGATTCTTGATCAGGATCTTTTCGGCTATACGTGGTGATGTTGAAGGTGTAGGCCAAAAATATCATTTGTGATTTTGGTGTGAAAAATGCCATAAAATGACATTCTAATGATGCTGGAAAATTTTGAGTTTAAGAAATTTTACGCCAAAAATTCTCCAAAAAATTCGAATTTTGGCCAAAAAATTTGAATTTTTGGCCAAAATTTTCACTCTTGTACCAGAATTTGAATCTCGCGTAAAAATTGACCGTTAAGTCTCCTGTAAAAATTAAATTTTACTCAAATTTTCCCGCCAAAAAACTTTTTTTTTTGAATTGCGAAAGGTTGTCCGATATCTGAATTTGCTTAAGTTGTCCGATATCGCAATTGGAGAAAGATCTCGGATGAAGCTGAAAGTTGATTTGCGATAAATCTGTCTGAAGGGCCAATTGCGATACAATTATCGGAAATCAATTGCGATAAAAATATCGAAAATTGATTTGCGATAAAAATATTCGTCTAATTTGCGATAGGTCAAATCTTTGAATTGCGATAGGTCAAATCTTTGAATTGCGATAATGCTTGCAGCTTTCAATTCCGATAAAAATGATGAATTGCGATAAAACGTCTGATGCTTGGAATTGCGATAACAGGCTGGCTTTCTGAATTGCGATACTTGGCAGGTGTACCAACTTGCCCACTTGTTTTCCACTGCCACGCCCATGTGACTTGTAAGAGCTGACAACTTTTACCAACTCTTTCAATAATTCTTGACCAATAATTGCACTCAAATAACAATTAAAAAATCCAAGAAACAAATCTCACATAATATTGAATAATTTTTTCGATCTAAACTCTTAGAACAACAAAAAAAAAAAATCCAAACTTAAAGCACCATATTCGACTGTAAATCTGTGAGATTTTCGCAAAACCACACATCAAATCACGAACAAACACAACCTTAAACCTTTATTTGTGTGTACGATTCCAAGATAAACACAAAACAACCACCTTTTTGAAGATAAAAAATGCAACAGTGGGTATTATTTGGAACAAAAACCGAACACAAAAACTTCAAAAAACTCGACTGATGAACAGTAACGAGTTAGAACACACCAAAAATCACATATTTTACCTCAAATACATCACGTTTTGCCAAGAATCTCCCAGGTTCTCTCATGATACTAATTGTAATGACCAAGAATCACGTTTATCACCTTCAGGTGGACGAGGTTGATGAAAATAGATGATATTCATGATAGGTTTAGAGAGATAAAGTATAGAGAGAAGGTGGAGAGTTGAAACAAGATATTATTGATATGGAAAAGTGTTTCACAGCCACACCCTTCAAGTGAAGACTTGAAGGGTATTTATATGCCTTACAAGACAACTATTAGAGTATTACATTATCAGTCCCTGCACTTTATGCATACTTAGTTGTCTATTCCAATTCACGTAAATATCGCTCAGCTTCATTTCTAACACATTGAAATTAAACCCTGTGTCCCAATCTTTTACGTCTTTTTTTCTGAATCTTATATCGAATATGAGAGTTGCGGAATCTGTTCATATCGGCATTGATAAGCCTGCTCGAGTAGCTAATTCCTTCACCCACTTTCTAACGAACTATGATAAGAACCTGACCGATGAAAATTTTATTAAGAAGCGGCTGCCTAGGGTTTTGGTACACTTGAAATCACTTTCAATAACTAATTGTTGGGGTGGGTCGTTTATATGGCCATCGAATGTGTTGTCATTGGTTTCTACCTACTGTAAGTTTGTTATTTATATACCTATTGTATTATTTGTTCTTTGGTTATTTAAAGTTGGGCGTGAATCATTAAAAAAAATCTGTTGATGCACGTAATAATCTTGTTGAATTAGAGATGAAGAATGATATGCTGTCGTTGCAAAATTTGAATCCATTGCCAATGCTAACTAGTTTAACACTTGAATCTGTAACATTATATGACAAAGACCTAAACGAGTTGAATAAGTGCTTTCCTAATCTTCAAGTTCTTTATTTGATAGAGATTAGAGGACTTCAAAATCCTAAGATCCACCATCTCAACCTGAAAATCTGTCAATGGAAGACCTGTCACTATGCCGATTCTCCTTCATGTACCCTAATCACGCCTAACATCACTACACTCAGAATTGAATCTATAATGCCCACAAACTTTTATGTTGAATCTCCTATGTTGTTTGACTTCCATCTCGCCCTTAGTCGTGAATCTAGTTTCAAAGCCTTGATGTCTAAAAACATGAAAAAGGTTTCGGTTATGTCTGATAACATTTTTTCTTTACTTTATAATAACTTTCAGCTTGCAGAAACAGTAGAAAATTTGACTCTTGATTCACCAAGCTCACTAAATTTGCAGATAGCATATCCCAATGATTTTACTGTTGTAATATATGAATCATAACAATAAACATATAAATATATAACACGTACATCAAAGCATATAGCAGCGGAATATAGGATCTATATACATGTAATTAATTAACTAAAAATAAAAGTAATGCGTACCTTTGGTTTCTAGCCAAACAAGAAACCGAGTGATCAAGAACAAGATAAACCCTAGATTAAGGTTTGGAATGGATCGACTAATATATAATCGAATGGGGAAAAATCACACAAGCTAAAGTAAGTTTGATCTTCGTTCTTGTACACACGTATTACTAGCATCTCAATGTGAAAAGCTAGGTTCAAGATCACAAAACAAGTCCAACACTTATTGTTATTGCTTGATCGATTTCCCCTAGGGATTTAGTGAAGGGGACGATTGGCCAAGAACAAAGAGGGAAAGAAAAAGAGAAGTTGGATTGCTAGGGAATCAAGATTAGTGAACAATGAATACAAGGATTGTATTTATAGACCTACCAACTTGTTCACCAAGCTACGGAAACCAAAACCCTCTCCCAATTGGAAGGGTCGGCCGAATACTAGAGCCCAAGATGAGTTCTAGATCCTTCTTGACTTCTTTTTCATCTTTAGTCCATCAAGTTAATATTTAACGTCCGTTAACCAAACTCCGTTAAATACTAACGACCGTTAAGTGTTTATTTATGAAATGAATAATTAAATCATAACTTAATATATTAATTATTCAAACCATTGAAACTCATATGTATTGTGTGCAATCCCGAAGTCTCGTGTTCGAAACTGATCATACGTATATTAATTTATATCCATAACTTTAACATTTACGATATATCATGTATTTACTGTTTTTCCCCACGTGGGCTCAGTATGTATTAAATCGAATGCATGGTTCAAATTAGAAGTGTTTTGCAACTCAATATTTTGGGATATAAGGAATGGGAGGAAAGGATTAAAGACATTTAGTGCATATTTGTTACTAATTGACCCATCATTGACTTCCATGCTGTTGCTTTCTTGTTGGACCAATGCTTGTGCTTGTCAGAAATCTCGTTTCTCATCCACCGTAATGTTGTTGCTGATGTATCAAAGGGTTTCATATCTAAGTGTGGTTCACTGGCCTGGATTAAAATGGAGATGGGGAATATGGAGTGAAGATATGGAAGATTCTTGGATAACCAATTATTAGAATGCAATATATGAACGTTTCAGCTGGAAACGGGCCTCCATCTGAGTAAGTTTTAAGTAAAGTGAAGTTCTCTTACAGTGTTTTGGTGTGTTGAACCATATGAATTACGTGACTATTGCTTGTTATTGTGTTATGTTTACCCGAATTGAGTGTATTTAATTATGATGATATGTAGTGAGACATGGATCTTGATAATATCAATATAGCTAAATTATGTACTATATTCGCCTATATATGTGGTTTCTTGTTCATTTTTTTAGGCATTCTATTTGAGTATGTAAGCAGAGATGAAGATGATATTAGTCGTTGTTGGATTATTATATTCTCTATCTTGTTTCTTTAATCATTGTTTCCGACCTTTTAGCCAACAAATCAATGGGGTTTAAGCCAACCACCGCACAAAGTTAAATTGGGTAAAGTCCTTTTTTGAGGAGGTAGGCGTACGTGCCCACTTCTTGTATGTTTGCACAAAGGTGGGATTGAATTTGTGTCCTCCCACACGGCCCAACTTTAATGGTGATGGTCACTGGTTATCTTCTCTATATGCGCATGGGGACAGACCAAAAGTTTTTTTAGGCCCTAAAAATATCTGAATAATAGAGAAAATTAAATAATGGAACAAAGTGTACATCAAATTGGAAACAAAACTTGCATGGAGTACCACAAAGCCGCCGGCCATTTTGTATAACATTTTCGTGTTCTTGGATTGCTCAAAGGTCTAACTTTACTATGCCAATATAGTTTGAATGGATAAAGTACCAGAAAACGGATTGCATGATCGCTTTGTAATCTGTTTTACTTCTTTTGGGTAACCATAATTTTCTACTTGTAGAGACCAAGATTCACGTTATTCACCTTCTGGTGGTCGAGGTTGATGAAAATAGAAGAGATCCATAGTCGGTTTTAGTGAGAGAATGTAGAGAGAAGGTGGAGTGATAAAACTTTGATATTATTTCTATGTTGAATGATTCACAGCCACACCCCACAAGTGAAGACTTGTGGGGTATTTATATGCCTTACAATACAACTATTGGAATATTACATTATAAGTCCTTGCACTATATGCATTCTAGTTGTCTACTTCCAATTCACGTAAATATCGCTCAGCTTCATTTCTAACAATCTCCCTCCAGCTGGAGATATACGTGAATTGGTTACAATGATTCCTAACAAGTACATAACAATAATGAATGCAATGCTGAGGTAGAGCAGTTTCCTCTGAGGATATCTTCGCAGCTCTTGATCTTCTCATATCTTTCTCAGCTCACTTGAATTACTTGCAGAATCACTGTAATGATCTAATTGGGTTATTACTCCCTCCCAATTAGTAAGGCATTTTCTTTTACATGCTCCCTCCCAAATTGACAACCCGTTTGATATAGCCTTGATGCTTGTTAGAAGAAGTTTCTCTGAAATTTTGCCCAAATTGTCTTCAGTCTCTTGCACAGCGGAAAATGGATCATAGACTGATAATTTGCAACTTCTTCACAGGTTTGTTTGGGGAGCATCATATCGACATCTTCATCTCACTTAGAATGCTTCCAGTTCTTCAATAAACAGCCCCGATGTACACATTTCTCCCTCCAGGATGATGACGATCTTTCGGACTCATCCTACATATGTGTACATAGACATATCAACTAGAAGCAACATACAAATCAATACCCTATGAGTGGATGTCGATAACTATTCTCTCTACAATTCTCTTCAGATCAATCTCTTCTCAAACCTCTTGTATCAAAGCAACGGCTTTTTGTAGTGACTGCTGATGGAGAAACCCACTATGACGAACTTGAGACTGAAGTAAAATAACCCAGACTTGTGACTTAAACTTGCACGAACGTGTGACTAAGAACCTATACTGAGCACTACAACATAACTCCTTATAGCATAGGTCGTTTCATATACCCATCCATCATTCCTTAACTGTATATGAACATCTCTTGAATTATCCACATCTTTGTGTGACACTGAGTACTACAACGTATCTCCTTTAAGTGATAGTTAACTAGGTCTTCATCCATCCACCCCTTGACCTATGAAAACTAGATAACCCAAGACTTAATCACTATTCTATAAATGCTCAAACAAGGATCTCGAAGAATCATGCATCCAACCAACCCCGATATCTTCAAGATACTAAGTACACGCACCCGTGAAATTCCACTTCAACTTCAAATAAGTAATAATGAATCATCCTTGTAGTCACAGTTGATAATTTAGCCATTGTCATTTGATTGCAATTCTTGATCAGGATCTTTTAGGCTATACGTGGTGATGTTGAAGGTGTAGGCCAAAAATATCATTTGTGATTTTGGTGTGGAAAATGCCATAAAATGACATTCTAATGATGCTGGAAAAATTTGAGTTTAAGAAATTTTTACGCCAAAAATTCCGGGAAAAATTCGAATTTTGGCCAAAAAATTTGAATTTTGGGCCAAAATTTTCACTCTTGTACCAGAATTTGAATCTCGCGTAAAAATGGGCCGTTAAGTCTCTCCTCCGAATTAATTTTTTTTTTGCAATTGCGATAAGTTAGTCCATTTGCGAGAGGAGGGTCCAATTACGAAAGTAGCTTGATTTGAGAAAGTTTCTACCAATTGCGAAAGAGTGCTTGAATTGAGAAACTTTCACCAATTGCGAAACTAGCTTGAATTGCGAAACCAGTTTCAATTGCGAGACCAGCGTGAATTGCGAAACTATACCAATTCCGAGGAAAGGTAGCAATTGCGAGAGATGTTGCAATTCCGAAAGAAACTCCAATTTCGACAGAATAGTCAAAAATGAATTTCGATAACTATCACAATCTTGTACAAGAATGTGATACGACTTTGACGAATTACGAAGGATGATCAATTGCGAGAGTTTTGCCAATTTCGAAGGTTTTGCCAATTTCGAAAGTCTGCTGCTTTTCACCAACTATTTCGTCCTTTTCTTTACAAGCCCATGCCTTCCACTGGTTTTTCTTCACCAAATTCCATCAACTTTGACCAACTCTTATCAATCAAATCTCAAAGACACCACGTTAGCCACCCGGTTAGCTCTTGATACCAATTGTAGAGACCAAGATTCACGTTCTTCACCTTCTGGTGGTCGAGGTTGATGAAAATAGAAGAGATCCATGGTCGGTTTTAGTGAGAGAATGTAGAGAGAAGGTGGAGTGATAAAACTTTGATATTATTTCTATGTTGAATGATTTACAGTCACACCCCACAAGTGAAGACTTGTGGGGTATTTATATGCCTTACAATACAACTATTGGAATATTACATTATAAGTCCTTGCACTATATGCATTCTAGTTGTCTACTTCCAATTCACGTAAATATCGCTCAGCTTCATTTCTAACAGGTAACCATGATTTTCTACTTTTTGGCCTACTAATCCACAGGATTTTAGCCCACTGTCACACACACTCAAACCGGGTAAAACCCTCCCCTTTTCAAGAAGGTTGGCGTGACAACTTAAAGTTGTTTGCACGTAACATAAATTGAACTGGAGACTTCTCAATAGTTACTATAACCTTTTACTTCTTTTACTTTGCTCTTGCAAGTCATTCCTTATCATAATAGGAATTAAGAATACCTTTGATGGGGAGATTCGGTAAACATACACAAGTCGATTTAGAATAGCTTCGATGTGGTCATTCAAACAACATTGTGGGTCATATGGAGATTTTGCAATCGTGTTTGCTTTGAATTGAAACCTCCAAGTAAAGACACACTTTACGAAGAGATCAAAATACTATCACACCTGTTGTAGTCGATAATCTCTCTTTATCACATAATATATAGGCGTTAAACACAAGAGAGATGGGACAAGGTGAATATGTTGGATCGTATGAAATGAGATAGATATGGATGTTAAAGCTTCATATATTAAACACACCACACTCACACAGTGAACCACCTCACAAATGAGGAGTTGTGAGGCTTTTATATTACAGCCACTTTGCCATAAGGCTTTTGTGTGGACTTTGGGCTTGAGACCATTGGGTTGGTCTTTTACATTATATTCTAATTCTAACATAAGCCCATAATACACAAAGTTCTAATATTAATGAATGACCATCACTTTAACTATAAAATTAAAGCTAACAATCTCCCCCTAAGGGATGGTCATTCAAAAGATGCACCATGTGTTTAGATCTTTAGACTTCTGGGTCTTGAACTTTGTGATTCTTTGTTCCTTCATGCATTGTGATCTTCATCGTATCGTCTTTTGATTGTTCTTTGCCTTGTTCAACATCTTCATGTATTCACAGCGTCGTTCTTCCAATGTAGATGTTGAGACATACGATGATCGATGGACTTTCTTCAGTACCTGCATAAAACAGTTAGCAATAAATCGTCCAGCTCTTCCAGGTTCAGATCTCATTATGACACTTACAGCTTATGTTCTTTTTGGTGAACACAAGTGTATTTTATTGAAAGTGTTCCTAAGAGATCTTTGATGAATCTCATGTCTCTAGACTCAATTATGTGCGTTTTGGTTTTAGTCATCGGAGGCGTGGAGCAAAGTGCCACCTTTTCAATATCAACTCATCTCGGAGTGAGAGGTCGATAGATTATGCATTGATCTCCGTGAGAAATGAAACAAATATCTTTTAAGAGATATCTGAGTGGCTAGGAGGGGTTTATGCACCGCGTCACTGGGTCCATGACGTCTTGTCTTCAATATCAGTATCACCTTAGTGAGTACCGATAGCATATGTATTGACCCGGTTTCTTTCTTAAGTTTTCATGGAGGGCTATTTCTTTTCACCCTTACAAAAACTTTTCTTTTTCATTCTTCAACCCCTTCTTTCTCCTTTCTCATTTGCTCCTTTTTTCAATCTTACCTAAGGACTTCTAATTCTAAGCTATTGGAATTGTCCTTGGGTAGATCCCTCCGGTTCTGGCGGATCATTAGACATTACCTAACCATAATCACCTTATTACTCCATGATTATCCTAGATTTGTTGATCACTTGCCATAAAACCATTTGAAAGTCTCTCAACATGTTTATGAGAAAACACATTTAGATCACATTGAGAGTTTTGCGTTTTTGTAACACTCCCCCTTCACATGTGCTCATGCATTTTTGAAATAAATTGCACATGTTGGGTAGAGTTCGCACATTTGAAATGATCAATTTTCAATGAACATGACCTTCGCGAGACACGCTTACATCACTAGTTAGACTAGCTTGAAATTATTACCCGTCCCGGTCATATTCAATGATCATCTCTCGAATTGGTACATTCTACTCAGACAAGTCCTTTGCGAGACACGTTTACATCAATGGGTAACCATCTTGAAATTATTACCCGTCCAGGACAAGTCTTTTCGATTACTGACATTTAAGTTTCGTCAATTCGAGGGTTAAACTGAGTCTTTCTGATGAGCTCCTTTGAGATTCGAACCATGATCACATTTTAATCCCATTTCTCCCCCTCAAAAATAGCATTTCGATGGTATTTTTGATACCGTTTGATTAAAATCATTGTTTTTGAAAAGCTAATAGGGAGAAACGATTTGCATGAACTTGTTGGAACAAATTTCTTTTTGGAATACTCCCCCTCAAAACTTGCATTTGGTTTTGACATTTTTGAAAACTTTGGAGCAAGTGGGGAGTAACGATTTGAAAAATCTTAAGCAAAATTTTTGAAAAGATTTGAAAACCTTTTGATGAATTTTGAATAAAATTTTGCTTAAGATGAAGAAGTTTGGTTTGATGAACTTTGCATGAAAACTTCTTATCATTTAGGATTGTTGCAATAAAGTGTACAACAGGGTCCTTTCTTTGAAAAACGGGTTATGCACTGTTATGTGTGCACAAGCCAAAACGTTGAAGCCCGGGTTGTAAGCTGAAATACTTACAAGCCATTTAGATTTTTAGGATAAGTGCTCGAAATTTTTTTGATCAAGCACTTTCCTTTCTTTGAAGATCGGGTCCTGAACTGATGTGTTCAGAAGCCATTAAATTAAGCGTGGGTTTCGTACTGAAGTGCACGAAAGCCATTTATACCAGATTAGACAACAACTTTTGGAACCCATTTGAGCACTGCACCAATTGGTTTAGCATGTTTTGCAATCCATTTGTAAGTGGTGTCAATCTGATTCAAAGAAGTTGAATTACAACGAGGACTGAAAACTGGTTTTTCATCTGGAAATAACACTCGCGGAATCAACGGAGATTTAAAAATCTTTTTCAAAGAAGAGTCATTCTTGTTTTGCAGCGGAAGTTTTTCAGAGTTTGAAGGACTTTGCTTTGGTCTCCACACTTGCCTTACCCATGTAAAGCGAGATTGTGGAGTTTGAAATCTCGAAGTCTCTTCATGAGACATGTTTGACCTTGAAAGCTTTGGAGGAGTAGGTGTTTCAGAAAATCTTGGTTTCTTTGTAAACTTCCTTCCTTTTTGCAAAGAATAGGTAGTAAACTGGGAAACCTTTTTCAAAAATGGTTTTGAAGATTCACCCGTGGAAAACTTCTTCAAAACACTACCCTCTTTGGGAAACTTGGTTGAAACAGGAGATTTTCCTTTTGAACGGTTAAGATCATCAAACTTTGTTTTCAAGGCATTGTATGATGATCGCAAATCACTGTATTCTTTTTGAAGAAGATCTTGAGATGCCAATTTAGATTCCAAAGAAGCAATTTGTTTCAAAAAATGATCTTTTTCAGCTTTTGAATCATCTATTTTACGTGCCAATTTTCGTTCGAAAACAATATTTTCTTTTTCAAGCCTTTCAAAATATGTTTCGAATTTGTTTGTTTTGTTGAAAAGATCAGTTTTGACATCCTCAAGATCGTTTGTTCTTTGAGCTAAAAGAGTTTCAAGCTCAAGTATTTTTGTTTGAAGCACATGATTTGCATTTTCTGTTTCAAACTCGGAAGAATTAGAATCAAACAGAGGATTTGGATAGGAAACTTTGGTAACTTGAGGCTTCAATACTTCAGACTCCTTTTGGTTCGTGTTTGATTTTTGATTCAGAACACGTGAACGTTTGATTGAATTAAACAGGTTTTTGTAAGTCTGTTTCAAATGCTCATTTTCTTTTTATAATGATGCCACAGCATGTTCCAATTCAATATTTTTTGTATCAAGTTCGTCCAAATCAAACTTGATTTTGGCATCATCACAATTTTCCTCAAAAATCTTTTCCTTTTCTTTAAATCTCGCAAGCTCTTTGGACAATAAGACATTCGTTTTCTTAGCTTTACGATTGTCCTCTTTGCACTTTTTAAGTTCATGTTTGAGATTTTCTATTAAAGAAGCAAATAAGGCATGATTTTGTTCATGAGAGGATCCATCCTGGGCAGGCTCACCTCCATTAGGATCCATATCTGGGGTTGAAGGAGTGATATTACTATTGACATTTCAGGTTCGAGGAATCTAGCAAACATTCGATCAAAAGCATATGATTGCACTATTGACATTTTTGCTTTTGTGAGTCTCTCACATAGACTTTTGATTGCTTTGAAGTGTATGAGACATCGTTCATTCGAGCGAATAACGTTTTGCATAACTGGAGACATTTGTTCCTCTTGAGAACTTGATTCCATTTACTTGTGATGTGATAAAGTTGATTCAGGATCTTTGCAACGAAATAGGAGATGTTTTTGTTGAAGGTTAAGAATGGTTGTTGTTGTTGTGAAGCAAGTTGTTACGGTGGAATTTTGGTCTGGAAACTTAAAACCTCAATAACTTCATTCTGGAGCGTTTTCAGGCCTCGAAACTTGGGTTGAATGAATAAATTATTCAAAGTGTCCTTCTCCTCGGTCTCACGGTCGTTTTGACAGGTCGTGGACTGAAAACGGAGTTACGGTTCAAAAGTTATAACCGTTTGAAGTTTTGACGTAAAATGACAACTTTGAAATCGTTTCACAGAAGTACGAGGGCTAAAACTGCCAAATTTGAAAGTTTCCTTAGGCTGCTGGAAAGTACAGGGACTAAAACTGTCAATACTGAAAAATCAATGTTGTCCGATATCGCTCAACTAGTGTTGTCCGATATCGCAGTTTGTAGAAAGATATCGGATGACACTATGACAAGCCAACTGCGATAAGGCTAAAAAGTGGACAATTGCGATAACTATCGCAGTTGCAATTGCGATAAGAACTTGACAAATCTCAATAGCGATAGAACTGAAATGCGATAGAGGTTCCAGCCTTCAAATGCGATAGAGACTTGTTGTCTCAATTGTGATAAAAAAACCCCAATTGCGATAATTCGCAGCTTTTTTTTCCCAAATGCGATAAAACGCAGCTTTTGAAGCCAACTTCGATAGATTTGCTTTTTCAACTACTTTTTGACTTTTTCCTTATAATCCCACGTGATACCTTACAACTTTTCAACAACTTGCAAGTGTTTTTGACCACTTGTACCACTTGGACCAATATTATACTAACTTCTTTCAATCAATCTTTAGCAAAGATTACACGCAAAAATAAAGAACAATAATTATCACAAAAAAACAAATCTTGCTAAATCTTTGAATCTTTAGTCGATCAACCAACTTAGAACAACCAAGATCCAACTTTTAATACCCAAGATTCGACTCTTTCTCAACCAAGTCGCTTAGGACACAAGACAAACACAATTTATCTCTCGATTTTTGTATTGATCGAATGGAATCAAAACACAATTTGTAACTTTTCTAGTGAAAGAAAAATAATAAAGGATGTTTTGATCTTTAGAATCAAACAAAAATAATACCTTTGTTCTTTGATGTTGCGTTCAAACCATAAACAACCACAACTGGTCGCTTTTCCCAAAAACAAAGCGCAACAAATATGTATTTTTCAACAAGATTCAAATACAAAAACTCCTACCTCGAAGATAGGCTGTTGATATCACTTGTTGTAGTCGATAATCACTCTTTATCACACAATATATAGGCGTTAAACACAAGAGAGATGGGACAAGGTGAATATGTTGGATCGTATGAAATGAGATAGATATGGATGTTAAAGCTTCATATATTAAACACACAACACTCACACAGTGAACCACCTCACAAATGAGGAGTTGTGAGGCTTTTATATTACAGCCACTTTGCCATAAGGCTTTTGTGTGGACTTTGGGCTTGAGACCATTGGGTTGGTCTTTTACATTATATTTTAATTCTAACATAAGCTCATAATACACAAAGTTCTAATATTAATGAATGATCATCACTTTAATTATAAAATTACGAAGCTAACAAAATACTATCACACCAATTGGATCTCTCATCGTAGTAGGAATGTAAATCTTGTTTTGAAACAGTAGATTTGCGATCCAATTAAAAATTTTTTGCAACTTTTGTTCACTAGCGCATTGCTAGTTTCCTCAATGAATAGTTGTTCGGAAAAAAGGGTCATTCCTTATAAAATCATTGCCATTCAAAAAATTTAAGGAATATAGATATTGGCACCATGAAATCTCATGTTTATGTTGAGATAAAGATTTACTTTCATATCAGACCAATTTCAACTAAATTTGAGGTAGTATCTAGCGGTTCTCTTTGTCTTTTTTAAGCTATAAAGCCTTTAGAAATATTGAAAAGAGACGGTTTTTAAAGATAATCGGCTAATGGAATACTTAATACAATCCTTGTTGCCAACTTGTGTCTAGCAGAGTTGGTCAGACGTGTTACCACATGCGAGAGGTCTCAGGTTCGAGTCTCTCTGTGGAGGGTTTTCCTCCTGGGTGGGATCTGTGGTGGTTATGCCCCATAGATGCGTCGATTCAATACTGGCAGGGACTACCTTTTGGGTAAGTACTATGGAGTCGAATCACTAACTATAGCTCGTCGTTCAAAGAAAAAAAATACAATCCTTATTAATTTAGAAACTTCGCTCTAGTGTAGTGTACTATTATAGAAAAGAGTATCCTTAAAGAAAAGTTTACTTTTATCTCTTTGTAACTTTTGGTCTAATTCTCCAAAATGTATAAATTGTGGAGAAATATTTCCTAGTACGCCCTTCTGGATATATATATATATATATATATATATATATATATATATATATATATATATATATATATATATATATATATATAAATATATATATATATATATATATATATATATATATGGGGACTTTTTTACGAGAACCATTTTATCTGCGAGAACTGAGAGAACCACAAAAAACATACATGCACGCCTTTTAAAATAAAATAAAAATACATGCAAATCATCAATAATCGTAAGTATCCACCTATGTTCTTCAATATCATCATGAACTCATCCTCTTTTTTCACAAAAACCTTACACAAGGCCGCAATATTGTCATTGCACGCCATATAAGAACATACATGCACACCTTCAAAGAAAAATGTTGTATTTCCAATTTCTTATCAAATTCTTTAGAACAACTATGTTTTTTTAAAAACATATATGTTGTTTTTAGAACATATGTGCAAAAATACAATTATTGAAGGCGTGCATGTATGTTTTTTGTGGTTCTCTCAGTTCTCGCAGATAAAATGGTTCTCGCAAGAAAGTCTCACTATATATATATATATATATATATATATATATATATTATATATATATATATATATATATAGTGTATCTTTATTTTCAGAACCCTGTTAAGTGCGGGAACTGCGAGAACTCGCTTTACACCGTTAGATGAGTTTGATCAATGGCTATAATTGATTGTGCCATTAATGTAATTAACTAAAAGTACAAATATTTTCCTTTTTGGCTCGAAGGGCAATATAGGAATTTTATGTCAAACAATTTTTAAAACCCTCCTAAATTAAAGGCATGATTTGATGATTATTAAAAAAAAAAAAAAAAAAAAAAACCACCCCTCTCTCTCATATTCTCTGTAAACCTAAAATCCCACACAAAAAACAACAGCCGCCTCTCCTCTCAAGATCCATTATTCGGCCGCCAAAAAAATAAAGTTGATCGTATCAACGGAGCCTTCTCACGTTTGTTAAACAATCATGTGTGCAAGATTTATCACCAGGTACGCAAAGAACTTGATATGGTTTCAGGTAAGTTTTGTTCTTGTTTGGTTCGAGTCTTTAATAGATCGATGATGGTTTTCGTTTTTCTTTGATATCTTTTAAAGATATATCAAGAACTTTAATACGGGTTGGGGTGTTACAGATTTGGTGTGTTATAGTTTAATTTTTGTGGTGGGTCTTGGTCGAAATTAAGTCCTAAACATGTTGCTAACATTTAATTAGTCTCAGAAACATGAATTGATGGATTTTTGAAATTAGGGTTCATACGTATGATTTGGGGATTTTTCGATTTAGAGCGTTTTGATCCAATTAAACAAGTGGGAAAGTGTTAAGATGTGTTTTGGAACACATGTAAACCTATTAATTAAACCAAAAAACATGCTGACTATCAAAATGAAATAAGTCTACAAATAGCGTTTGGAAAGTTGTTATGGAATCGTATGATATGGTAATGGGCTGGGTTCGATTATAGAGTGGGTGTATTCTCCACAGCGACATGGAGTTCATGTCATTAGGCTTTTCATTTAAGCATCGAGTTCATTTAATCTAAGCTTATAAAAGACAAAACAAAATGCAAGTTTATTTGTATGGAATTATGAGAAGAAAGAAATTGAGACCCATTCATATGGGTGAAGATGATATGAATATGGTGGAAACTTTGGTTACTTCCGCAAGAGACAATAATGTTGATGAAACGGTCAGTAATTCCATATACATTTTTATAGTATACTAAAAGCTGGTGTTTTTATACTAGTGAACAGGGGTGTTTGTAAGTTGGATAATTTGTTTTGTATGGTATTTGTTTGGGTGTATTTAGTTTAGATTGTCTGAACATGGGTGCATAAACAGGGGTGTTTGTAAGTTGGATTAGTTGAATAGATTGTCTAAACATGGGTGTTTGAACCTGGGAATAAGGGTAACACAGACGCAGACATTTCGTCATAAAGTTGAACATGGGTGTTTAAGTTAATTAACATGTGTGTTTGAACATGGGTGACCCAGTTAGTGAAATGCTTTTCAAATTAGTGAACATGGGGGTTCTAATTAGCTCAAACAAAAAAACAGCATCAAAGATTGTCATTCGGTTTTCAAAATATTGAACATATGTGTTTCAAGTTAGTGAACATGTGTGTTTGAACAAGGGAATATAGTGACTGTCTGAACATATGTGTTTGAACATGGGCATATACAGGGGTGTTTGTAAGTTGGATTAGTTGAATAGATTGTCTAAACATGGGTGTTTGAACATGGGTGCATAAACAGGGGTGTTTGTAAGTTGAACATGTGTCTAAACATGGGTGTTTGAACAAATAAACAACTATGTCACACATAATCAACCATTTTACTATGTAAGTTTAGTTTCACTTAAAGTTTCATTAACTGGTTAATTACCAGGTCATTGTTTGCACAAATAAACAACTATGTTACAATATTGTTGTTATACAGATTAACTATTTGTACCTATAAACTAGTAGTAACATAGGTGTTATACAGTTTAATTAACTGGTTCATTACCAGGTAATTGTTTGGGCATTTAAACAACTATGTTACACTTTTGTTGTTACCAGGTAATTGTTTGCACATATAAACAAGTATGTTACAATATTGTTGATATACAGATTAATTATTTGTACATATAAATAAGTAGTAACATATGTGTTACACACTTTAATTAACTGGTTAATTACCATGTAATTGTTTGCACATTTAAACAAGTATGTTACACTATTGTTGTTACCAGGTAACTTTTTGCACATATAAACAAGTATGTTACAATATTGTTGATATACAGAATAAATATTAATTAACATGTGTGTTTGAACATGGGTGACCCAGTTAGTGAAATGGTTTTCAAATTAGTGAACATGGGGGTTCTAATTAGCTCAAACAAAAAAACAGCATCAAAGATTGTCATTCGGTTTTCAAAATATTGAACATATGTGTTTCAAGTTAGTGAACATGTGTGTTTGAACAAGAGAATATAGTGACTGTCTGAACATGTGTGTTTGAACATGGGCATATAGTGGTTGTCTGAACATGGGTGTTTGAACATGGGAATATGTGAAACACAGTTGCAATTTTAATGTGTGTATTAAGAGAGTCGTTAATCTGGTTTGTTTATGGTTTAATTGTTTTTGTGCATGCTTGTTTCAGATTGATGAAGATGACGATATCATTGAAGACCGAGAAGTGGATGAACAAAAATATACATGAAGATAATTTGTGATTTTTGAAGATATATGATTATTGCATACGTGTTTTATGTTCTTGTAATTAAGTGGAATGTAACATTTAAATATATGAATCTTATTTTTTTCTTTTATAATGATTTATTTTCTTTGATTTGTGTTTCAAATTTCTTAAAAAATAATGGTTAGACAAAAATATTGATAGGTTGATAAAAAAATGTGAACAATTACATTATAGAAACACATTTAAATTTACATTATTTAAAAAACATGCATGCACCTAATATTTTTCAAAAAAAAAAGAAACAAAAACACATATGTTCTTGTAATATTCTGGCTACACATTAAAAAAAAAAAAAAAAAAAAAAAAAATCCGAAAATTTAGGAAAACGGGATTTAATAAAAAATTCGAAAATAATATGAAAATTGTATTTTACTAAAATACCCTTATAATTAAATAATAATCTTTAATATTTAAAAAAATCTTATTGGTCTAGAAGAGTTCTCGCAGTTCCCGCACTTAACAGGGTTCTGAAAATAAAGCTCCCCTATATATATATATATATATATATATATATATATATATATATATTATATATATATATACCGACAGACCTCTTTCCAAATACCTATTCTTAGACAAAATGAATAAATGTCGTAATGACATTTAACCAGAAAATGAATATCGATAATTTATAAAGATTATTTAGTAACAGCTTTACTTCTTTGTCCAAGCGACGTCCAACTCCATTAGAACTAATTTTTGCTAGCGCACCAAAATGTCGAAAACCAAAAGGTGAAATGGGTTGTAATACGAACAAAAAGATAAGGTTAAACATAATATAGTAAAACCGATTCATAATTTTTACTATTTTGCTCTTACTAGAAAGAACTTTCTTTTGTCAGAAATTCTTATTCAAGATTTGGTCCATAAATTATGGGTTAGACAAAATTCTGATTCAAGATTTGGTCCATAAGTTATGGGTTTTACGTTATATTTCCAAGGTTTCCAGTTATTTTGAAAAGTTCAACATACCTATGTGATGGGGACAAAAAATCGAGACCGAGCCTCCACGAGCACACGAAGAAGCACAAGTCACGAAACACAAACGTGACCCGTATGAAGGCTAAACATGCCGCGTCTATAGACCTTAAAAACGTCGTTTTTGCGGTTGTTTTGGGTTGGTGTTGTCAAATCAAGAAAAGTGTTGCATTCCGTTTTGGATGTGACGCATTTGGAAGGAATCTGTGCAAATTCGGATTTTTCCAATTTTTATGATTTTATTATTTTTGTTATTTAGGTAAGTTTATTTACTCTTAATTTTGTTATTTACTTTAATTAGTTATCTTTTTCTCGAAAACAATTCCTTTTTCGGAAATATAGCTTATGTTTCATTATAAGACATCTTTTGATATTGGTTATTAATAAACTATGGTTTCTAAAGTTTTTATTTTTGTTAATTAGATTCCCTAAAAGATTTATCCTCTATGTCACATGTTTATTCAAATTTAAAAAAGAAAAAAAAAAAAATAAAATCCAAATTTACCATATATAAGAAAGTTTCTAATAATTTTAGTTACCGATTTGGATTTTGGAACATTCCTTTTCATCAAAATTCGTATTTAAAATTTTGGTCAATTAACTCTAGATGCAAAAGTTCTTATAGATCCAACTTTTACCATAGAACCCATCAAGCAATCTTAGCCACTCATTTTTCTTATCAAAATAAAAAAATTAATTTTCACCCTTTTTTAAAAACTTAAATATCTCGCAAACCGTAAATCGTCAAGCTACAAAAAAATACCATCGCGACGAGAATTAAATTATCTTTCTATAGACATGCCTTGTTATATATTTTCGACAAACTTTTTTTTCGATGAACTTTTTTTTTTTTCAAAATTTCCGTCCAGAAAAATCATATATGATTCGTAAGAATCATATATGATTCGATTTTAACAAATCATATATGATTCCGTACGAATCATATATGATTCGTAAAAATCGAAAAAATCGAATCATATATGATTCGTACGGAATCATATATGATTTTTACGAATCATATATGATTCTTTCTGGGCGGAAATTAAAAAAAAAAAGTTCGTCGAAAAAAAAAAGTCGTCGAAAGTATATAACAATGCATATCTATAGAAAGATCATTTAATTCTTGTCGCGATGGTATTTTTTTTGTAGCTTGAAGATTTACCGTTTGCAAGATATGTTGTTTTAAAAAAAAGATGGAAAATAAAAATGGGTGGCTATGATTGGTCCATTGGTTCTATGGCAAATATGAGATCTATATTGATCTCATCTCTTAACTCTAGATTTTTTTTTTTATTATTTTTTTTTGGTAAAAAGGTCACACTTATAAAATATTAGCAATTAAGTACAACAGGTATGGGTGAATCACACACCTCAGCCCAAAGAAGGCAAATCAAAATAAAAACAACCTATCTAATCTGACCACAGAGCTAACTAATGTCATAAGTATTAGCGAACTTCAATTGAGCATCGGTCAGACCACAATCATCAAACTCATCATCAGCATAAGGGTTTTGGTCATAGGTATCTTCCTTCCATTGCTCCAATAAGCTCCTCGTGCCCACTGTACTACCACCTTTAGAACCGTCAAATACCATAAAACTGGCAGTTTCATTGAAGCCCTCAAGGACTTCATCATCATCACTATCAGGAGTGTTCTTCGAAATACAAGGAGGAGACGCATTGGACGAACTTGGGATGCTTGCATACTTTTTCACATTAGCCTTTTGTATAGGAAGCGGCTTCAAATCATCACCCAGAAATACAAGACTCCTCTCAATTATTTGACTTTCAAGCTTATTAATCTTTTCAACAAGAGATATAGTATTTGGATTGCCAGATTAACTCTAGGTTTTGGCGTAATATTGTAAAGTTGGCACTTATTTTGAAAAGCTCAACATACTTAACGTTATAAGATTTTTATTATAATTCCAAAATTAGCGTATCAAATAAAAATGTCACTGTATACCAATTCCATCTTATGATAATAAACCTCTATTTTCTGAAATTTAGGGCCCGCTTGGTTCAAATGGTGTGGAATGCAAAGGGAATGCATTCCCTTACCCCCCAATTTATTAGGTAATGCCCCATTACCCACTACTGGGTAATGGGTCATTACATTACCCTACACCAAGCACCATCATTCATTACCTTTGACATTGATTAGGCCATATGACCCTACACCAAGCACCCCCTGATCTATAGTTATAATTAATAATGGATTGACTTGTTAAAGAAAACATTAGTTTCCTAATAAATAAAAGGGATAATGGCACGAAAAAGCCCATACTTGCCACCTTTTGTCATTGTATGTTGCGTCTTTTTTTTTTTTTTTTGATTTTAGCACAAACCTTTCTGAATCGGGTCATTGTGTGTACACCAACCTTTTTAAATCGTGCTATTGTGTGTACTTTTGCCACTATTTCCAGCCATGAAAATGACTATTTTACCCTTCAAAATTTGAAAAAAGTAAGGGTAAAATGGTCACCGGTACACACAATGACCCGATTCAGAAAGGTTTGTGCTAAAATCAAAAAAAAAAAAGGACGCAACATACAATGACAAAAGGTGGCAAGTATGGGCCTTTTCGTGCCATTTTCCCTAAATAAAAACGATAAAGTTAGGATTTAATATATATAAACAAACTATAATTAATATATATTGGAAAGTTTCTTTAAATAACTTATGTAAGAACGTGAGGTGATGGTATATGTAAAACAAGAAGGTATATATATTTCCATCCATTCCTTCTTTGCTTCATACAACTTTCATTGTACGTTCCCATGGACAGACTTCCGGAACCCCTGCTCCTCGATATACTGAATCGACTTGAAGACTCGGCAGATGTAGCTCGCTGCAGAATCGCGTTTAAGGGTTTCAATAATGTATCTTCGGAACTTCGCTCAATCAATCTTCAATGCAAATTAAGAGAAAAGTATTGCAAGTCATTATTCAAGTCAATATTCGATAGTACATTGGCGTGTCTCAATTCAGCTTATAAGGTTATCCAACCCTATAAATCTATCTTTCTTAATCTAATATCGAATATGAAAGTAGTTGAGTCCGTGTGTATCAGCCTCGCGCATCCGGTCAACGACAAATGGTACCGGACCACTAGGCATGATGATCTCAGTGACGATGCTTTTGTTATGAAGTGGCTTCCTAGGGTAGCCATAGACCTGAAATCGCTTTCATTATCTAGTTTTGATAGTGTTAAGGCTTCAAATATTCTGATGCGGGTTTCTTCATATTGTAAGTTCAATTTATATGTGAATATGCACGGATTTATTCATGTTCTAACTAAACGATTAGTAGTTAATTATATTATATACATTAGAAAGGTAAAGACTCAAACACACATTATATATGAAATATATGTCCACAACGAGAGTTGAACCCTCAATCTATTGCTTGAGCCACATTCCATTGTACTTAAACGTTTTTTTGGAGTAATATATTTTACCGGGTGGAAGACCCTTTACCCAAAAAAAAACAACTCACCAAGATACTGCTAGGCCAAAGGCCCCATTGGCGATTGTATTGGTCACATGTATAACAAGATTGCGTTTTTTATGCAGGTCATAACCTTGTTGAATTAAAGGTGACGCATGTTGCACGGCTTTCCCTGGACAATTTGAATACAATGCCAACGCTAACAAGTCTGACACTTGAATCTATTACATTGGATGACTACACTTTAAGCAAGTTGATTACGTGTTTTCCTAATCTTCAAGTTCTTAACTTGATAGATATCACAGGACTTGAATTTCCTTCAATTTTCCACCTCAACATGAAAAGCTGTCACATGACCATATCACCCAAATCGGATGTGTCATATTCCATCAATCTAAACACACCCAACCTCATCAGACTCAGATTTGAATCTACAAGACCCATAGAACTTAATGTTACAGCTCCCATGTTGTCTCACTTACATCTTCTCCTTGTTCATCCAGATCACAAATTACCAGTTATAATGTCTGAAAATCTGAAAACAGTTTGGCTGAATTCTAGACTCCTTGGAACCTTACTTGATGCATTCAAAATTACAGAATCAGTATATAAACTTACTTTGGATTCCGCGCAAAATTATAAAAACAATATAGATTTCGGATATGCCATATATAATGGATTCAGGGCTTTCTCAAACATGAGTTCTCTTTGTATGCAACCAACTTTGTGGACAAAGTTGGAAGAAGCTTTTAAGAGTAGGCCGCTCTGGGGCATGATACCAGATGGAAAGAAAGGACTGAAATCATTTAGTGCATATTTGTCGCTAGTTGACCCTTCATTGACTTTCGCATGTGTTGTTTATGTTGGAAAATGTGGTCAAATGTGTTTGAATGACAATTGATTTTGTCATCATGTATACTAATGAGAATTAAGAATAAAATTAATTTATGATTTTATTTTAATTCATGAGACATTAGTAAAATTAATTGTGATAATTAATTGTGACCGTTTTCTTCCATTCCAATTCCCTATATATTTAGGCTTATTCTTTCATTTCAAGTACACCGGAAAAACAAATAACTCATTCCTCTCCTTTTGTTGTTGATTCATTTTGTATCGGTTCGTAATAGAGGGAAGACACGGTTTTGGTTCGCCTTGATAACTCGTTTGTGCTAACGGAGTTATCTGTTGTTGTTGTATCCTGGGAGATAGACGTTCACAATTCTCAAGCACCGTGGAGAGGACGAATCTGTCTTAAGGAAACTGTGTGTATCACAGGCCTCAACATTTTCCTTACATGTGTTTTTGAGTCTCCACATTCAAAGATTTACGGTATCGTTTTTCTATACTTTTATGGTTTCATGTCATTGTTTATTTGTCTCTATTAGCAATACACACTTATAGACTACAGTTTGTTTGTTGGAAAAATTCATTGGCTTGTCGGAGGTCTCGTTTCTCATCCATCGAGAAGTTGTTGGTGATGTATCGAAAAGATTTATGTCTATCTGCATGGGTCGTTGGCCTGAATTAAAGTGGAGATGGGGAAGTTGGAGAGAAGGAATGGAAGATTCGATCATGGGTATCCATCAGAGTTAGCCATTTTATAATAAGTTTTCAGGTTTATTTAGACTACAGCGTTATCTTTTTTTTAGAAAGGAAATTTAAACTATCTCACAATATGTATACCACACATCTATCTCACATGTCCTAAGTAGAACTTGAACCCACAACCATTTGGTTGAGGAGCTTCTCACACAACATGGGGTACCATTGGCACACAAACACTTTGGTGATGAAAGCATTATCTTTTCCCATATGTTGTAAAGTTGTTTCATGTTTTGTGTTTCGAATTTTACTTTCGATTTGTTCATGCAAGCGGATGTGGTCTGTGTTTGGGACATTTTTGAACCTATTTGTATGATTTGGTACTATGGTTTGTGGTCTTAACGTACTAGTTGACAATCTATGTCAAGAACTTAATCATGTCGACTTTTATAATGTTATATACACATGAACTAGTTATAATACCCGTGCACGCACGATATTTTTTCTAAAAATTTTTAATTACTTACTTTTTTTCTTCCTCTATAATCTAGGCAAACTAATAGTTTAATCTTATGTTGAAATATTGACGATGGGTATTTGTATGTTTCATAGTTACTCGTGCTCTTTTTTTTCTTTTTTTTTTTTTTAAATCTTGTATGCCAACAGTATTCCTCATGGAGAGTAAACACTTAAGTGTTCTGCAATAACGCATGTGATTCACATTAGCAATTATTTTTCAAGTGATACTTATATATGCATTTTTCGATTTACTGTCGTAACTCACGGAATTAACACAATCATTATTCCAACTACAACATGTGATCTGAAACATATTCACAAAGTTTTGGTATTTCAAATGTTTTGTGGCAATTTATTTTGATGTATGAAATTGTCCAGGCATTAAAAAGGGTTTTCTGTTTTTGTAGTAAATTTATATACGGAGTGTATGTTATCCAATGTCCATAGAACTACCAGTAAGTTAAACTCAGCGTTGCAAGAAACATAGAATCAAAGTCAAGCCAACTTCCACAAGGTATCATCTTTCATCTTGTGGTATCACCAACACCCCATTAGCTTAGCAATAATGTCTTAGTAGCTGTATGGTTTTATAATGGAATGCTTCATAATGCATTATTGTTCGCCTACTTTAAATGTTGTTTCATATCATTTTCGTTAGAAGTGATTCATCTTTGAAGATGTTCTAATGTTTCTTATACGTGGATTTACTCAAGTAGACGTTTAGAAAAAGAAGAGTTGCAAAACATTAACCCTCAAGTGGAAACGGAAAATATGAATTATGGCGAGTAACCATCATGATTATAACCCGTTAATATGATCCATTAGTACTACCTGAATGGAATACATATTATATATCAGTTAAAATATTTATTCCGTTATCGTTGATCGACACAGGCAAGAGACCCCTTCCTTGTTAAAGCTTACAAACGGATAGGCCTGCATATAAATAAGTTAAGAACCTTTATTGTATCAGCAACTACAAAACGGACAATAATAATAGAAAAAGTTATATGTTGGAATTAAACTTGCTAATGATGAACAACAAATCACAGGTAATATATAATCTTGCTTTTATTGATTCTTGCAATTATTGTTTCATACTAATCTTACAAATACACGACCCTATATATACTAATAGAAAAGGTACTATGAAACGGTGTGTCTGTTCATGAAACAACACCTATCCCAATAACCGACTCCAACTATAACTAACTTCCTAATCGACATGTCGTTTGATGTAAACGACACTACCCTTAATTGGGTTTCTTAATTTACATAATGACACCCCAAACTTACACTAATTACATACTTGACACTAATACATACTTTCTAATATTTACACCAAGACCCCTATATTTAGTTTATACTCCAATACTCCCCCTTAAACTAAATATAGTTAAAGGCAGGTCTTCAACTTGCTTTGACTTGCTTTACAGCAATGTTGGTTCTTCATCCTCTGAGATGAGAAGTGCTTCTTGCTCTTTGTCTTTCTTCTTGTCTTTCCATTTCGTGCATTCCTTCGCAAAATGTCCATGCTCACCACATTCATAACACCTGAGCTTGCTTTTGTCTATGCTTCCATGACTAGTACCTTTTCCATAGCTACTCTTGTTTTTGGTGAAGTTTCTTCCATGTCCTCTACCACCTCCTTGATTATTTGAATTTGCCAATAGAAGTTTGTTTTGATAATTGTCTTCTGGTTCGTCTTGACTTTTGAGTCGTTCTTCAAAAGCTGTTATTCTTCCTACGGCTTCTTCAAATTGCATTGTATCAATCTCTTGATATTGTTCAATAGACGCCACGATCGGTAGAAACTTCTTTGGTACCGAGTTAAGTAGTTTCCTCACGAGTACTTTATCCTTTAGAGTACCTCCAAGGCTTTTAAACTTGGCTTGTATGCTACTTAACTTTCCTGCAAACTCATTTGCACTTTCACCTGGTTTCATCTTTAATGTTTCCAACTCACTCCTCAAGGTCTGCAAACGTGCTTTCTGAACTAAATCGGCTCCAAGATGTTTAACTTTGATTGAGTTCCATACTTCCTTTGCTGTGGGGTATTGTGCAACTTGCATTAACATGTCTTGTGGTAATGTTTGGAATATCATTCCTTTCGCTGTATTTTCTGCCTTCTCATCTATTGATGTTTCTTTCTTGCCATCTGCTCCTTCTTGCCAATTGTTGCCTCTTTTGCATCAATCACTTCCCAAAGTCCATACGCCTTTAATATTGTTTCCATCATCAGTGCCCATGTAGTGTAGTTTGTTTCGGTCAATTTTGGACATTGAAGAGAAACATTCCCTTGTTCACGTATTGAACTACCTGATGCTACTCCTGACATTCTTTCTTGTTGTACTTACTTGCTTCTGTACCTTGCTTATATAGAAACTATGAAGTTTCTCTTGCTTGCTTGCTTAGAATCAAAATTGATTTTAACTTCTTGCTCTTGATCTTATGATCAAATTCCTTGCTGTTTGGGCTACTTGCTACCCAATAAACTTGCTATGTGGGCTACTTGCTACCCACTTTCTTGCTATCTAGGCTACTTGCTACCTAGTTTCTTGCTGATAATGAACCACGATGATCCTACTTGCTTGCTGGTTTGAATCAAGGGTTCTACTTGCTATTTGAACCTAAAAGGCTCGGGACTTGCTATTTGAATCTAAAGATTCGGTTAAACTTGCTATGAACCACGAGGGTCCGGGTTAACTTGCTATGAACCAAAATGGTTCGGTTTATCTTACTATAAGATGTGGTTTATTTCTTTCTTTCACTTGCTAATTAAACCACACGGTTCTACTTTCTCCAATCAATACAAGGAATTTCTTACTTCTAGTTTTGTATTTACTTATTTAAAAGAATGATTTTCTCCTTTTAAAAATAGAAAACTTAATCATACTTTCTTACTTTTTTTTTACTCACCCCAATCAATTAGAAATCTCTAAAATGACTAATCGCCAAATAAATCTTTTGTTTATGCACAAGACTTAATTTGATTAAACAACAGACACCTTTATATCACTAAAAGCCTAAAAAATATATAATTCTAAAAATGAAATATATAAAGTTAAAGAATGAAGACTTATTGTTGTTGTTGTGTCCTCTTGTGATAAAACTACTCCCACTTTTCTTTCTTATCTTCTGGTTCACAAAATTAGGCAGAAGCCCCTCTTTTGTAATCTGTGGTTGTCGACACCCAAAAGAAACAAAACACAGATTTCTCTCTTTCTTTTTACACGCAATCAGGGGAAAAATCACGAAGCTTTCTTCTTTCTCTTCCCTTCAATCGATCACAACTACCCAAATCCGCCAATGATTTCTTTCTTCTTTCTCTTTCTGGTTAAATGACGGTTTTGTGGTGGGTTTATGATAATGATTTCGTTCGGTTTTCGGGATGATGGCTTTCTGAATTTCTGGTTGCGGATGATGAAGAATGAATCACACCCGCTTCTTTCTTTCGTTCTTGCGGTTAATTCCCGGAATTGACCTTGCTTTTGATACCAATTGTTGGAATTAAACTTGCTAATGATGAACAACAAATCACAGGTAATATATAATCTTGCTTTTATTGATTCTTGCAATTATTGTTTCATACTAATCTTACAAATACACGACCCTATATATACTAATAGAAAAGGTACTATGAAACGGTGTGTCTGTTCATGAAACAGCACCTATCCCAATAACCGACTCCAACTATAACTGACTTCCTAATCGACATGTCGTTTGATGTAAACGACACTACCCTTAATTGGGTTTCTTAATTTACATAATGACACCCCAAACTTACACTAATTACATACTTGACACTAATACATACTTTCTAATATTTACACCAAGACCCCTATATTTAGTTTATACTCCAATATTATAATGGTTGCGAGAACCCCATCAAATGTCGATCTAAATGGTAATTTGGATATGGATTCTGGCGTATTACTATTGCTAGTTGTATTATCTGGTGCTGATATATTTCATGTCCTGCTACAAGCCTGCAACAAATGGTATTTTTTGAATGACCCAGGTCTGTGAGAAATTCCCAATTAGTGTGCTAGTATTGTGGTTTTGTCTGGTACATCATGGTATGTTGTGTTTATTCTTGCTTCTTAAAGGGCATACAATGTGATCATGATTTTGATTTTGGCTTTGCTTATTGTCCCATACCGGGTCACATAATAACCACTACAACTGGTGGTAAGTGCTAACGTACCCAAAGAAGAAGCGAGTAAAAAAGTGTTTTTGAGTATGTGCAGGGTGAAGCAGAGGTTGGATTAGAAAGGCTTCATCTTTGTGCAGAAAAGGAATTACAAATCTACATCAAAAACTAAGATGCGGAAGCAGCTACTAAGGATAACTTCAATAGTTTTAGGGATAAGTTAGCTTGTTTGACTAAAGTGACTCGATCTTTTTTCAAGAACTTGGTGCAACCATTAGAGAATGGTACAGAGGTTCCTAGTTCGGATCATGGTCACCCGTTGACAAAAGGGAGAGCCAAAAGTTTTTTTTAAGTAGGTACTTAACTATATTTAGATGCGCGTGATGTGTCGTTGCGGTTTAGCAGTATTAATGCCTACTTGATGCGCGTGATGTGTCGTTGCGGTTTAGCAGTTTTAATGCCTACTCAAGTTTTAAATTTATATTTAGCCGACTTATCAATAACACACACACTTAACGAGCAGTGTACCCGGTCAGTATGAAGATAATGGTAAGTAGAGTGTCGATCACTAAGAGTGGAACGTATTATCTCGTTATTCTAATCAGTATTTTAATATCCTAACGCAAGGGGGTTTCAGCCTGAGAGACTGGCACGATTTGTTGCAATTAAATAATAAAATAAACCAATAGGCACGAATCAGCAAGTAGCACACACGTACACAGATAAATACTTGAGACAATAAGAGGGTTGTCCTTATGATTAAGTAGATTGTCACTTGTTTTATTGATAGCTTTATATGAAGTGTATGTAGTTAACCCTTTCTCGTTGGTCCTAATCTTATCGGCGAGTAAACCCTTAATGATTACTTATGTCTAAAAGTTATTCCTAAGTGATCAGTTTAGTAATAACCGTGGGAGCCACATTATGTCCCGCAGTCAAATGCCCGCAAGCCACTAATAAACACAGAGGTTATCAATGCACTAATAAGTAGTAACCAAAGACATCAACATATAAACTTTAATTGATGGGAAAGCAAGTATTAAAGGGAGTGCAATCTTTCGTTGTCACATTACACAAGCCACCAATCCTGATGAATTAAAGTTTGCTAACACAATAAAACAAAACTACTTAATGAATTAAACACATGCAGCACCTTCTTACAGCTCTTGTATCTTTGATTTGGGTGTGTCTTGTGCTGCCTCCTTGACTGAATTCGTCCTTTAGTTCTTCTGTTCGGACTTAGGTTATATTATAATGCGTACGAAATCCGTCTGGTCTTGGGGTATTTATAGTTTCTGTCTGAGGGAAGATGCGGCGCATCTAGTAAGTAGATGCGGCGCATGTACTTAACTTCGCGTGGGGTCCAAGATTATAATATTCAGGAATATTCGTACACCGCCAGAAGATGCGGCGTAACTCCATGATTAGATGCGGCGCATGTCCTCTTGTATCTTGGATCGTATCTGGTGATATCTTGATAGAGATGCGGCGCATGTCATGAGTGAGATGCGGCGCATCTGGAGCAGATTAGTCTTGATCTTCTTCATTTCAGTAGACTCTTATCTTTATGCATGTTATGCTCCATAATCAGTCCAAAATCGCTAAGTTTCACCAAATGCTTGTTTTTACCTGAGAATTACAAAAGTAAATGATTAAGTATCAATCCTCATACATAATATAGTAAAACAAGTCAAATTAATAGGATAAATGATAGTAATAAAATGTACTTATTTGAGTTCATCAAATATCCCCCCACTTGAACTTTACTTGTCCCCAAGTAAACCTTAGAATTTCTTTTATGAAAATGTATCCTAAAAAATGTTAGGATTTATTTTTATAATTAAGCATGTATTCGTTTATTTCATAATCACACAACTAAACACTTAACGAATTAGAAGTAAAATAAGATAATTTTGATAAAAGCAAATCTAATCGTTTAACTGTCCAGTCGCGACGAATATTCTATCATAAGCTTGGCAAGTATACACATCTCCTCCACTAAAGCTAAGGAATAACAAGTCTAAAGCGGTAAAAAGGGTTTTCAGGCTTAAGGGTTAATTATTCTCTTTTCTATCGATCTCAAATTCCAGAAAAGGCGACAAAATCACAAATACATGATCGAATCCACGAACACGATACTTGCAATTGCTCAAATCCTTAACTCGAATAGGCTAAAGATAGGTCCAAACTTCACCAATAATAATATATCAAAAAGGGCGACAAAATCATAAATACATAGCCGAATCCACGACTACGATACTTAAGATTGCTCAAATCCCTAATCTCAATAAATCAAAGGTTTGGTTGGATAAAGAATAATAAAGGGCATGGATAACATTTGGGATATAAATTGGTGCAAAAATAAAAATAAACAAAACAAATAAATTAAAATCTTAAGTGTGGTTAATCACTATCCCAACCATCCCATGAATAAGACTCATATCATCAAATAACTCACGCTTTAACACTTGAAACACACGCTTTAGGTAGACACGAATTATACTCAACAAGATCTTAATCAAAGAATAAACCTTAATTGGCGTTCCCATAACTGCCAATTCCCATTCAATCCATAGATATAGTACAACAAATAGTGGCCATATGAACCACTTACATAACTTTACATCGTTGGCTTAAAATAAACATCCAACTTTTCTTTCTTTCTTTTTCTTTTCTCATTTTTTCGATTTTTTTTTTTTTTTTTTTTTTTTTTTTTTTTTTTTTTTTTTTTTAAACATAAACATAGATGTGTAAAATTTCACCACATCACTATAACTTTCTTTCCGGATAATTTTTATTCATACTTTTCATACTTTCAGAAATAACGGTAATAGTGAAAGTAGTAAACACACGAAAAATAAACTCCAAAATATACAATATTTACTTTCACTCCAATTGCATTGTGCAATATCCCGACCTAACCATAGATAATGAATTACGCACACGAACACAGGTAATGTAAGGAAACACACTTTGCCTATAGCAATCAACCAACCACGGATTCTAATCTACAGGGTAGGCTAAGGTGTAAGGGTGTAACGAAACATTTTAAACATAGGTGTAAGAAACGAAAGGAATGGCTCTGAGGGTTTTTCTAGGGGTATCTTACTCTAAAAATGAGAGTAACAAAAGGGTTTATACGGGGGTTAACTAACCAGTGTAGTTAGTTAATAACACATAACATATAATAGGCTATTTGGGTGTAATCCTAGAATTTTACCAATTTAGACAAGTCATTCCAATTATAAATAATACTCATTATGGTGGTCTCGAATAGTATACAAGCCAAGTTCTAATGTTTACAAGTCACCGGCACACTCATAGATTTGTGAATTTTGAAAAATCACAATTTTTGAAAATAACGTCATGTGTGCAGCTATGCAACTTAGATCTTAAACAAAAACATGATAAAAAAAAATAAATAAATAAAAAAAAAAAAAATAAGTTTGATATATTAAGCACATTTTAAGCATAATTTTTGAAAAAGTTTAGGACAAGTAATTGTTAAGTGTTCTAATTCTCCAATCCCCCCACTTAAGTTAAACAACGTCCTCGTTGTTTGTATAAAAGGTTAAAAACTGGAAAATAAAAGAATTAGAACAGAAAAACTCCCCTGAGATTTGCTCGGTATGATCCTCCATTAGTATAAGAGCAAAAATCAACTTCTTGTGGATTAGAACGTTAAAGCTTCATACTTGATGTATCCACAGGAAATCCAGGAAACTATAATACCACCAACACTTTAAAACACACCTAAGATAAGAAAGGTTCAAGCTTGCATAATACATTAGTAGTTAGGAAAAATAAAACTTAAAAATTAAAACTGAAAATCATCAGGTCAGTCGATGCGCCGTATCTTATGGAAGAAGATACGCCGTATCGAGCCTGGAATAAATATGGATCAGAATAAAGATGCGCCGCATCCTTAACCAGGGATGCGCCGCATTAAAATAAACTGATAAATAGTTTTAAAGTCGAAAATAAAAATGCAGAAAAATAAAATAAGATATGACCATTGCAGGAGATGCGTCGTATCTCAGAATTGAGATGCGCCGTATCCTCATGCGGGCCTGACTGACTCGACACAGAAAACAGAATAATAAAAATTCTCCGGGTTGTCTCCCGGTAAGCACTTGTCTTTATTCCAGAGTCTTCAAGTTAGACTCACGTTCAGCTCAGCAATAAGTCCTTGTCACGGTCCATCCTTCGTCCTTCATCCGAAAGATTTTTCCGTATATCTCTGCGACGTTTTCTTCAGTTCGACTTAATCTAGTATAACTCTTTGTCTTCACCGCAGTATATTCTTCATCAGGACCCAAAGAGTATTTGATGATTTTAAATTTTTCAGAAATAATCATGGGCGGCTCATTGTAAGGAATCCCAAGTAGTTGACACTTTCTTTTGGTGAACTCTTCCTCGTCTTTATCAACAAACTTAAAATAAGGATCCTTAATCAAATAATCATCTAGTTCTTCAATCAACGACTCATTATTATTATCATCTTGAATCGCCTCCCATTCTCTTTCCAAATCATATTGTAACCGTCGACTAAGCTTTGTGAAATCATCAAACTGTTTATGTACCCATTCCCAGAAAGTAGTATCCGATGTTCCCTTAAGTCCTTTCAAGCGTTCAATTCTGCCCTTTTCTTGTAAAGCCTCCGATTTTTGTGGGCAGTCTTCAACATTATCGTACCACTCATAATCTTCAAAGGTTACATCGTTTCCAACCCGTCTCATCCCAATTATACTTCCCCCATTACAGGTTCCGTCACTTTTATAATCACAGGTCGGCCAAACACTACTCCCGTCCTTGAAAACGAAGGGTGTACAGGTGTGATTAATGTGCGCAAATTCCCATGGTTTATCCCAAAACCATGGTACTTGGTCATTCCATTCATAGTACCAGGTGTTTTTGAAATCGTCATAAGTCTTAAATCCTGGTAGTTCTCCAGTAAGCACATCATCGTCGACTTGAAGAAGGTAGTTAAATTCCTTGAACTGCTTGCACAAGGGTGTCTCATAATCGAACACATCAATGTCTATTCTGAATAACTCTTCAATGCCTTCATTGATTGTTGAATCATGAAGTGACGACCCATAATCGCTTTCTACTTCTTCATCTTCTCCTCTCATCCAATATACCCATAATGCATCCTTAGTAGCACGATCCATGCACTTATGGTTATTAAACTTACTAGCCAACCATTCTGAAAAATCAACATCGTGAGGATCGTGGTTAACGTCAAAGCAAACCTTTCCAATCATATTCTTTTTTATCTCCATGAACTCGTTAAATTGCTTCTTAAAACTCCGAGTCAACCATGAAGTCATAATCTCCTTGACTTCATTTGCAGGTGCAAATTCTGGACTACCTTATTTGAGTTCTAGCCAATCATTGAGGGAGAGGTCTATCAATCTTACCAATTTCCCATGAAATAGTAACTCCGCCAAAGCATAATTCATGTCATTATCCTGATAGTTCTCATTCAATCCCCAGTACTGTTCGGAATAAGGCATGTAAGAGTTTTGGGTATTGCCTCCACCATAGCTTTCGTTGCTTGAATCCATGTATGCAAGATAGAATTTCCCATCATCTTCTTCGATAGTAGTCCAGTTCAATCCTTCGGCTTCAATGATAGGCCATAAGAGCGACAATTCTTCTCCAGTGTACCTCACAAATACATCATAAGAGAATACCTCTTTGTCAATGTTGCATAAACGCATGAATTCCTTAAAAGCAGCTTCAAGAGGAGTCTCCCAAGAGAATAAATCTGCATCGATCATGAGTACATTGAATGAATCTGAAAACAAGCATTCCTTAGCAAGATATCCGTTAACTGACATGTCTTCCATAGCAAAATCTGTCATCCAAGGTAAAATCATCAGTAGGATTTGTTCGCTAGAAGAGAAATTAATGAATATAGAAACGGATATAAGAATAAAAATAGCTGATATCTGCAGACGATGCGCCGTATCCAAAGAGTTGGATACGCCGTATCTTAATACGTTAAAATTAAATCAGACTTTATTCAGAAAATAGATACGCCGCTTAGAATTTAAGAATGCGCCGTATCGAATTAATTAATCAAAAATCAGCTTATCTAATTAAAATTAAATGCGTCGTATTAACGAAAGTTAATGCGCCGTATTTTCGTTACGTTTAAAAATAAATATCGATTTTTGATTCAGAAAGATGAGCCGTATCGACAGAGATCGATACGCCGTATCTGTTTAATAATTCGCAAACTGTTTTTAATTAAAAAAATAGATACGCCATATCTGCTAAAGCAGATGCGTCGTATGGCGTTAACGTTTAGAATTTTTTTTTTCTTATTAAAAACAGATACGCCGTATCTGCAAAAGCAGATGCGTCGTATTACTTTATTGCTTTTTAAAAAAAAAAAAAAAAAAATTCGTATTAAAAACAGATACGCCGTATCTTGGGGAAAAGATGCGTCGTATCGAATTAATTAAACGCGTTGTATTTTTTTTAAAAAATTAAACGCAATACGCCGTATCTGAGAGATCAGATGCGCCGTATCGTTTGATTTAGCACAGTACAACGATAGCAGAACAGAAAAATACGAAAAATAAAAACAAAAATTAAACACACAAACGAAAATAAACACACAAAAATAAAAGAAAACAATTAACACACAATACAACAAATATGCAAAATAATACAATGATGCAATTAATCTAATAAAAAAGAAAAACCTAATTAAAATACTAATTAAATTAACAGATAATAACAATTCACTCCCCGGCAACGGCGCCAAAAACTTGATGTGTGCGTGTATATTGCTCTAATTCTTTTATAGATAATAACAATTCACTCCCCGGCAGCGGCGCCAAAAACTTGATGCGCGTGATGTGTCGTTGCGGTTTAGCAGTTTTAATGCCTACTCAAGTTTTAAATTTATATTTAGCCGACTTATCAATAACACACACACACTTAACGAGCAGTGTACCCGGTCAGTATGAAGATAATGGTAAGTAGAGTGTCGATCACTAAGAGTGGAACGTATTATCTCGTTATTCTAATCAGTATTTTAATATCCTAACGCAAGGGGGTTTCAGCCTGAGAGACTGGCACGATTTGTTGCAATTAAATAATAAAATAAACCAATAGGCACGAATCAGCAAGTAGCACACACGTACACAGATAAATACTTGAGACAATAAGAGGGCTGTCCTTATGATTAAGTAGATTGTCACTTGTTTTATTGATAGCTTTATATGAAGTGTATGTAGTTAACCCTTTCTCGTTGGTCCTAATCTTATCGGCGAGTAAACCCTTAATGATTACTTATGTCTAAAAGTTATTCCTAAGTGATCAGTTTAGTAATAACCGTGGGAGCCACATTATGTCCCGCAGTCAAATGCCCGCAAGCCACTAATAAACACAGAGGTTATCAATGCACTAATAAGTAGTAACCAAAGACATCAACATATAAACTTTAATTGATGGGAAAGCAAGTATTAAAGGGAGTGCAATCTTTCGTTGTCACATTACACAAGCCACCAATCCTGATGAATTAAAGTTTGCTAACACAATAAAACAAAACTACTTAATGAATTAAACACATGCAGCACCTTCTTACAGCTCTTGTATCTTTGATTTGGGTGTGTCTTGTGCTGCCTCCTTGACTGAATTCGTCCTTTAGTTCTTCTGTTCGGACTTAGGTTATATTATAATGCGTACGAAATCCGTCTGGTCTTGGGGTATTTATAGTTTCTGTCTGAGGGAAGATGCGGCGCATCTAGTAAGTAGATGCGGCGCATGTACTTAACTTCGCGTGGGGTCCAAGATTATAATATTCAGGAATATTCGTACACCGCCAGAAGATGCGGCGTAACTCCATGATTAGATGCGGCGCATGTCCTCTTGTATCTTGGATCGTATCTGGTGATATCTTGATAGAGATGCGGCGCATGTCATGAGTGAGATGCGGCGCATCTGGAGCAGATTAGTCTTGATCTTCTTCATTTCAGTAGACTCTTATCTTTATGCATGTTTTGCTCCATAATTAGTTTAAAATCGCCAAGTTTCACCAAATGCTTGTTTTCAAATGAGAATTACAAAAGTAAACGATTAAGTATCAATCCTCATACATAAATAATAAAACAAGTCAAATTAATAGGATAAATGATAGTAATAAAATGTACTTATTTGAGTTCATCACTACTCAAGTTTTAAATTTATATTTAGCCGACTTATCAATAACACACACACTTAACGAGCAGTGTACCCGGTCAGTATGAATATAATGGTAAGTAGAGTGTCGATCACTAAGAGTGGAACGTATTATCTAGTCATTCTAATCAGTATTTTAATATTCTAAGTTAGCTATACAACCTAATCTAACGCAAGGGGGTTCAGCCTGAGAGACTGGCACGTTTTGGTTGCAATTAAGTAATAAACTAAACTAATGAGCACGAATCAGCGATAGGCATGCACGTACACAGATAAATACCTGAGACAATAAGAAGACCTGTCCTGATAATTAAGTAGATTGTCACTTGTTTTATTGATAGTTTTTATATGAAGTGTATGTAATTAACCCTTTCTCGTTGGCCCTAATCTTATCGGCGAGTAAACCCTTAATGATTACTTATGTCTAAAAGTTATTCCTAAGTGATCAATTTAGTAACAACCGTGGGAGCCACATTCTCTTCCGTAGTCAAATGCGCAGGCCACTAATAAACACAGAGGTTATCAATGCACTAATAAGTAGTAACCAAAGACATCAACATATAAACTTTAATTGATGGGAAAGCAGTTTTAAGGGAGTGCAATCTTTCTTGTCACATTACACAAGCCACCAATCCTGATGAATTAAAGTTTACTAACACAATAAAACAAAACTACTTAATGAATTAAATACATGCAGGACCTTCTTACAGCTCTTGTATCTTCGTTCGGGTGTGTCTTGTGCTGCCTAATCGTCTGAATTCGGCCTTAGGTTTCTGTGGTCTTCGTACTTCGTATATATTATGTCTCTCGAAATTCGTCTGGTCTTGGGGTATTTATAGTTTCTGTCTGAGGGTAAGATGCGGCGCATCTAATAAGTAGATGCGGCGCATTGACTTAACTTCGCGTGGGGTCCAAGATTAATATATTCAGGAATATTCGTACACCGCCAGAAGATGCGGCGTAACTCCATTCTCAGATGCGGCGCATGTCCTTGCTGTCTTGGATCGTATCTTGTGAAATCTTGATAATGATGCGCCGTATGTAATAAGCAAGATGCGGCGTATCTGGAGCAGAATGTCTTGATCTTGTACATTTCAGTAGACTCTTAACTTCTTGCTTGTTTTGCTCCATAATTAGTCCAAAATCGCCAAGTTTCACCAAATGCTTGTTTTTAACTGAGAATTACAAAAGTAAACGATTAAGTATCAATTCTCACAGATAATATAATAAAACAAGTCAAATAAATAGGATAAATGACGGTAATAAAATGTACTTATTTGAGTTCATCAGGTACATAACTATATTTAGTTACATTAATGGGTTCAAAACCAAAAAAGTTGTAGAATAATACTAACGATCCTTTTAATTAATTGTATATTGCAGAAGCTGGTATCTATATATTAAGTAGCTTTTGGATCATAATGCTTATTATTAGTGATAGTAAAGCTTAAAGTCAGATTGTATAATGTGGGATTGATGTTGTATTATAATTTTGGCTAGGGACCATATAAAAAGCCTTCAACTTGTATAAAGCATAAAATGCATACCATCTGAATAAGGAGATGAAGGGTTAAAAGTATTCAGTGATTAACTATCGTTATGTGTCGATAAGTTAACAGGAAGGTTGGAGGCGAATTCTTCTGAAGAATGACGTAATATATATTTTACATAAGAATGGATGGATTACACATTGCGGACAGCTGGACATGTAGCTTTACCATAAACTGTGTTGATTTTAGTGGAAACTAATTTACAATACAAAATGGTGAGACGCAAGTGTTGGTCTAACCCGGTAACCACAACTACTCCCACTAATGACACATTTTGACCCCAACCTCCAACCCTCGCTAATCATATCGATTAGCGTAGTTTGAATAACCACTGTTTCATAAGCACCATTGGTGGTCATTGTGCCGCAATAGAAAAAAAAGGCAGATAAAAAACCCCACCCAAAAAGTTGAATACTTCAAAAAAATAATATAAGATATGCAATCCTAAACACCCCATAGGTCTATAGACTTGAAACTAATACTAAAAAAAGTATGGAGTATGGAGTATATTTCTTACACTTTTAACCCATTGTTGACTTTTATTGAATGAGCAACTGCCGATAGCTATCTGTGATGAATTAGATGCTATGAATTGAGCATATATAAAGGTTTAAAGTCGGTTTAATTGTGGGATTTTAAGAATTATAATGCAATATAAATTCGTATTGTATTAGTAAGTGTTAGCATTGAAAAGTGATGGTCATTTCTTATTTAACAACTTTGTAGTGTGTCATATATGTTTTATAAGAATAGTATAAAAGGGCTTATGGTTGGACAAAGCTAAATGATTAATTGTTAAGTTAGAAAAGTCTATGTAATGTCCAATCCATACAAAGCCTAACCAAAGCCCATCTTAAAGCTTTTAGGGCGTCACCCTTAGGCTATATATAGACACTCCTACCTCATATTTGTGTGTACTTAAGAGGTGTGCTTTAGAGATTGCTAGGTGGGAGTGTGTGTGTTTTATGTGTATTGTTTTTCTCTCTTTCTTAATCTAATAGATATACATTTGGCATACATATTACTCTTCTCTTGTTCTTGCTAGTACCATTCGATCTATACTTATTATTGGTCTGATAAAGTTGTGTTCTTAGGCAATAACAAGTGGTATCATATAGCCAAACAATGTTGTAGGAGTTTGTTATTTTCGTTTTTTGGATCGAAGTAAACATAAAGTCGCGTTTTTGCTGCATCTGTTGATAAGTTACATCTGTTCGGTTGATAAGTTACATCTGTTGCATATGGACTTATGTGGCCCAATGAGAGTTGAAAGTATCAATGGGAAGAAGTATATTCTTGTTATCGTCGATGACTATTCAAGATATACACGGGTAAAGTTTCTGAGGTCAAAAGACGAAGCACCAGGCATCATCATCACCTTTTTGAAGCGCATACAAGTCTTACTTCAAGCTCAAGTAAGGATTGTAAGAACCGACAATGGCACGGAATTCACTAACCAAGAGTTAAGAACATATTTTGAAGAGACTGAAATCACTCACCAGACATCAGTTGTTAGAACTCCACAACAGAATGTGGTAGTTGAAAGAAGAAATAGAACACTTGTGGAAGCTGCTCGCACGATGCTGATTTATTCTAGTGCACCGTTATTCTTATGGGCTGATGTTGTTGCCACTGCTTGTTTCACTCAGAACTGTTCCCTAATCCATCCAAGATTCAATAAAACCCCATATGAGCTAGTGAACAACAGAAAACCCGACATCTCTTACCTTCATGTATTTGGCGCTTTGTGCTATCCTACGAACGACAGAGAAGATCTGGGGAAGATGAAAACTAAGGGTGATATTGGAATCTTCATTGGTTACTCAGAAAACTCGAGGGCATTCAGGGTGTATAACAGGAGAACTAAAAGGATAATGGAGACGATGAATGTGAAGTTTGACGAGATCTCACAAATGGCTTCTGAGAGACTCGCTCTAGAACCCGCGCTTAACCCAATGGCTTCTAATCATACCGGATTAGGACCCGCACCAAATAGTCAAACTTCTGGACATATCAGTTCAGGGCTCGTACCCCAAGGAGCTCAATCAACTACCACTGATAAACCTACAAATCAAGAACTAAAAATTTTCTTCGAGTTTATGTATGATGAGTACTATGGTGGAGCTTCGACAAATGCATCACAACAACGTTCCGCTGCACCCGCTCAACAACATCAACCACCACCACCACCTCCACAAGATGCATCCACCACAATCGAAGCTGACGCACCAACTCCCTCAACATCATCAAAATCAACTCCAGCAACTCCAGTAATTGAGATTGTTTTACCAAGAGTTGATGAGCAAAACCGAACAACACCAATTCAAGAAGAACAACAACAAAATGATGCTGTGTTAGAAGATGAACCATTCGAAAACCCATTTGCAACGGATTCTGCTGAATCATCTTCACGGTTACATGAACCATCTAACACACATTCGTCAAATCCAAGGTACCCTTCTACGTTACAGTGGACTAAAGACCATCCAATAGATCATGTTATTGGTGAACCTTCAAGGCCAGTACAGACGAGAAGACAATTTGCAACCGATTGCGACATGTGCATCTTCGCCTGCTTAGTCAGTTTAAAAGAGCCAAAGAAAATTCGGGAAGCGATGGCAGATAATGCATGGATTGAAGCGATGCAGGAAGAACTTCTCCAATATAAATTACATGACACTTGGAATTTAGTGCCAAGACCAATCGACAAACTTGTCATTGATCTTAAGTGGTTATGGAAGAACAAAAAGGATGAAGAGATGACTGTAATTCGTAACAAAGCTCGTCTCGTGGCCAAGGGATTCAGACATGAAGAGGGAATAGATTTCGATGAGTCATTCGTGCTTGTAGCAAGACTTGAGGCAGTCAGGTTTTTCTTAGCTTACGCAGCTCACAAGAACATCACGGTCAGATAGATATCAAGACGGCGTTCTTGAATGGAACTCTGAAAGAAGAAGTGTACGTGAGTCAGCCAGATGGATTCGTTGACAAAGATCATCCCAACTACGTCTACAAGCTAAAGAAAGCTATCTATGGTTTGAAACAAGCCCCAAGGGCGTGGTACGACGAATTATCATCTTTCCTACTTCTTAATAATTTCACCAAAGGAACAATTGACCTGACCTTGTTTACTAAAAAATTCAAAGATGACATTTTGATTGTTCAGATTTACATGGACGACATAATCTTTGGGTCCGCTAATCCGAAACATTCAAAACATTTTGAAAATCTCATGAAAAGTAAATTTGAAATGTCTATGATGGGCGAATTAAAATTCTTCCTTGGACTTCAAATCCATCAATCCCATCGTGGTATTTTTATATATCAAGCTAAATATACAATTGTGATTTTAAAGAAACATGGAATGGAAAATTGTGACTCTGTTGGTACTCCAATGGTCACTTCACCCAAAATAGGCTCTGACATATATAGGAAACCCATCGATCCGAAGAAATATCGGAGCATGATTGGGTCTCTTATGTACTTAACTGCTAGTCGACCCGATATACATTTTGCTGTCTGTTTATTAGCACGGTTTCAGGCAAGGCCTACCGAACTTCACCTCTAAGAGGTTAAACGGGTCTTTCGGTACCTACGAAGAACCATTAACGTGGGACTATGGTATCCGAAGGATTCGGAGTTTACACTAACAGCTTTTTCAAATGCCGATCATGCTGGTTGTCAAGTCACCGCAAAAAGTACATCCGGGGGAGCACAATTCTTGGGAGAGAAGCTAGTAGGCTGGTCATCGAGGAAACAAGACTGTACGGTGTTATCAACCGCAGAAGCCGAGTATGTGTCTCTATCTGCATGTTGTGCCCAAGTTCTATGGATGAGGACACAACTCACATATTATGGTTTTACTTTCGACCGCATACCTACGTATTGTGACTCGAAAAGTGCCATAGCCATCTCGTGCAATCCAGTTCAACACTCCAAGACCAAGCATATTAGAGTCCGCTATCACTTCATAAAGGAACACGTAGAAGAGGGCACTGTGGAATTATTTTTCGTGAAGACCGAATACCAACTCGCCGATCTATTCACTAAAGCTCTTCCAAAAGATAGATTCGACAATTTAGTTCGACGAATTGGCATGCGAAGCCTAACTCCCGATGAGTTAGAAGGTCTTCTCAAATCTTCTTGAAACTATTTCGCTGTAGATAGATATAGATAGATAGATATTAAAAAAATAATAATAATAAAATAAAAGATAGAGATAGATATAGATTAAAAAAAATGATGTATATTCTTCTTCCGATATGTCTCTCGTATAAATCAATATTCTGTACGTGTCTAGAAATTTCATTCAACAATGATACGGACATGTACATATGCTTGAGCGAGAACATATCATCTCTAAAAATTTCTTCACTATGGTTTTCGTATACTTCAGTACGAAACCCGCATTACAATGATGGCTTTCGTATATATCAGTACGAAACCCGCACCTAAAGGAAGACTTCTGATTATTTCAGCTCAGAACTCGTATTCAAAGACAACATATACCAACTTCATGCAAATCCGTCTCTCTCTTCACAAGGAGACTCATATAATCAGCTGATATAAAAAATATCACTACATGCTATTTTTGAGGGGGAGAAGACGTGATTAAATGTGATCAAAGATCGTGGAATTGAATCTCAGAGGAGCTCACCAGATAGACTCAGTTTTAACCCTCAAATTGAAGAAACTAAATGTCCGTTATCGAAAAGACTTGTCCGGGATGGGTAATAATTTCAAGCTGGTTTTCCAGTGATGTAAACGTGTCTCGCAAAGGACTTGTTTGAGTAGAATGTACCAATTCGAGAGATGATCATTGAATATGACCGGGATGGGTAATAATTTCAAGCTAGTCTAACTAGTGATGTAAACGTGTCTCGCAAAGGTCATGTTCATTGAAAATCTATCATTTCAAAAAGTGCGAATTTATCTTAAAAATGCATGAGCACATGTGTAGGGGGAGTATTTCAAAAATTCAAAACTCTCGAAGTGTTAACTAAATGTGTTTATTCATAAACACTTTGAGAGATTTTCACAAAAGGTTTTATGGCAAGTGATCAACAAATCTAGGATAATCATGGAGTAATAAGGTGATTATAGTTAGGTTATGTCCTATGATCCGCCAGAGCCGGAGGGATCTACCCAAGGACAATTCCAATAGACTAGAATTAGAAGTTCTTAGGTAAGATTGAAAAAAGGAGTAAAATGAGAAAGGATAAAGAAGGGGTTGAATAATGAAAAAGAAAAGTTTAATGAAAGGGTGAAAAGAAATAGCCCTCCATGAAAACTTAGGGCAGAAACCGGGTCAATACATCTGCTATCGGTATTCACTAAGGTGATACTGATATTGAAGACAAGACGTCATGGACCCAGTGACGCGCTGCACCACCCCTCCTAGCCACTCAGATATCTCTCAAAAGATATTTGTTTTATTCTCACGGAGAACACTTCATAATCTATCGGCCTCTCATTCCGAGACGTGTTGATATTGAAAAGGTAGCACTCTGCTCCATGCCTCCGTCTACTAAAACTAAAATGCACATTATCGAGTCTAGGGCAATGAGATTCATTAAAAGATCTCTTAGGAACACTTCCAATATAATACCCTTGTGTTCGCCAAAAAGTGCACAAGGTGTACAAGCATCTTTATGAGATCTTCGGATCTTGCCATTTATATCATGATGGTTACGTGCTTCAAACTGTCTACAGTCGTGGGGTGATCTCCAGCGACTCACTGAATCGTGGGTGCACTTCGGTGTGTCCGTGTAAGACCTTTCGGGGGTATCCGATTCAGAACGGCCTGGGCAAGGATGAGAGAAAGTCTTCACACTATGCTGTTGACAATCTCGAAGTCCAAACCTGTAAGCGCCGGACGATTTATCACTAACGGTTTTATGCAGCTACCTATAAACATCCATCAACAATCATCACATATATCAAACATCTTCACCTCAGCATACTCATACTAATGAAGATCATCCTCAACAAAGCTCAAGTATAAAAGTTCAAGACAAGAAGACCAAGTTAAAGACAAAGTGTAAAGACAAAGTCAAAAAGCTAATCAAGATGTCAAGAACAAGTTTATGTATCAAGTGAGGAAGGCATAAGTATGAAGTTCAAGATGTATGAGTATGTTGGAGGTCACGACGCTATAATCACATGAAGATGCTGAACGAAGGCAAGAACAACCACAAAGACGATACTTTGAAAATCACAAAGCATGAAGGAATGAAGAAACAAAGACTATTATACAACGAAACACAAGGCACAACACTATGAAGACGAAAGACCAAATCATACGGAGCATCATTTCTATGACCATCCCTTAGGGGGAGATTGTTAGGATTTATAGAAAGTGATGGTCATCGTCGTTGTAATATTTGTATTAAATGTGTCGTGGTGTAAGTTAGTTAATTTAGTCAATGGACTTGGATTAAACCTAATAGATAAAATGTTATGATTAAATAGCCCATGTATAATCCCAAGTTTAAACCAAGCCCACCCAAGTCAAGTAAACTATAAATAGCACCCTTCCATCTCATTTGGAAGGTGGGTGCTCAGAGAATGTTCTAGGTTTGTATCAAGGATAAGTGTGTGAATAAAAGTTGTTTATTTCTTAATCCACTCTTCTTCTTTGATCATATCTAGTGATTTAGTTGTATGTTAGGATAGTTATTTAGAGATAACAGTTTGGCTCAGGGCATCCATTATCCATGTTATGGTTTAGAGCATAACTGAGTAGTCTCCATTCCTTATAGTGTGAAAATTAAGGTTTCTATTATCTATTAGCCTAATATTAAGGTCCTATATATCGAACACATCATTATAATCCAATAGCAGGTTATATCAGCCATATATACTTAAGATCCAACACATTAAACAACGACATTGTTATGAAGAACACGTACATTGTTACTTTAAACAACACAAAGTGTTTATGTGTAGTCAATTTTGTGCCTGCTATGACAGCTTAGTAGAGTACCACATGTTTACTTCCATAGATGTTAGAGATATATAGCTAGCTTAAATATGAGTCTTTCAATATCAACAACCACATCTTAAATGTTGAGTAATATATGCACGTCAAAGATGCATGCAGCAGAGAGATGGAAAAAATAATGCAGCGAGCTAAGGACATTGATGTTGAGTGCACATCAAAGCAAATTAAATACGATTCAATTCAATATCAATAACCACATCTTTAATATTGAGCACGTTAAATATGCCCATAGAGATAGTAAAGATGATGTAGTGAGGACATTAATGTTGATAGAATCAATGTGTGTGGTCACAGTTTGTATTAGTTTCATTATAATAATAAGCTTGAACCCATTATTAGTTTACAAAATTAGGGGACATTACGTCTTAATTTATAGAAATGGTGTTTTGATACATATTATGTTTAATTTTGACAAATGAATATGTGCTGAACCTCTTTATAGCTTTTTGTATCAATATTGTTTGTTAAACGGAGACTATTTGTCGTTGTTGGTATACACGAGTACCCTAATAGTGGGATACAAATATGGATCAAGGTTTTACATAATAATATTAGATACTTCTTGTACTTATTAAAGTTTCAAACCACTTTTGGGACTTGATATCTATTCAGTGCCATGTTTCAGGAGGTGATTTGTACACTCCCTTAATTGATTGACACACTCTAATTTAGAGTGTCTTGACATTTATACCCTCACATCACTTTACTCATTTTCACCATTGTAAGGATATAAATGTCAAGACACTCTAAGTTAGAGTGTGCCATTCAATTTGAAGAGTGTGCAAATCACCTCTCTTCAAGTATTGTTATGTGGTTGTATTTAGATACAAGCTAGACTTTTGTTTGTATAGTAAAAGTGTGGTTTGTTGATAAAATTGAGTCAGTTTTCTATAATACATTATCTTTTTAAGGATTATTGAGTTTAACAAGATTTATATAACAAAGGTTTTGTATTAAACGAGGACTGTAAACTTATCACAACAAATAAGTCCAGTATTTGTGTCTTGCATGACTCATATTTAAACTTTTATTTGAGTCAACAGGTTCAAGTTTCAAAACAAAACAAATGCACGTGTAAATATTTTAAACTTAAGCTCTATCAATTACGTACAGTTTTGGTCAATATTTTTATAACTATATTTCTATAATGCTTGAATCAAACTTGAGCTTTGATCCATTTTTTGTTTCTAATGATTTAAATTTTTTAATAAATGAGTAACTTGATAACATCATATGCAAGCATGATCCTTTGGACAAAAATATGTTTATAGACGCTGCGTGTCACAAGATCAAATTTGTTTTTAAAGCTGAACAAGGCAATTGATAGATCTATTGACAATCAATGAAAGTGCCAAGGAGGTAGTTGGTGTGAGGTTGACAACACTCTACAAGATGAAAATATATGGACTGATCAAGCCGAAAAAAAATCATAAATGCAAGTCAAGAGAGGAAATTAAATATGAGGTACACATGAAAAAAGAGGTACAAAGAAAAAAAGATAAATTATTTGCTAGTTGAAGAATTCATATCCATGGATAATCAAAAAAATGTAATGTTTAGTTATAATAGAAACATATTTTGGTAGTAGGTCTTGAAGATATATATGTTTATAAAAAGTGATGAATTGGTTGGGTTTACGATATTCAAAGAACATATCCGGTTTTCTGATGCAAATATTAATATAAGATGCATGAAACGTGTTTCATATGGAATACTATGATCGGTAAGCAAAAAGTTCAAAAGAGAGGAAACAAGATGTAATATATAGTTTTAAAACGGGTAAAATTTAGGTTTTCATGTATAAGTAACCTAGTGAGAGCGAGTCTTTTTAACTGAGATATACGCGGCCTCACTGGATTAATCTCGGGGCCGATTCCTACCATCATCGAGTTGATATTTAATTTTTGAAAAGAAAAATAAATTATACATTAGTGAGGAAAAATAATAGAAAGAAACTATGTTAACATCCCACCGACGCTTCTTAGTCTACCTTTGATTAACCAGTTTTTATGAAACCCGTTAGAGAATCTCTAATGTCATAGACGTTATCTAGTATATAGCATCGCCGTGTCGCGCCAAGCCGCATCACCTTTTTGTAAACCATGAACTATATAAACTTACCATTTTACTCGTATACACTTCAACTAGTTTGTAACTGTTGAATCGTAGCTTTTCTCTCACAAAATCTAGCTCACAAAACTCTCTCTCTCTCTCAACCTTATTTTCTAAAAGTTTGATTTCATTAACCTATACAACCATGTCCTCATCATGTATGGTTAGTAGTTACCATACGTCTCAAACAGAAAATGTCTCTCATTTTCAAACAATATATGCAAAATCTGCCAACATCATGTCGAATTGCCGTCTCCAATGCATTGGCCTCAACATGGTCTAATAGACTCCACATCACCATCTCATGAGGTTTATTAAAAACACTCTACATTGCATTGCACCTTAAAAAAGACACGTGCATGGTTAAATAAAAAGTAGAAAATGTGGGAAGTGAAACAGAAAAGTACAACCTAGCCAACCTGCAATACGGCATTTGGAAATTGTATAGTTAAAGTTATAGCATAAGAACAATATCTTTTTTATGAAATTCAAAAAACATATATAGAAAATAAAAGATAGAACAATCAATGATCAAGTCAAGATTGCGAGGTTTTGCTATTTGGATGTCATTGTGTCATTGTATCATTACTAATTAGTTATTATCATACCAAACGATTTATGCGAGACTTTGTGATGAGATGTAAAATTAGTTTGTCATGCATAATACTTTAATGCATAAAACCTAGTAAATCTTTTTGTTTAAACAGTTGGATTATTGAAAATACGATAATTTTATAACCATATTTGGAGGAAAGTGCAATTTCTTTTAAATTTTGCAAAATAGTTGGACTAACTCGTAAAAAGTTTCCACCTTCAAATGTCTACTAGAAACATTGTTTGATTTTGATTAGTCAATATTGATCGTTTCTAATTCGAAGTTACCTTATGTAATCTTAATGTCAATATTGACCGTTACTTTACATATACTTGAGGTATGTTTCGTACACAAGATTATTGAGGAATTAAGCTTATTTTCTGAAAAAATAAATTACTCAAAATATAAGCTTCGTTTAACGGACAAAACTTATAAGAGATTATAAGAAAAATAATATTTGAGTTGGCCACCAAGGTTTTATTAAGGTGCCTTGGGGATGGAATGTTTGGCTAGGGGATGTCTCAAGTTCGAGTCACATCCGGGACTTTTACCCCTTAAGGTGATAAAGGAGTAGCAGGCGGGTTTCAAGGTCAACATACTGCCCAATTGGATGTCATAGCTGGACCTGAACCACTAACAAAAATAAGCCGTTCAAAAAAAAAAAAAAATCCTACTTCATGTAACTTATAAAAATAATATTTTTTTTATAATCTTCATCTCTATTTTCATTTTTAACTTTATACTTTTACACTCTTTTAACTTTAAAATATTTATATATTTTTATTATATTTATGTTATTGTCGTACAAATTTGTTCTACTCCAGTTGCAACGAGCGAACAAACAAAAACTTGTTCATATCATATGTTTATACTAGATATCATTAACTAAGAACACAAATGATGAGTGTACTTACTTTATCTTTTTAAATTAATTGAATATTCGGGTCGACTCGGTTTTGGCTCGACTCGTCCTTGAGTTTCCGATATCTTTATACATTTTTACTCTTATCGCCGAAAAATTATTGAATGTAAATATGTGAACTTTGTAGCCGGTGAGTGGTAACAGTCATTATTCTATCCTTTTTCACTAGCGTCAACCATCAAACACCGAGCAGTGTGTGAGTATGGTATTGGCAAATAGTGTGTTAGTTTCATTTGAAGAATGTAAATGAATAAGCAACTTCTCTCTCTCTCTCTCTCTTGTATATGAGCAAAAATCATATGGATAAATGAACCACAACATTCAATGAAGAATTCATTAACAATTCGGTAAAAAATTCCTTTATATCCTTTACTAGCTTATAGGCCCGTGGAATCCACGGGATTTTAGATGGTTTTTGTGCAAGAAAAGGTAATTAGTACGTGAATATAGTGAGAAAGAACAACGAACATAAACGCTATAATATTTTCTTTTAAACGAAAAATAAGTTATAAGTGACTCAAAGTATGAAATACAATGCTTGTAAATATGTGTCTAATAAACGTTGATTGCCTCTTGATCTCGAATATGTTTGTCTTGAGAAACAAATCCATGTGGTGAACATGCTAACATTTTCAGAAAATGTCCATTCCGTGAACACCTAATAAGTAAAAAAAGAAACGTAAGTAAAAGATTTTGGGATTTATAATAAATGAAAATAAAAAAAATGCCACAAAACATGTCATTTCTATATTGTACATACCTAGTGAACGTTTGATCATAGACCTTGAAGAACTTATTTATATACAACATTTATAGTAGTGTTTGATAGGTTACCATCCGCATCTAAAACAACAACCTTCAAACCTTTTTTGCTCTTGACACGTGAAAGAGCCACATATAGCTGTCCATGTGTGAAAACAGGACGTGGCAGATACAATCTGACTTTTGAAAGCGATTGCCCTTGGCTTTTGTTTATTGTCATTGCGAATGACACCGAAATGGGATATTGTTTCCTCACAATCTTTAGAGGTCAACATTTATTAGATGGAGTAACTCTCAATCGTGATATGATTACCTTATTTCCAAAATGTGTCCCATTAATGATATGTGCTTGAATAGAAGACCGTGATAATCGTAAAACTTGAAGTCGTGTTCCGTTACACAATCCATTAGATTGGTCAATATTCCTGAGCAACATTATCGGGACACCAACTTTTAACACCAACGTATGGTTTGGAACACCTGAGAACTATAGTCCATTGATAAAATCTGTTGAGAAAACAGATTCATCGTCTTCTCTAATTGGTTGATAGTCTTGGAGAGAAAAGTTATCCAATAAACGTCAAACACTTGAGTAGTCCATGTTTATTCCGTGAACACCTACATATGAAAAAAAGTCAAATTAAAAGGAAGTTACTAATGGTACATATAAGACATTTTTCATTTGTAATGTTAATCATTTAAATATTTCTTACTTCTAAGAATTTTAGAACGCTGCTATAACTGTTTCGAATTAGAATCCTCATGTATATATGTTCATTTCTTTTTTGTTATTAACTTAGTTTCTTGGAAAATATTTGCATTATATTTAGGCACTTCGTGTGTTAGATTATACAACTGATTCTTGATCACTTATAAATAGGAGATAGGAGCAGGGATGAATACATGTTCATTTTTATTAAGACGTCAAAAGATCGATTCACATTTTGTGAAAGTCTCCTACTCCAACCATAGCTGAAAGTGTTTAATGCATTCTGTTTATGCTTGTGCTTCGCAATTGTGTATTCCACAGTTGGGCTTACAAAAACATATGTGTAAAGAAATACGGAGTAGTTAAATAACCAAAGTTCATAGAAAATGAAACATATGCGTAAAGAAAGTCAAATTACCAAATAGAACATAAAGTTGCATAAGTACATATCATGTAGCACTTCTTCGTGGATCATGTTCATTGTGCTATTCATGAGGCTTCTGCTTTCGTCGCAAATAAAATAAAGTGAACCGAAACCTATGTCAATATCGATGGAAATATCTCTTTGTTGGATGGTAGCTCATCTCTATTTGCTGATAGAGCACTCATTTTTGCATCAGCTATAATCTGCAAAGAATTTTGTATAAGCAACATATTTTTTTAGTACAAAACATCCAAATGAATGAGAAAATGGCAATTTTGACCCATTTAGTTACAAATGGTGAGTTTGCATTATGCTTCATTTCTTACAGTTCAAACGGGTAATTTTAAAAGATCTAGCGAAAAGAAAACATATTAAATGGCCAAACATGTCAAACAGGTCAGAAGTGTGTGTTTTTATGCTTACTGTTATGAACAAAAAACACTTTTAGGAGGTCGGGGGAACTCAAAATAAAGATTAAACATAGTATTATTAGATTGAAGAATGGGGGAGGTGTGTGTGTTTTCTAGAGAGAGAAAGTAGAGAAACAACACACACCTCCAATGTTACAATGAGAATCTCAACCCTCCTAGTTGTGACTAGGAGGGGTATTTATACTGGTTTACTATCTAATGTTTGCCCTATTGGCAAGACTAGTCCATAAAGAATAAAACTAATGCAATTCCCACATATGACATAACTTTAAAGGCTAACAATTTATCCCCAGAGTGATGTCATATGGGAATTGCTTACAATGTTCCATACAAGTAAAATTCAATACAAACATGAGCGCATCAGCTCTGAGAATGGTGTTCAAACTTCATTACTTCATTCAGCTTGCAAAGTCTTCTCAGCTGTTATTTCTTTACTTGCAGAAGAACAATGTGAGCAAATCTAATCAGGGATCAATTATGACTTTTTCACTCTCCCATAATTAGTGCTCTCTCCCAAATTGACAAACTTTCTGATGAATGCCATGAATCTAAAGAAGTCTTTTAATAATTAAATGCATTTCGTCTTTAGTCTTTTAACACGCAGCGGAAAATGTCGAACAGACTGTAGACCCGTCCTTTGTAACCACCTGTAATTTTCCAGACTGATTTCTAATACTAAATTATATTTATTATTTACTAAGTTTTACTTTCGGACTCTTCCGAACTCATTTGAATCGAAAACGAGAAGGTATCTCGTGAAACGTGAAAAAGACACACAACGCGTACCGGCACAACCATAACTCGACAAACATTTCAAGATGATTTTTATACTATTTATTCGAAAATAGTCGTGTGAATACTTGTTTTTATTGGAAAACTCATTCTGAACGCAATGCCGTTACTCTCGTGACTTGAATCTACCGTTTGATGGTCTAAGTGTGTCCCGAAACTCATTTTAAGAAAGATAACGAAAATTTCATGATAGGTCCCTGCAGAAATTTTACACAGCCGCCCCTGTCCCTTGTAATTTTCCTTTTGGACCCTAGGGTTTTGCTATATAAGGGCAGTTATAATACACACCACACAAAAACCCTAACCACCTCCTCCAACATTCCGGCGACGTCATCCAACTTCCGGCCAACTTCCGGCCACTCAACTTTAATAGCCAAACGAGTAGATCGAGATAAAGGTAGTATTTCTGGAGCTTATTAGACCGAGAGGAGTACACGTTTGTTCATGTTTTGAGCACCACCACCGCGACACAGCCACCACTCCGGCTGTTTCCGCCACTATGCCACCGCCACTTTCATCTCTCTATTTCTCCCTCTCGTTCCTTCTTCTGGGTATGGCGACTCTTAAACTCTTGTTTTGTTATAATAGTTGTTGAAAACCGGATCTAAATGGATCTTTAAGGTTTCCTCCTGTTAAGTGTTAACAAATCATTTAACATGAAATAATTAATAATATGTCTATTGATTAATCAAATCATTTTGATGTTTTGGGACAATATCTACATACCAATAATTCTCATCTTGCTGTTGTAAGTTAATTAAACGTGCTATTTTTCGAAACTACTCATCTTTCTCAGATCATTTAACGTTATGACTGTCATTTATACATTCGGTCACAAAGGTAAGAATATAAATAATTACAGTAATAATGAAATTAAGGAATAATATGAAGGAGGTGGTAAACTCATAAACAAGACAATGTGGTATTTTCATCTAAAAGAATAAAATATTTTAGATGGGACGAGTTATCTACGCCCCACAAAAAACACCGTTACCCCCCCCCCCCCCCCCCCCCCCTTCTTATTTTTTTATTTTTTATTATTATTATTTTTTTAAAATTTTGTTTATATCAAAAAACTATAAACTTGAAAGTATGGAACATAAAATATAAAGTTTAATATGTCAAAAGCTAAAAACTGTCAGAAATATGAAATATGGAACAGAAACTGACAAAAATTATGATATACTGTCGGTCAAAGGGGGAAAAAAAATAAACGGACAAAACCCCATTGATGGGACATGATAGGGGGGGGGGGGGTGGGTTTTGTATAATAGTTCCCTTTTGCATTTACCAAACCAAGGTACAACATTACACACGGGGCATGTAATAAATCAAACCTACCCTTTTTAATAGTACCACACCACTGCCCTGTCTCTTTCCTTGTCTCTTTTCAGTATCCAAGTTTTTGGTATCTCTGCTCTCTTTCTCTTCTTCCCAAACAATTCACGGGATCATCTAAAATGGAAAGACTGGATTCATCCCTTCACGAGATCACACCAAGGAAAACCACGGTCAAAGACTACTTCTCTTTTTAATAATGGGAGGACACACAACTCAAATCATCACCTGATGCCACCACCACGGCCAGCCACCCACCTCCACCACTGCCGTACGATGCTTTCTACAGCAAGAGATCAAGAGATTGAGATTTGGGTCCGAGTTTTGTTTGGGTCCTCTTCATTTCTTTTGGTATGGCGAACCCTAAATTCGTTTTGGTTATCTAACTCTTAATCTTTTTACAACTGAACCTGGGCCGCCTTTTCATTAAATTTTGGGTAAGACTTTCATTATTATATTTCATTTTTATTTAGTATATGTTTGTTTATATTATAATTATATAATTTTGTGGAACTAATTTACCGTAAGTTTGTGATTCTCCTTGAAGCTATGGAACTAATTACCGTAAGTTTGACCTTTTTAAAAGTCTTATGTCATGAAGACGAGTAACCAGTATTTTGAGAATTATGTGGAAATGAAGATTAATGCAAAGGTAATTATTATTATAAAACATATGCACCGAATATTTTTGTTTCTTCACAAAATCAACTAATTTTTTATAACCAGTATTTTGAGGAAGGAATACCGTATTAGCCTCTGTAATCACAATGCTGTTTGTGCTGCCAACACAACCACGCCCTTTTTGTCTTGGAACTTGCACAAAATTACAAAATCTTTTATATAAATGAAGAATTATGTCATTTCTAGCGAAATTGAAAAAAAATTAATAATAATCCAAAACAAGATTGGGTGTTGACCGCATTTATAGCCGATTTTTGGCAAATTTTAAAGTTTAGAAAAAAATACCCATTCAGAATTGCCTCCTTTGCCAATGCTTTCAAGACCAAATCCATAATTAGGCCTCGCGAGCCACAACCTATGCCGCCTCGTGAGCCACCGCCTCTGCCGCCTGCAGGATCATCATTCCAGAATCTTGTCCCTCTGCCACGGTGCACAGCTTGAGCTTTAGCAGCACGTTGAGCTTCAGCAGCACGTTGAGCTTCAGCAGCATCTAGCTCTTCCAAATACTTTCTATAGTACGGCTTTCTCCTCAACCATTCCAGAATCTTGTCCCTCTGCCACGGTGCACAGTTCTCATAAGAACCATATTCATCAAAAATTTCCCTGCCCCAATGAAGTATAATTTCATTATACAGGAGCTCGTGTGATAAAGCCTTCGACCATTCCTGTTCCGGCGTTAAACCATCCATTGTTATGTGTGTTTTATGTGAGAATTTACGTGTTTTGTGATAATTTTATTATATGATATATATATAAGTGAAAAATTGGCGGGGTGGAGGGAAATTTTGGCGGGAAATATCACCGACGACCTGTCGTCGGCATAATAAAGGCGGGAAAAACCCCGCCCAATTATTCGCTATTATTCACAAGAGGGAAAAGTCAAAAATTTGACTTAAATATGTGCCGACGTCATGTCGTCGGCGTCATTAAACTAACGGCAAAACAATTCTTAATCATTCGCTAATCCCACACTAATCACAATTATTTTTTGGTTTATACTATGCCGACGACATGACGTCGACATAGTTTTGGCGGGTCAAATCCCCGCCCAGTTTTTCACCAAGTCAAACACTAGAATAATTTTACCGACGAAACGTCGTCGGCATAATAATGACAGAAAAATTCAACGCAACCTTGGCTTGGTCAAGTCATTTTTTGTCGTTTAGCGAATGTTGCCGACGACACTCGGTCGTCGGCACGGTGTCCGTCGCCCGTGCTATTTTTTCTTGTAGTGTTTATCGTTACTACGTACGTGTTTATATCACCTAAGCGTTATCTCCCACATTTTATTTTGATACTTGCAAAAACTAATAAGCTATTTTTATAACATACGAAATAAGTCTACGCTTTTGGAAAAGCTTTACACTGTAAATAACTTGTTTCAATGTTCAAACTCACGTGACTAGTGATTCGGGAATTTGGATGTGCAGCTTAGAAGTCCTTTTATGGGTACTGGGAGAACTGCAGTCGCAATGGGCATGGCTAAGTCCATCTTGTGGCTAAAGAGGAAAGGGAAGGTTGTGGAAATGGAAGACGTGAGCCGAGTTTATGAGTTGTTTTGGGATGTGAAAAGATCTACACAGTACTTTATCGAGTATCAAAGCCGGTACATGTTCAATGAAGCAGCAACGGGGGAGGAAGATGAATCCAACATGATGGCTTGACAATGTGCTTGTAATTCTTTTTTATTAGTTTCATTTTCAAGTCTGGTTGTTTTATGAGCCTATTTACGGTGTGAATTTACAACGTAGAACAGCTAATCATGTCCGATGGCCACATGAAGAATGTGCTACTTTTTCATCCCGTTAGCGATTGTTGGTCTATTTCTAATGGTTGAGTTGTGCGAATGTGACTAAAACAGCAACTTATTTAATATCATGCATGCTTATAGCAAACAAAAAACCTATGACCTTGGAGAGCGTTAACTGAGACCTTTTTATCCAACAACATAACCAAAAATGATATCCTACAACCAATTTCTTCTACAATTTTTATTCTCACAAAATGGTATTTTACACAAAAATTAACCAACACTTCTTATTTTCCTTAACACTGTGATTCAAAGTGAAAAAAGGGTTTGGTCTTACTACATGACATACTTTGGCTTCAAGACAATTTTTTCAATTCTAAAATTTTGGTTTCATTAACCTATACAACCATATCCCTCATGTATGATTTAAGTATAAGTTCACATAAAAAATCTATACCATACGTGTCAAATAGAAAATGTCTCTTATTATCAAACAATATATGCAAAATCTAACCTGTAGCGTATCAAACTCCATTTCTACAAACATTAGCAAAATGGTTTCATCTACAACATCAACTTTTATAAATACTGGTTCTTATTTAAATTTTAATATAAAATAAATACCTTTGTTTTCTCAACCTTTTAAACTCGTTAAAACAACCTAGCCAACATGCTATCAATATGGTATTTGGAAATTGTATTTTTAGAGTTATAGCATAAGAACATCTTTCTTATGAAATTCTAAAAACATATATTTTTTTATGAAATTCAAAAAACATATATAGATGATAAAAGATAGAACTATCGATACTCAAGTTCTTGAAGTTTTGCTATTTAGAGGTCATTGTATCATTACTAATCAGTTGTTATACCAAGCGATTTATGTGAGACTTTGTGATGAGATGTAACATTAGTTTATCATGCACAATAGCATACGTATGCTATAGTATTAATGACAGACCCAGGATTGAAACTATGTTGAGTTTTAGATGATCATGCATATTGAATTATGTTGGGTCAGGTTGTGACATGTTGGATCGGTCAGGTAAAATTTATACATATACTTGATGCTAAAATTCTTTCATTTTCGGCTAAATAAATAACATATATATGTGTTTTAATTGCAAATATTATAAAATTTGAAATTTTATATTGTAGGCAATTTTATTTGAAAGATTAAATAAAAGCTAATAGAGGTTGGAAGAAAGGCTCAACTGAGATTAAAATATATAAATGTGCAACATATAACATCATTGGATTACTAGTCCGATCGTGAGGTTGTCTACCTGTTCTACGAGAAGAGCAACTTTTTAATATAAGCCAGCGACCCACTTCATTGCCCAGTCAGCAGCCACATCAGCAAAACAATCTCCCGACACAAGCCCCAGCACACGCCTGGCACCGCCAGCACACGCTTGGCGCACTAAGGTGGCAGTTATGTAAAATGTGAAACTCTAGTTTTGGACCATATAAAAACCCACAACACTCACCTCATTGTAGATCTATCTCCCTTTCTTTTATAAAAATCTCTAGCTTTACTTTTGTGTTTTATTAGTTTAATATAGTTTTAAATTTATGTTTTGATGCTTATGTTTTATAAGAGTAAACCATTTAATCTCATTTTATTACATGTCCTGCACTTTTTGTTATATAATTTTTAGAGTAAATATCATAAATCGTCCCTGTGGTTTACCGGGTCACTCGAAAATGGTCCCTGTACTTTATTTCACCTGGATCCAGTCCGTGTGGTTTTCAACCCATACGGGTTTGGTCCCTTGACCGGGTCATCCGTCAGTTGACCACTAATAAAGGTGACGTGGCTAATATTGGGGGAGGGGGGGGGGGGGGAGTTTAGTCATTCTCTTAACCATTGACTCATCTTGACCAATTCATTGTATTCCACCTTCATTAACCATGGCATCTTCACCAATACCTGGACATCATATCACCACAGTTAGATCCGTAAAATTGTTTTGAAATTATAAAACATTATAAGATAAAAAGAAAAATGATGTTAGTGAACCTAGTTTTTTTTTTTTTTCTTTTAAAAGAGTAAAAACTAAAATTAAACTACACTTTAAAATCTTCAAGAAAGTCACCCTGCAACTCATCAATAATACCATCTGAAAACATAAATGAAAAAAGTAACAGCAACATAGCATGTATGCATCAAGTGTTAACTAATGAAGCAAATCAAATTAAACATTGCCTAAATTAGTAAGCGTGAAGAATTAATATGAAAGAAACAAAGACATTGCCTAAATTCAACTTTCGATTCGACTTAAATTAAAGGATACCAGTGATAAAGTTTTGTGAATAGAATATGAAAGAAACAAAGACAAGAGAGTACATTCTTTGATACTTTAATTTAAGTCATCTTGACCATTAATCAACTAGGGGTGTCATTCGGGCCGACCCGACCCGAACCCGAGCCGACCCGAACCCGACCCGAGTCAATTCGGGTCAACCCGAATTGACCCGAATTTATATTCGGGTCAATCGGGTCAACCCGAATTGACCCGAGTTCTAAACAAGGTCGGGTTCGGGTATGTTTTTAGGAGCTTTGACCCGACCCGAACCCGATTGACCCGAGAAAACTGACAATTTACAAGGCAAAAACTCGGGTTGACCCCAAACCCGAGTTGACCCGACCCGAGTTGACCCGAGACCCGAATTGACCCGACCCAAATTGACCCGAGTTCAAACAGGGTCGGGTTCGGGTATTTTTTTAGGGGCCTTGACCCGAGTTGACCCGACCCGAGTTGACCCGAACCCGACCGGGTCAACCCGAATCACACCCCTAATTTAAGTCATCTTGACCATTAATCAACTCGACTGGTGGCAATTGTGGTTGCGGCGACTTCTTTCTACTTGAATGACGCCGGATGAAGTCACTACTACAGACCCATGTCTCCTTTGACACTTCCATTGATAACTTAGGCTCATACATCATCAACAACAAACATTCTGGCAATATTCTCCTTCTTCATCATCATCTTTAAACCGAAAACCTTAACATCATAACTCAACAATCCAAGTTAAACCCGGTTCATATCCTATATTCATGTCACACTTTTTCAAAACACCAAAATTCAACCCATTTCAACACACAACACGGGTATTCAACAACGGTAGCTACACCGTCACTTCTTTTCAAACACCAAAAAGCCATAAACATCAAAAGCAATCTTAAATCCATATCCTAAATTCAAATCCTAAAAAACATCCAAATACTAGATACTTCCAACCTTAAAAAACCCCTAGAAACCCGAAAAATAAATCGGTTAACAATCCAAGCCAAACCACCTCCAAAATCTAAGCTTAGAATAACATGTACAAATTTCACCATTTGCTAAACATCATTTACAGCAAAATCAATACGCAAAATCTAAAAAATAATCAAATCCAATTAAAGTTACAGTGTCACTTCCACAACCCAACCCTACTTCAAATCCATAAGACCATTAACTCCGGCAGAAGCAATAGCTTCCAAATTAGCCAATTTGGCTGCTTCTAAAGGTGTTTTTTTACCCAAATCTTGGAATAGAAACATCTCCCAATCCATCAATTAACACCATGTGGTGTGTGGTGGTTTAAGAGTAAGAAGAGATGGGAGGTGTGTGGTGTGTGGTGGTTTAAATATAAATAAGAGTAAACTACACCATTCGTCCTCTTGGTATGCATTGACTATTTTCCCAACCACATCTGCTTCTCTCACTTTCATCACCATCATCTTCATTCATTATTTACATCTTCATTATTTCCTACTCTTTTATTCATCTTCATATCCTACTACCCAACAGTTAACCACCATCTTCTATTCACCATCTTTTATAAAATCACAAACAACTTTAAATTAAATAAAAAAACCAAATTAAATCAAATCAAAATATCCAATTCAAAAACCATATACCACTATTGTGATCTAAACAAAAACCTTTAAAAACTAACAAATTCTTTCAACTACATAATACGATCTAGTATTAAACTACTCAACATCAACAAATTCTAAATCGATGACGCCATCGACATCAACTCGATTATAACAAAAAGAACAACCACATGTATTCAAATTTAGCTAGTAAAGCTTTATTAACAATGAATCTATTACATGAACCACACATTTGAATCAATGACGTCATCAGCTTCAACAATTCGATTATTATAATGATCACTTGACATCAACAGCTTTACTATCGATAACGTCATTAAAAACTCAAAATCATCATCATCATCACGTCAAGAGCTTCAACATATTTTCACTAAACAAAAATCCCCAACATTTGGGTTTGTGTGAGAAGCAAGACTCGACCACACATCAGGGTGAAAATCGCCATTGTTGTTGACATTCAAGTGGGTTTTATCACTTTATGTGTGTTTTAACATCTGTACCTACAAGTGGGTTTTATCATCAAGATGTAGTGGTGTGGTATGTTATATTGTGGTGTAGATGATGTTAGTGGCGGCGTGGTGGTTGTAGTGATGGCGGTGACAATTGGATGGCGGTGTGGGCTAGCAGTGGTAGCATGGACGCATGGTGGCTGGAGGCTAGAGCAATGGTATTGGTTATGTTAGATCTATGTAAACATTATGGTGGTAGGTGATTGGTATTTGTGGGTTTTGGTACAGTGTTTTTGGGTGTTGATTTTGGGGATTATGAAGGTAATAATGGTGGTGATGAAGATGAATATTGAAAAAGATGAAGATTGTTGGAGATGTTGGTGTGTGGTGATGGTTGAAAATGAAGGTAATTAAAAGAAGAAGATAAAGTTAAAAGTGAGGGGTAAAAAGACTAAAATACCCTCACGTAGGTATCACACGTGGACGGATAATGATCGTTACTGAAGACCGTTAGAGTAAAGGACCAACGATACATAACGTTTCGCAATTAAGGACGGACGGTGCAATTTTTTTGGTCAAAGGACGAAATGTGTCGGTCAACGCATACCACAAGAACGAATGGTGTAGTAATTTTATAAGAGTATAATATAGCAAATGACATAATTACCCTTCCATTTGACTGTAACTTTATTGAGTTAACGGTCAACTGACGAATGACCTGGTCAAGGGACTAAACCCGTATGGGTTGAAAACCACAGGGACTGGATCCGGGTGAAATAAAGTACAGGGACCATTTTCGAGTAACCTGGTAAACCACAGGGACGATTTATGATATTTACTCTAATTTTATAAATCTTTACATCTCAAAGTAATTTTTTACAAAGTCTTAAGCTTAAATCTTCTATCTTAACCTTTTTTTATTTTCCTATGAAAAGTATTTTTAAATCTTTTTTCATCAAGTTGGAGTAGTTTTTATCTTGTTTTATTTTATAAAAATATAAAAAATATAAAAAATTTCGTATTTTATTTTTACAATTTTCTAAAAAGTCTTTTCTTCAGTTTATAAATTTTACAAATTTTAGTTTTGCTTTTTAGTATTTTTATTTAAAAAACATTTTCTATTTTCATCATTTTTTTTTGTTTTATTTTTATAAGATAGTTATTTTCCTAAACATTTCGTTTTTATGTTTTATGTGTTTTCCTATCAGCTTTTAAAAGTTAGATTAACTTTGGTAGAATTTTTTAATTTCGTTTAGTATTTTTATTTGGAGCTTGTACTTGGATGGGTAAAGTCAAGATTTATTATGTATTCGTCAAATGGCCTGATTCTCAATTCTAAAGGCCGATTGGAGACGACATCAACTTCATCAAACACCATCTGTTTTTCTCGAGTTATTCAAAGGCAGTGATGATAACGATACTTAAACTGACGTCTGGTGTATGTTTTATTTTCATTGCTGCTCAAGTAGTTAATAAGGTTAGCTTGTGTCTTTTTAGATGTGTTGTTTGCAAGAGTAGTCATACACTAGGCAAGCTCAATGTATCAACTCATTTTTAGATGATTGTATGAAACTTTCATGAACCGTTCACTCCGTGATGACTGAGATGGTTGACTATTGCGTTTCTTCTTACATAAAAGATACACGCAACATAATACTATGAGCAACGTCGGTGCAATCACAATGACTAATATGAAGAAAGGAAACCTTTTTTTCTTACAACCCGTCTTCTTGCATTTGGGTAACTCAAGTGTAACCAAACCACCACAAAACCTATCGTTCCCCAAAACCGAAAATGCACTTGCATTGGCAAACACTCATAAAGTTGGTACTTCACCCTCAAAATAATTAAAGGATAGGTTCAAAAATTCTAAAGAATTCCATTTTCTTAAGAATTGAGGAATTTTACCAGATAAATTATTTTGAGAAATGTCGAGTACCTCCAATCCTCCCAAGGAACTTAATGAAGATGGTATTATGCCTTGAAATTGGTTGTCTTTTAGGTTTAACATTGTAAGGCTAATGCACTCAACAAGGCTACTAGTAATGGTACCTGATAAATTATTATAAGATAAATCGAGATGGTTCAACATCTTGAGGTCTTCAATCTCTGATGGAATGGAACAAAATAATGACACGTTCAGTTAAAGATATTTTTTGAGTCTACCCATTTGACCCATTTTAGTTTTCGCTCTTCTTTGGTTTGTTTCACAAGAGTGGGTGTACAGTTTCATATTTAACCCATTTCATATTACTGTAAGTTACATGTTTCCACATTACATTAGTAAGTAGATACAAGACACGTTTTTTGTAATTTAATTGTTTGACCCAGTTCAGTTTTATCTATATTTTTAGGACAATCCATAACTACACCTTTTTTGTTAATTAAACTTCCATTAAGTAGCAACATTGAAACTCCAGTGTTTTACTATCCATAAAGCTTATTGACATTGTAACTTTGAAAACACTCTCAACTCTCAAGTTTCAAGTCTCTAATGTGAATGTACGTGTGTTGGACCAATTTAATTTTCTGAATTTGTATCTTCACTGACATAATAAATGATCGGGTAATTTCACACATAACACATAACTGGTCACAAGGAATTAAGTGTGTATATTAACAGATAATAATTAAATCTCATGATATCCAGCAAGCTATATCCTGGTAGCTTCGATTAATGATCCACACCCTCAATAGCTTGATGGAACCCACGATTTAATTAAAAGCTAGTTTCGATATAAGTAATTAGTCTGTTTTTATTTCCAAAATCAACAACACATATGTAAAGCAAGTCACAAGAAATAAAACATATAAGCAATTAAAATAGACAGAAGAAGGGGTAGAAGAGAAGACAGACTCTAATGGAAAGCAGTAAAACAAGTAATGCTCCAAAACTCAAGAATGAGTCTTCCCCAATTGGATAATCTAAGGCTCCCACAAGGTTTTTGAGCTAGGTACCAAGTGGACCACATACGTCATAATATTGACCGTGTAAGTCTTAAGATTGGAAAAGAAAAAGAAGAAGTACATGTTAGAATAATCTTTTTAATTTTTCTAACCCCTTTTAAGTGTTATTAACCATTAATAATTAAACAAGATCAAGATTTAATTAAATGACAATAATGCATGTTATTGTCATAACAATTAATATATGTGTTTAATTAGCGTAGCAAGCGATTCTATGTGTAACCCATAACACCAAACGAGATGGCTCGTGATGCCACTGTAGGGAATTCATATTGATTAAATCATCAATACCACGAGTACGCAGCGGATGGATCTATATTTAATGTTATGAATTAAAACACATAATAAATACTAACCTCGAATCTATTGAAAAATAGATAACCACCAAGTCTTGATCTTGATCACGAACACTTCAATGGATCTCGTATCACCACAAAACCCTAATCTACTATAGTGAGTTGATCTCTATCGAAAACTCACACTACACGTCTAATGAGAGCGTTAGGATGCTAGTACTTAACCCACGAGGTTATGAACTAAACACGAATGCTAGTCGTAGAGAAGAAACAAAGGCCAACTCCCTTACAAGGGGTGCTGGACGTTTTTTAGAGGGAAAGAGAGAAGATAAAAGAATACTTTGATTTGAGGTGTGAATAAATGAAGACCTAGAGGCCTCTTTTTATACTAATAGGGTAGCTTAGGGAAAAATCCACCCCTCTTGCCCTAGCCCAAATGGCCGGCCACCCCAAGGGTGCCATGGGCATCTATATTGCTTTTTGGTCCTTGTGAAATAACTATGTACAATACAAGCTAACTTTGGACTTAATGACTGTTAACCGTTACACTAACGGACTAACGACCGTTATCTATATTTCGTGGATTATATTGATTATAGTTAATAGTATACATTAAACATATTAATTTTGTTTAATAAACGCTCTCTAAATGTATACGTGTGTGCCCCGATAGGCTCATGTAATTTCTAGCCGTATAACTATTGATTTACGAACGCATAACCAATATCACTATCACATCCAAAATTTTGGTAATCATCAAAGGGCATTGCTCATTATCAGATTTTTTTATGTTAGTCCTGATAACTTCACACTCGGCCCATGGAGTGTATCCCATATTACCACATTTTTTTTCATTATTAAATACAATACACCCAAGTGTTTTGCATTATATGTTTTCATTTTTATAATAGGGCTGTAAACAAACCAAACGTTCGGCAAACGGTTCGTAAACCGTTCAGCGGGAAGTTCGTTTATGTTCGTTCGTTTAATAAATGAACGAACACGAACAAGAAATTTCGTTCGATTAGCTAAATGAACAAACACAAACAAAGGTCTCGTTCGTTCGGTTTTGTTCGTGAACGTTCGGTAATGTGTTTGTTTATGTTCGTTTGTTTACGTTCGTTCGTTTATATCCGTTCGTGTTCGTTTGTTTGTGTACATTAGTTAAAACATAAAAGTTTTTAGCTTTTCAATTTCCCTCTTATGCCACATATGCCATGTTATCTTCTGCTTTGGAGTTTAAAGAGGTTTTTGAAAATTATGCCGATCGAGAAAGTTCATACAATACTTTGCCGAGTGATGATGATTGGAAAAAAGTTGAAGATGTTTGGTCTTTCTTGGCATATTTCAATGAGGCTACAAAAATAATTTCAGGTAATACTATTTTATTCTTTTGCTTAAAGACTAAGTTATCTCAAATTTAAGTAATCAAAAGTATTGTGGTTTTATTTATAGTTTTTCTAATCTTGTAGGCTCCGAATATCCAACCTCAAATTTATTTCTTGTTGAATTATATGGGATAAAAGAGGCGTTAGATAAGGTAGCTTTGGATGAGAATGATTGCATGAAAAGTATGGCTTGTGAGATGAAAAAGAAATTTGACAAGTATTGGGGTTCAACTAACTTATTGATTTCAGTTGCTGCTGTTTTGGATCCAAGATACAAAATGGAATTAGTTACACTTGCTTTTAAATCCATTTATTCCGAGGATAAGGCTGACCAAGAGAAAGAATTAGTTAAATCCTATTTACAAAAATTGTTTAACGAGTATGTTGAGGCTTCCAAAGAGCCCAATGTTGGTTCATCCAAAAGTGTAAATGTTGGGAGCTGTCCAAGTGGGAGTAAAAATGGTCCATCTAGCTTTACCTCTTCTAGATTTGGAAAGAGTATCCAGTCCGGCAGTGCTAAATACAATCAACATATTTAGAAGTGTTGATTGTGTTGAAGGTAAATGTTAACAATGTTTTTTAATGACTCGTCGCTTAGATGATGTACTTTGTCTAATGTAAATGTTAACAATGTTTTTTTAAGTTAGTTGCATATTACATTTCCTTTTTTTTTGTATTCAAAACCCTTGTTCACAAACTGTTCGCAAACAACTAATTTCCTTTACAAACAAACACAAACATAGAATTTCGTTCGTTAGTGTGTTCGTGAACGGTTCGTTTGTCCAAGAAACCTTAACAAACAAACACGAACAAGGCCTTGTTCGTGTTCGTTTGGTTCGTTTATAGCCCTATATGTTTTCATTTTTATAATATCGAAAATGAGACTATTAAGTTCACGAAATTACCTGTTTTAACCGTTTCTAAATGTTTTGATTTGATTGATACTCACTAGTACATTCAGACGCTCCAACATCGACTTTTTTTCAACCATGCCGACGTCATGACGTCGGCAACATACCTTATCGACGTCATGACGTCGGCAACAACTAGTCGACAGAGCCACGTCGTCAACGTCCATACCGACGAATGACGCCGACGACAGAGTGGGACCCACATGTTTTTCGGTCAAACGTTTGTTTTTGTTCGGCGTCGGTAACATAATAAATATTTAATGCCTTAATTAGATTAACTAAATAAAGTCAACGAAAG